>CM076582.1:1150120045-1150586202 GCA_034641835.2 Pinus albicaulis
TTGGATGTTGGAATATTGAAAAAAATTCCAGAATTAACAATGGAGGAAATTAATCTCCCTTTTCTTCAACACAGAAATAAATTTCACTTTCAGAGAAAAGAGTTTCAACTCATTAAAACTGACATTTTATTCCCACTAAAAATTTGTTACAAGTCCATCCTCTACCTTTGAGGGATTACAACGCTCATTATTTACAAAACACGGTTCCAAAACAAGAACTCTTCTACTGTCTCAAAAAAAAACTACTGCGATGAATTTTCATTCATGGCTGCAATTTTTTTTAAATATTTTTCAAAAAAATATATATACTACGATGTATTCTTAATTCTGTCCTTTAAAAAGCTCATTGCCTGTACAGCCATAAAACATGTCATTTTTCTGTGTTTTTTTTAATATCTCTCTCTGTCTTCTTTTTAATCAAAGCACTGCTATATATATATTTTTATAAAAAAAACATGACTCTGTTTTTATATAAAAAAAACAAACAAACAAAAATATCTCTGCCAAGTTTCATTCAATGTCTTTAATTGACATAACACCAAAAATCACCGCTTGAAAAATTATTAATGGCATTATAAATATGCCGGCATCGCTTGAAAAATTCATTTATGTCGAATTCGCATGGTGGCCAGTAGGCGGGATGTTGTGGTGGTGCGGTGGCGGAGACACCACTTCTGGTGGTTGCGGGGGCTGCGATGCAACTGTGCGGTCGGGTACAAGCCCGCACCATCGACTACGTGTGATCGGCTGTGGTCAACGGCGGGGTATAAGCTCCCATTAACTTCCGGACTAATTTGTCCTCCCACTAGCCGTCGATCTCTTTGCCGACGTGCTGTGCTTCACTTTGTTGATTCATCGGGCAATTGGAAATTACATTCAACACTCCCCCTTAAATTCAACTGCTGGGTTTTCTAACATACCCAGGGATTTCCTGAAATGTTCAAAGCTTTTCTGCGCAAGTGGCTTTGTGAGGATATCAGCAAGTTGATCCTCTATTCTGCAATGTTGCAAAACTATCTCACCATTATTAACCAATTCACGAATGAAGTGAAACTTGGTGTCAATGTGTTTTTTCCTTTTATGAAAGACTGAATTTTTAGACGATGCAATAGCTGAGCTATTGTCACAAAATATCACTGTTCCTTTTACCTGTTCTTGGCATAAACTTCTCAACATTTTTATAATCATGTTTGACAGCTGCTGTTATGGTACCACATATTCGACCTCTCTCTTTAGCAAACAAGTACTACAATGGGCTATTTTTTGGAAGCCCATGAAATGGCTCCTGAACCCATGTGAAAAACATAACCGGAAGTGCTCTTCCGATCATCTACACTTCCAGCCCAATCACTGTCAGTGTATCCAACTAAATCTGAATTTTCTGAAGTAGTATATAAAATACCAAACCTTTTTGTGCCTTTAACATACCTCAAAATTCTCTTTGCTGCCTGCCAATGTGCATCCTTTGGCTTCTCCATAAATCTGGAAATTAAGCTAACAACATGCATTATGTCGGGCCTAGTTGAAGTCAAATACATGAGGCTGCCAACTATGCTCTTATACAAGCTAGGATCAAAATCCTTGCTGCTGTCCTCTCTGCTGAGTTTTAATCCCATCACTGTGGGAGTGATCGCTGATTTGCTCTCCTGCATATTAAATCTTTCCAGCACTTCATTAACATATTTTGCCTGTGAGATAAAAATCTCATTTTCATCTTGTTCTACTTCTATTCCTAAGAAGTATTTCAACAAACCCATGTCAGTCATTTCAAATTCTTCTTTCATGACTGTTTTAAAATTTTCAATAAGGTAATCATCATTACCTGTGAAAATAACATCATCAACATATAAAACTACAATCAAAATTTTACCATCCTTTTCTTTGATGTAGAGGGTGAGTTCTCTCTCACACTTTTCAAATCCATTTTTCAGTAGATAGGAATCTATCCTACTGTACCATTCTCTTTGCGCTTGCTTCAGCCCATAAAGAGTTTTCTTCAACTTGCACACTTTGTGCTCTTGGCCTTTCTTTTCATAGCCGAGAGGTTGTTCAATGTAAACCTCTTCCATTAACACTCCATTTAGGAATGCTGACTTCACGTCCATTTGGTAAACTTTCCACTTGTTTTGTGCTGCTATGGACAACACTACTCTCACGGTTTCCATTCTAGCAACCGGTGCGAAAGTTTCCTCATAATCTATCCCATGCTTCTGCTTATAGCCTTTGACAACAAGCCTTGCCTTGTGTCTCTCTATTTTTCCTTCAGCATTACTCTTGGTCTTGTAGACCCATTTAACACCAATGACATCTTTACCTTTTTGGAGTTCAACCAAATCCCAAGTTTTGTTCCTCTCTATGGCATTTATTTCCTCATCCATAGCTTCTATCCATTTCTCATCCTTGATGGCTTCTTCGAAATGAACAGGATCATTAACATGACAATATAAAGCAAACAAAGAATTGATACCTTCATTAGCTATATCTTGTTCATAAATTTCTTTCAAACTTCTGAATTTCTTACCTCTTTCAGTAGGTGTACAAGTACTTGAAGAAGCACTTGAATTTCCTCCTTGTGGTGTGCTTGGAGAAGCACTGTCATTTCTCCTCAAGGGTGTGCTTTGCTGCTCTCTTGTTGGTGTTGTTGTTTGGGGATGTATTTCAGCCAACTCATCTTCATTTTCATCATGAGATAAACAGTGTTTAACATTCACTGTTTTCTCTATGCTTCCATCCCAAGCTTCATCTTCAATGAACTGAACATCCCTGCTCACAATGAACTTCTTGCTAGATGGGTTATATAACCTGTATGCCTTGGATTCCTCACTGTATCCAATGAAAATACATTTCTCCCCCTTGCTGTCCAACTTCTTTCTTAGCTGATCCGGAATGTGTGAATAAGCTACACATCCAAAAACCTTCATGTGTGTGACACCCTGCTTTGTGCCACTCCATGCCTCTTCTGGCACTTTGTTCATAACTTCTTTTGTAGGACATCTATTCAAGATGTATGCTGCACAATGTACAGCTTCAGCCCAATAATCATTAGGCAAATGCTTTTCTTTTAAGATACTCCTCGCCATGTCCATTATGGTTCGGTTCTTCCTTTCGGCTACTCCATTTTGCTGCGGAGTATATCTAGTTGTAAACTGTTTATGAATACCATTTTCTCTACAAAAACGTAGGAAATCTTTAGAGATATACTCACGTCCTCTATCATTCCTTAAGACTTTGATTTGCAGCCCACTTTGTTTCTCAACAAGTGCTTTGAAATTGCAAAATGTTTTAAACACTTCACTTTTGTTTTTCAAAAAGTAAACCCAAGTTTTTCTTGTAAAATCATCTATAAATGTTAAGATATAGTGGCTGTTAGCAAGTGATGGAGTTTGCATCGGTCCACATACATCTGAGTGGACAATCTCTAAGGGTGCTTTTGCCCTTATGCTTTTCTCGGAAGGAAAACTTTCTCTGTGTTGTTTCCCAAGAATACAACCTTCACAAAGGTTGTCCGGTTTCTCTATCAATGGTAAACCACTTACCATTCCTTTTTTGTTCAACAGATTTAGACCTCCAAAGTTGAGATGTCCAAATCTCAAGTGCCATAACCAATTATCATCCTTTGGTTCGCTTTGGAAAGTCTCCTGTGCAACTGCTGCTTTCTCTTCACCATTCTTCAAGTCTGCTCTCATTCTGAGAGGGAACATCCTGTTCCTTGTCATCTTTACTTCAGCAATACATACTTTGCTGGGTGGTTTATCCATGATGGTACAAACATCATTATCAAAGAAAACATTATACCCCTTATGGACAAGCTGTCCAACACTTAAGAGGTTACACTTCATTCCTGGAACATAATAAACATCTGCTATGGTTTTCCTTGCACCTAATCTTGTTAAAACATTTACGTCTCCTTTTCCCATAACAGAAACTTTGCTATCAGTTCCTAGTGTGACTTGTGACTGCACACTTTCATCTAACATAGAAAACATTGCTAAGTTTCCTGTCATATGGTTACTACAACTGGAGTCTAGAAACCATAAATCCTCATTCTTTTCTTTAGCCATATTAAAAGCTAAAAACAAATTGTTTTGGCTGCTATTTTCTCTAGTGAAATTTGCACTAGTTCTACTTCTCATATCTTGCTTCTTCGTTCTACATTCATTAGCATAATGACCATATTTTTTACAATTGTAACATTGGACATTGGATTTATCATACCTTTGTCCTTGATCATTCTGCTGTCCACTTTGCTGGCTGCCTTGGCCGTGGCTGTGATTTTGACTGTTGCACCTTCCATGTGAATGTGAAGGGCTGTTCCTTCCACCTCTGTTTTGGCTTCTGCCTCTTCCTCTTCCTTTGCCTTGCCCTCTTCCTTTTCCGAAAGACATCTGGGTCTTAAAAGCATGTTCAAGAGATGAGTTTTCACTCCTACCCAATCTCTGTTCATGGGTCATCAGTGATGCATGTAGCTCATCAACTGAAAACTTTGTGAGATCTTTAGTCTCCTCTATGGTGGTGACAATCACATCGAATCTTGAGGGTAGACTCCTCAAGAGTTTTTCAACAATCCTCTTGTCCTCAAGAGTCTCTCCATGAGATCTTATTTGTGTGACCATTCCAATCACATGAGTGAAGAATGAGTCAATAGTGTTTGACTCTTTCATACAGAGAGTCTCAAAGTCTCTCCTCAGCAACTGAAGTTTTGCTGTCTTCACCTTCTCCATACCCTGATAAGCTGTCTTGAGAGTTTCCCATGCTTCTTTGGATCTCTTAGCTGCTGCTATCCTTGGAAACACACTCTCATGCACTGCTTGATATAAAAAGAAAAGAGCCTTGGCATCTTTCTTCTTATTGCTCTTCAGAATCTCTCTTTCTGCCTGAGTTAACATATTAAACTCAAGTTCATCTGCTGGCTCTTCAAAGCCATCCTCAACAAATTCCCATAAGTCTTGGGAGACAAATAATGCTCTCATAGTTATTGACCAGTAGTCATAATTTTTCCCATTAAATTGTGGGAGATGGATATTTCCCATACCCATACCAGCGCTGGCTCCATCCATTCTGCACTCTTAACTATGATTCAAAAACACTTGACTGTGTGTTTAAAATTAAATATCTGTACTGCAACAGTAACACAAAACTGTATAGAGAAATACCTTTGGATTCTTCTTGTCTGAGTCTTGACACTGCTGGAGAAGTTGCTGCAACAAAGAACTCCTTCCCTTCAGCTTATTTGACCTTCAAATAGCCTGGACTAGCTCCGATACCATGTTGGAATATTGAAAATTCCAGAATTTATAATGGAGAAATTAAACTCCCCCTCTTCAACATAGAGAAAATAAATTTCACTCTCAGAAAATAGAGTTTCAACTCAATAAAACAAAAATTTATTCCATAAAAATTTGTTACAAGTTCTTCCTCAACACAGAGGGATTTACAAAATATGTGACTGCTTCAAACACAGTTCACAAAATCTTCATTATTTCTCAAAACATATAACACTCTCTCTCTCTCTGTCTTTAAAAAAAAAAACTCTGCTGTGAATTTTCATTCATTGTCTCTGTTTATTAAGAAAAACAACTCACTGTTTTAAAATAAACATACACTGCTGTGTATTTTTAATTCTGCTCTGTCCTTTAAAAAAAAAAACAATTGCACTGTTGTGCATAAAACACAATTCTGTTTCTGTGTTTTTTTTTTACATCTCTCTCTGTCTTTTTAATCAAAGCACTGCTATATATTTTATAAAAAAAACATGACTCTGTCTTTATATAAAAACAAAACAAATATCTCAGCCTAGTTTCATTCAATGTCATTAATTGACATAACACCAAAAATCACCGCTTGAAAAATTCATTTTATGGTGAATTTGCATGGTGGCGTGGCGGTGCTTTGAACGTGCCAATGGCGGAAGTTCTCCCTCACAGTGGTTACGGGGGCTGTTAAGCTCGGTACGGTCGAGATGAGCCGCACACAAATTGCAACCGTTGATTGTTGGTCAACGTCTTTGATCGGCTAGTCATGATAAAAATTATCGCTCCCGTTAACTTAGGACTAGTTGTCCTCTAGCTGGCATTAGAATATATTTCTTGAAAGCGTGAAATAATAACCTATTAGTTCATCCGAAATGGGTTGGAAATTACATTCCAACAATATAGTCCTCTTCCTATACCCCAGCAATTCTCAAGATCGATTAATCACCAATTTTGTTTCATCATACAGCTATACCTCAGGGCTTGATTCCCTCGAGTGAGCTCCTGATCAGAAATCTGCTTCTTGTTCTTGTCATGTTCATTTCCACCTTGGCCTGAGTATATTATCACATCTCCGTTGTCAATGTTGTCTTCATAACCTCCAGAAAGGACAATGTTGGTAGCCAGTGGCACCACGTGGCCTGTTTCTTCAGGCTTCAGATATTATATACCTGCCTGAAGAGGTCTGTGCAAACCTATATTGCTCAGTAGTCTTCGAGACTGGAACACATCTCCTACTTCTACTCCAGGAACAGATCCTACATGATTCTTGCAAAGATTGTGCCAAAGAGGTTTCAACCTATCTGATGCCTCCTGGAATACCTTTTTGGTTTTTGGATCATCCTCTGGTTCCATAGTTTCTTGTTTCTGTAACAGTCTCTGGACTAAAGCATGGAATTTTGACAGCCCTAACCTTCTTTCCTGGGCCTCTTTGTCGGCGAGACTTTTAAGCTCTTTCCAGTCCTTTGGCTCATTTCTTCTTTTTCGCTTGCGCGGTATATTCTCAGCTAAATTTGTTTTGGCCAAACTAGAGTCTGCGTGTTTGGTCTCTTGAAAGTCAGGGTCCAATTCTTTGGTCTCTTGAAATTCAGGGTCCAATTCTTTGGCACCGACCGCACCGACATGAGTAGGGACGCACCCTAATGGTTTGTTTGGTATCTGATTCACCTGTTCTCTCGGATAGTCCAGATATCCATGTTTCCTCTTTCTTGCAATCCCGGCGCCCTCGGCTCCACCTTTAACAACAGAGCATCCAGAAGGAAATTCAAACGAAATGGGCTTAGCATCAAATACCCGCACATTAACCATTGAAGTAAGATGTGTGGATCTTAGGGGTTCTTTGCAAGGTTTTTGTGTCCACCCTGTTAGCTGAGCCATGGCCTAAGAAGAGCTCAAAGAAAATCTCAGTAAAAGTTCTCCCACGATATCAGTTGTCGGATTCAGCAATGCAGAATGGCGAGAGAAATAAGCAAGGGCAAGAAAGACACAAACTATAGAAGTGGTTAATAAGACGCCCTGTTAAGAGGACTTCAAGTACTCAACCCGGAGCCACAAGTTCCCTTTAGTATCTATCAAATCAGAGGTTTCTTGGACATATTTGACACTGCAACACATAGGCGCAACAGAAAGAAACCTCGTTCTATTCCCATTTAGATCAACATCTTTAGAGACCCGATTTATATAAGTCACTGCTTGCAATGCCTAACCAATCCACATGCCCACCCCACTTCTCAGATTGACTAAAACACCATCACACCACACAAAGTTTACAAAGAAAACCACTCCTGCCAGCTGGTAATGCCAGAAGACTAAAACCCAGACAGTCTCAAACCACCTGAAATCAAACATGTTTCAATGACCACAGAATGACTATATATGTTTCACAGGGATACACACTATATCTGTTCTCTGCTCAGTTTCAAACAAAGAATGCAACATTCAACAAAATATCAAAAACCCAAGTGACCATACCTGAAGTCTGCAGTCCTGATAGCTTGAATTTGCAAAGCGGGCCTCATACAGCGCGCAGAGCTCAGCTTGACATGTTTAGTTATAAATGATTGCAGACAATCTGATATCAGCTTCCCACATCAAAAGAAGCCCCGAAATCCAGTTGCACTAGTCTGTTAGCACTCAAATCCACCTTTCAATCTGTTTCGATTACCAACAGCAGCAGATAAAATCGGCCCTGCACTGGGATGCTCCGATGTGGAGGCTCATGCAGAGATTCGTATTTAAAGAAACAAAAGGATCGCTAGCGTTATGGTCGTCGCAGTTCTTTGTTATGATTTGACCTGCACTCACTGCAAGCGTTATGGTCGTCGCAGTTCTTTGTTAGGATTTGACCTGCACCCACTGCAGAGCACCTTCGTAGTTACTGTTGAAATGAAATCATGGCCACCAAACTTCATGGGACGCCACACGGTATGAATTCCAAATCTGAAACTCCAGTTAAATTTGACAGTTTCTACCGCTTTAGTACCGGCATTTTAACCAAGAATGTCGACGGATCTAGAAAAAATTTGGCTGTATTTTACGGGATTGGATTTTTTTTTTTTTCCGTAGTTCATCTAATGTGCAGGTCAAATTCCATTCATGTTCAATACAGATACAAAGAGCGAAGGAGCGAAATTGAAGGGAAGCCAATTGAAGCAGGCGTGCGATTCCATTACCTTTTCTGTGGGTGGGAAATAGGGAATGAGGCTGAAATTTAGAGATGGTGAGTTTTTGCAGATGCATGTGTACAGCTTGAAGGCTGACATTCCAAAGATATTTTGCCGCCACCATAACGTACAATTCTAAATGTTCCAAATTTGTTGCCGTGAATCCGTGATAATGCGATATGTTGGTCGGTGAAATTGTACTTTTAAACGCCGTAGTCTAACTAGCCAGAGGAGTCGCCTTGAAAATCATGAAAATTTCGATAAGATTTTCAGAAAATCCGGCAGGAATTTTTCTAAATCCATGTTATAACTATCAAAGTTTAATATTTTGGGTGTCCTACAGGTTCTTGATGGTGCTGAATCCATTTCCAATGTCAAAATCAGGATTCAAACACTGTTTCTGCAAGATTTTTTAAATTTTTTTGGCCCGAATTTCGACCAATTTTGACCGTCCGGGCAATTCCTCCGGCTCGTTAGACGACTCCCTTTTAAACTTGATTAATATGAATTTCTGATTTATAAATTAATTTAATTTTTTTTTAAATTCATAAATAAGCTTCATTTTAATAATAGTATTTTAAAAACTAAAAAGTATTATAAATTAGATTTTAAAAAAATTGATTAATATATATATATATATATATGGGGCATATAACTTAAATCTGTAATTCTAAAAGTTGGTGTTTGGATTTCAATAAAAAATAAACATATACCTAAAAACATCTTAATGTAAAATATTAAAATAATTTCAATCATTTTAATAATAAAATTTATTTATTTTTTCAATATTTTTTTAAATGATATATACATAATTTAGATTTTTTTTTTAATAATTATATGATACAGAAGTTATGAACACATTTCAAAATTCCAAAAATCTACATAATTTTTTTAAAATAATATATAATATATTTATATTAAAATATTTTATATAACAAGTAGATTGAAACATTTTCTCAGTATATATTAAAATGATTTGTTTTGTTATTAATATTATTTTAAGTTTAATATTAATTTGTATTGAAATATTTATTTATAATCCATATTCAATATTTTATTAAATATACAACTATATATTATGTTTTTCACATTTTTTTCTATATATATAGATATATATGAAGTTGATATCAATATAAATTAGTTAATATAGGTCTTCAAATAGTTTAGTTTAATATAGGTGATCCATCGAAGATTTTTACAATTGGTCATAGCTTTAGCAATTCATTTATTTGTTGGTGATTATTACTTTAGCATTGAATAATATGACTTTGACTTGTAATGTTTAACTTTGAAAAAAATATGTTTAATTTTCAATGTATTGAAAAAAGCATTCAAATATTTGATTGGACCATAATTTTGAGAAGTGGATAGCCACCTCACATATTTTATGTCATAATTTATGGATCATCATGTAATATTCATGCATTATTTTTACATATTTGTGTGGTGATTTTGTATCCTTATGTTTTGAAAGAAGTAAATAACATATTTATCATGTGCCCACCCATAATTAAAATAAGATGTAAATAAATATATTTTCCATGAGTTTATATTGTTATATGTTATGTTTTTCGATAAAATTGTTTATTTGGCAAATTCCTTTAGTTACTACTCACCAAAATTTATGCAAATCCATATATTTAGCGAATAATTAATGTATCCACTCAAAATTTCAATTTAATAATTTTTCCCAAATTAAAATTATAAAATTCCATTTACCACTTATTAACCGTTCACATTTAACTAACATCCTGAATGTAAATTATAATTTTTGCAAATTTTTCTTTTAATATATTTTTTTCAATTTGAGACACAGTGCATTGGGTCCATAAAGTTTTATAAGTTTCATTTAATACTAAATTACCAACTGCAAACAAATCTAACCCAAAAAAAAAAAGGTTGTCCAACTCAATTTTTAAATATCAAGTCCCAATAAACCTAAGTGTTATATCAAGTCTCATTAAAGAGGCATATTTTTAATAGTTAAAACAAACTAATTCTCTAAAGACATTTTGGGAAGAATAATTTAACAATTTTAGTAATAATATCAAACTTGTATGGTATAGTTAGAAACTTTATTTGGATGTTAATGAGTTAATTAAAATGTTTAATTGGGTGTTTTAATATAATTATGAGAATTGAAAATTATTTTTTAACTAGTGCGAGGATTTCTTTAAAAGAATTTCACTGTAAAAAAGTTACTTTTTGTTAATCAATTTGGATAAAAATAAAATGTAAAATCAAGTTATTGTTTACAAAAAAAAATTAGCTTATACAACAAGTTGTAATTTTCATCTATAATCTAAAAGTTTATAGAAAACTAAAACTACAACAAATTATAGAAAACTAAAACTACAACAAATTTTGACGTGATGTACAAATTTTACAAAATCTGAATTATTGGTAAGAGAAAAAAATAAAAGTAGTGTTGTTGTTTTTCCTAAGGTGCAAAATTGAGCTATTGTCTCATATCTTTAATAAGGAATTGAGGAACTATGGATCACGGCCTATTACTATTAAGTTGGGAAAATGTATTTATTTTTTCTCAAATTTGTTAAGAAACTTGTAAATAAAATGTTGAGGAGGGATCCAAGTTAGAACATGATATCCAAAGGAAGGAGGTGAGTAGTTATTGAAATGGCACCCAATTTAATTTTCCCTTAATTAAATTGGAAGAGAAATTGTAATTTCATCTCATGACAACTTGTATTAGTTAACTGAGTCATGAAGACTCGGTTAGCTTATAGGTTAGGAAATTAGAGTTGAGGGTCACAGAGGAGGAGGCATGTAGAGTTCTCCCATGATTTTATGGGGTCTAGTTACAGTTATTTGTGAGTTGTAATTAGTTAACTCAAGTAATTGAGTTAAAATCAGTTTAACTAATTCTAACTAAGAGATGAGCCAGTGATAGGTCCAATGAATTAAATCTGATTTAATTCATAAGTAGTGATCAATCAGTTAACTGATAATTTGCTATAAATGGTTGTTGCATGTCAGTTATAAGGAAGGCCATGTTGAGTTGAGGTTAAAGGGAAGATAACTATTAATTGTATAATTACAAAATTGTACAGTTCATGCATGAGGTCATTTGGAAGCCTTGAAGGTATTTTGCAATCATTAATTGAGAATTTCCTTATTAATAGGGACATAATTCCTCCAGGAATGCGTGAGCAAGGTTGGTCAGACAAAGGCTGAGAATTGGTTAAGTATTTGACTGATTCTGCCTATATGAGAGTGAGACGGACAACAGAGTCCAGAGGTTTCTCAGGGGGCAAATAACATTGTATTGTTTGATGGTTTTGACTTTATGAAATATATAGATAACAGGGTTTTGAGCAATTTATTTCCCCAGATAATTCTTGTGTTGTGCGATTGATAATTTCTTTCTCTATCTTTTTATGTGATTGTGCGATCATATTTGGTTTCCGCAAATTGTAAAAGGATTCAATATTTTGTTTCGATACATTACAAGATTAGACTGAATCCCTTTGGATAATTTATACATGGTATCAGAGCGTCAGGAATCACAATAGAAGAGAAGAATCGGAGTTTGTTTTGAACAGGTACATTGAATTTGCAAATTTATTCTTCAGGACCCAACAACAGATCAAGATGTATTTCAATCGTTTGAGATTCGAATATTACCTTGAGGGAAATTTGAATTAGATAGCATGGAAGGATAAGATGAAGGTAGTGCGCGGGGACAACGTAATGAAGGCATTCATAGACAATGATATTTCTCAGCCCGCAACAGCATATGCTCAACAACTTGATGCATGGAAGAAGAATGGAGCAAAGGCGAGAAGGATCTTGTTAGAGGGAGTTCAAGATCATATTGTCTCGAGTCTCCATGGGAAGGAAACCCCATATGCTATGTGGAAGTCCTTAACAGATATGTTTCATAATAGCAGCAACCACGGGAAGCTGGCGCTGAAAGACAAGCTCAGAAAATTCAAGATGGAGATGGGCAACACAATCCAAAAATACTTGATGAAGTTAACTAAATGTTGAGATGAGCTTGGAAGTGTTGGGATAACAGTTGCCTAGGATGATTTGGTGAGGCTAGCTCTTCTAGGCCTTCCTATGAGCTGGCATATTTTCCAGAACTTAGTGAATGGAAGGGAGAAGCCACTAGACTGTGAGCCATTATGGTCAGACTGGGTACAAGAAAAGATTAAAAAAAATACGAGAGATGGATCCTCATCAAAATACTGATGATGAGGAGAATTGTGCCTTGGCTGGAAAGGCAAAGAAATGGAAAGGGAAGGCGTCCCATTCCAAATCAGAGTCTGGTAAGGAAGGCAAGAAGTGAAACTTGTTAAACGTGAAATATTTTCACTGTCATGATCATGGACACTATGCAACAAATTTTCCACAAAAGAATACCACCAAGAAGGCCTCAGAAGGAGTAGCATGTGAAGCAGTTGCTTCACAGTTCGAGTTGGATTTCACTCTCATCGCATGCATGTTGTCATCGATGATGGGTTCTGTGTGGTACTTGTATAGTGGAGCTTCATTCCATATGACCGGGAACAAAGAATTCTTCAGTAGCTTGGATGAGAAGGATATCTAGATGCACATCGAGATGGGAGATGACAGGAGGTATAGCGCTATCGATATAGGTACAATTACCTTTCAGAGGGAGTCAGGTAATCCACTCACATTAAAAGATGCCATGTGTGTTCTTGGTTTAAAGAAGAATTTGGTTTCTGTTGCCATGTTGGAAGATTGTGGATATGATGTGATCTTTAGTGAAGGAAAGGCGTTCCTTCGTCACAAAGCCACTGGACAGGTGAAAAAGAGTGGGGTTTGAGTAAAGAACCTCTACAAATTGGATGTAGAAGACGGTGTTTCCTTAAGCACGGAAGCAGAGAAGGTGGAGAGTCGTGACATCGGTGAGTTATGGAATAAGAGATTGGGCCATCTACACCACAACGCTTTGAAGATCATGCAGCTGATTTCTACAGGAATTCCAAAGGGTGCACTTGTGCAACGATATACATGCAAAGGGTGTACATTGGGGAAGTATACCAAAGCCACCTTTCACAATAAGGAAAGTCGAGCCAAGGCAATCCTTGAGAGAGTTCACTCAAACGTGTGTGGACCGTTCTCAACATCTTCCACAACAAAACATTGGTATTATGTATTTTTGTTGATGATTTTTCAAGAAATTGTTGGATTTTCTTTATGCAGAAGAAATATCATACGTTCTCCAAGTTTTGTGAGTTCAAAGCACTTGTCGAGAGAGATACAGGGAAGAAGGTGAAGGCTCTGAGGAGTGGTGATGGTGGAGAATATATCTCTAGAATGAATTCAAGAACTTTTGTGCCTTAGAATGAATTTGAAGAGAATTGATAGCACCTAATAACCCACAACAAAATGGGGCTGCAGAAAGAAAGAACATAACTATTGTGGGAGCATCACGAGATATGTTGCATGATCAGGGCCTACCGTTGCATTTGTGCGCGGAAGCATGCAATACAACAATATTTGTGCAAAATAGAAGTCCTCATCCGATATTTGGTATGAGTAAACCAGAGGAATCTTTTTAAGGTAAGAGACCAGATGTGTCATATTTTAAAATTTTAGGTTCATCTTTTTATTGCCATGTGACCAAATGCTAGGAAGAAGTTAGAGCCAGCAATAGAGTTGGGGATATTTGTGGGGTACACCGTACACCTCACAACTATCGGGTGTACTTTCCAGCACAGAAGATGATAATGGTTAGAAGAGATGTGAAATTCGATGAAGATAAATCCATGCAATTGTCCCTTGAGAGGGAGCTTAAGTTGCATGTAGTTAAGGAGCTAGTGGCTTCAAAAGAAAACCATCAGGATGTGGAGCAGCCACAAGTAGAGGAACATAGAATGGTAGAAACCACTCATGCAGAGCCATCCACCAAAGATGGAAAGAAGCACACCAGAGAGGCTGACAGATTGTTGCTATATGTGAGAGAGAATGTGGGAGCACCCACATTGATTAATATGAATTTCTGATGTATAAACTAATTTAATGTATTAAAAAAATTCATAAATCAGTTTCATTTTAATAGTATTTTACAAACTAAAAGTATTATAAAATAGATTTTAAAAAGGATTGATAAAAAAATATATATATTCATAAAGTATATAATTTAAATATGCAATTCTAAAAGTTATTTTTGGATTTCAATAAAAATATATATACTTAGAAACATCATATTGTAAAATATTAAAATAATTTCAAACATTTTAATAATAATTTTTTTTAATAGTTTATATAATACATACATAATTTTTTTAAACAATATGATGATGATGGTGGTGGTGGTTAAAGTCCACTGAGACCAAACTTTGGTCTATTCGACCTAAAGAAATAAATTATTTAGCTTGTTTTAAAATTGTACTCTTCTGCTCAAAGAGCTTGGAGAGAAGTGTCCTGAGCTCACTATAATTTAAACATGTTAAAAGGCTAGGGCGATCAGTATTGCAACAAAGATTATGAAACTAAGATCTAATGTGGGTGTACGCAAGGCACTCTAAGAGGAAGTGTTTTTCATCCTCAATGTTCATATTCTCACAGAGATGGCAGATCCTTTCCACCCATGGTGTTTTAGGAACTACCCAACGACCTGTTTAACTATGGAGCTCATGAGAGTTCGTTATTATCTTGGCTATATTAATTTTTTTCTTTAAGCTAGTTAAAACAGAAAGATAATTTTGATCTTCAAGAGTAGGGTTGATGACCTCCTTATAATATCTTAATTTTCTTTTAGCCTCTAAATCTTTCTCACACCACATTTTCTCTTTAAACTAAGAAGTGACAATATTTTTAATGTTATTAATATTTTGCAATGCAACATTTTGTCGATCTCCGAATGGTTTAACCAGGCCTTGGTATATTTATACCAACCTCGTTTGAACCTTAGTTGGTTTTGGCTGGAATTTAAAGCTAGCTTAGGAAGTTTATGGTCTCCCATGTTATTGATTTTGTGCTTGTACAACAGGAGCCTAGTCATAGCTAGGCTCTCGATAGGGGAAAGACCCACTTCTATAAGGAGAATAGGATAGGGTGTATTTCTTTTAATTTTATTATTATACGTTATAAAACGCTTATGGATTTGCTCAATCTTTCTCCAAGATTCTCTAGAGATGCTGCAACCCCAAACCTCACATCTGTACAAGATAACAAGAGTGACTAAAGTTTCAAAGAGGGGCTTCTTTTTATCCCACATCACAAGGTTTGTTGTTTACAATTATTTTCAAGACCAAAATAAGCTTTCCACCCCCCATTAATCCTTTTCTCAATGCTATAGTTCCAGTTGAGCTTTTGATGAATATCAATTCTTAGGTACTTGCAAGAAGACACTTCCTCCAAGTTGCTATTGTCATACACAAAAGCAACGTAAGTGTCCTTGGATTTGATAATCATAACTTTTGTTTTGTCAGTGTTAACAGTCATACCCATGGTAGAGCAGAAATCCTTAAGAAGTCTTAGTTGCTTATGAAGATCAAATGGGCACCTTGCTAGAAGAACAATATCGTCAACATAGAGAAGAAGGATGATGACTATTCCAGCTAAGATCGTGCCAGCACAACCTGCTTCCTCTAAACAACCTTCTCGCTTGTCGATGTAAATGCCAAATAGGGTAGGGGGGAGGGGGAAATCTTGTTTAACTCCGATATTACACTTAATATCCTTCGACCACCCCTCATTGGTCTTAAACTTGGCAATTACATTCTCATATAACCTTATAGCAACAACTCTCAAATCTAAAGGAACCTTTAGCTCTTCTAATCTATTCCATAGGTTATTTCTAGGTACCATATTGAAATCCTTCCTAAAGTCCACAAAGCAACAAAAGAGATTGGAATTATCGTTACGACATTCCTCCACAATGATCCTAAGTGTAATGAGGTGTTCTGTTGTTGAGTGTTTCCTTCTAAAACCCGCTTGGCCTTTAGCCTGCTTGCCTTCACTTTCAAGCCATATGCTCATCTTCTTTTCCAAAATAATACCATATAACTTGGATAAGAGAGGGCTAATCATAATTGTCCGATAATTAGAGGGGTTATTTGTGTCCCCACTTTTAAAAATAAGAATAATGAGGCTCTAAGTCCATGGTTTAGGGAACCCTTACTTGACTGTTTGATTGAAAAGCTTGTGGATGCGAGGGATGAGGACAGAACCTCCAATTTTTAAGATTTCTGCCTGGTAACCTTCAATGTCCTTAGCTTTTCCATTTACCAGGCCCTTAACCCCAAAATCTATGTCTTCTAATGAGAAAAATTCTTCCCTTGTGAGCAGGGTTTCAAAGTTATCTATGACATTTGGAGATTCATAAAGTTTTTTAAGATAGGAATTCCAGTCGTGTAAAGCAATTCTATTATTACCTTTAGCTTTTTCTAGTTAGAATCTGCCTCCAAAATTTATTAGGAGCTACCTTAGAGAGGTGTAAGAGTTTTTCTAGTATTTTATAAATATACTGCATTTTTTTCCTTTTAGTTAGGGCTTTGTATATTTTTATCTTTCTAATTTTGAGAGACACATCAATAATTTCCTTAATTTCTCTCCTTGCATTTTTACAATATTTATCATACCAAGGGTTGGTTTTGTTATTTCTTTTATTACTTGAAACTTCAATTGAGAACTTGTTCATAGAATATGAGAGGGTTGTAGTAAAATTGTGATAGAGGTGATGATGATGTTTCTGGAGGAGAACATCTTCAGTAGGTTTGGCTGTCCAGTCAAGATTGTAACTGATAATGCTCAAGTATTTAATTATGCTTGATTCATTAATTTCTGTCAAAGATATAATGTAATTTTGTCACATTCCACAGCCTACCATCCACAAGGGAATGGATTAGCAGAGTCTTCAAACAAGACATTGGTCAGGATTCTGAAGAAGACAATCACTGAAAATCAGAAAGACTCGGATAATCACTGAAAATCAGAAAGACTCGGATTCAAAGTTGAAGTTTTCTCTTTGGGCAATACGAGTAATCACCAGGAGGTCTACTGGCAAGTCACCCTATGAATTGGTTTGTGGAACTCAGGCATTATTTCCTACTCAGTTGGCCAAACTAGTGATTTCTTTCCTTCAAGAAGCTCAGGAAGAACCTAATGCTCTAGTGAGAAGATTGAACAAGGTGATTGAATCAAGTGAAGATAGGAACAAAGTTAGAGATAGCTTGATTTCTTATCAGGAAAATATGAAGTCCATATTTGACAGAAAAGCAAAAGAAATCCTCTTCCAAGCAGGAGATTTAGTATTAAGATGGGACACCAGAAGGGCAGATAAAGGAAAGCATGGCAAGTTTGACCCTCTCTGGTGTGGCCCGTACATAATCTCTGAAGCCAAATCAAGCAATACTTTCATCCTAGAAGATTTAGATGGAGAATCTCTGCACCTGCCTATGAATGGGCAGTATCTGAAGCATTATTTCCAACACTAAAATTCAGCATTTCACCATTGTAAACACCAAATTGCTCATTGTTCATATGTCACAAAGCAATATTTGACTCCATGCCCAATGGATAAGGCATTAATTTTTGGTTCTTAGAGCTTTCATGGGAAAAAGCACTATCCCTAGGTGGAGCCAGATGTTGTGGCTCATTTGCATTTACTTTTGAAATATTTCTCAAAACACCAAAATAGCATATATGTTAGAAAAGGTAAAAATTTTGTATATCGAAAAAGAATTTTGATTTTTATGTTGGTGTATTAACATTATGTGCGGAGATGTGAAGGCGGGTCGAGTCGGGCTTATTCGCGTGCAGAACAGTTCAAGAGTTGGGCCGATTGATGCGTTCAGAACATTCCACACAGGTCAGAGTCGAGTTGAGTTTATTCCAAAGCTCAGGAGAGACTAGCACTACAAAATACTGAATAAGCTCAGGAGGGTTACACCATGGAGAAAAATAAATTAGTAATCAAGATCGTTTATTCGTTAAAGGAACATATGCGAGCCTATTGAATGAAATTGTGTTCATTATCGAAGAAATCGTATGTATTTCCTGAAGGCAGAGAACTGGTGTATTTTCCTTAAAAACTTAAGAGTTTTGGAAGAAGCGTAAAGGGGGAAAATCGACAGTCAGGATCAAAGCGCAGATTTGAAGTAGAGAGATGGACGACAAAGATCATATCATAGAAATGCAAGTCAGATGGATTGGAGGTTGTGAAGAGAAGCCAAGTGTCGGCCATAGGTTTCGTCACATATCGCATTCAGTAAAGGATACAAGTTTGAGATATGGTTAAACTTTCAAAGATGTGATGCGAAATGCGACAAGTTTAAGATCTGGCGATGAATATCGCACATCGCATGCGATAAGATATTGTGGCGATATGAGGAATTGAAAATTGGCAAAGTTGCGAACTGCTGATGAGGTAAAGGTTATAAAGGTCGATCTGTGATGAGGCCTAAAGTTGCGATATTACAAGGTGATGCGGTCGCATGTCGTAAGTTCAAGAGGAAAGGTGCTAAGAAATATGTTGTGAACGCCGAAGGCCGAAATGCAATGGAAAGGCGGACGCGATACCATTCAAAGGTTGAGTTGAACTTATTTAAAGTCCAAGATTATGTGCAGTTGCGTTGGTTTTAGGAAGAAACGTGAACGCGGGCAGTAGACTTGGGTACGTGACCTGACGCAGAGAAAAGGGAAGGAAAAGACGGAATGTAGCAGAAACGAGCAAAAGAGGAAGAGTTGGGCAGAAGGGGACATGATAACCTTGGTTGAAACGTAGAGGCATAGGCAGAGTTGGGCAAAGAGAGCACATAGTGGCACTGTTCGAAACGTAAAAGCTGGGTCAAGTCGGGCAAGGATACGTTATTGCAGAACTGTTCGAATACTGCACCAGAAGCAGAAAAGGCATGACAACAAGCAGAAAAGGAAAATGTTGAACTCTGGAAGAAAGGCATGGCAAGGATGTCCGATCTGTCAGGGAGACACATCAGTACTTCAGGGAGACGCATCAACAACAAATCAGATTCAACAAAAAAAATAACCTTTCAAATTTTAATTCGTTTTCTTTGTCTGTTAAGGTCGAAGCTGTAGTGATGTCCTCAATTGCAATGTAATAAGTAGTTTTAACAGTTTAGGTAGTAGAAGGAATTTCAAGAAGTTCTAGCAGTTACAAACTATTTTTGATGTGTTTAAGCAAGATAGAAAGAAAGAAGAAGGGCTCCGAGTTTTGGACCTCTAGAAGACTAAAGCTTTGGTACTTACTTTTATGAGAAATCAACGAAAGAAGCATCAAGTTTCCTGCAACTGTTGATGGTGATTCGTTTTTCTTGTATCATTTTGTGTTCCTTCTTCCTGGAATGAAGTGAAGTAAAGTAGTTGTCGGCCTCTTAATTACATCTATGAGTAAGAGTTAAATAACCTTAATTTGCGCTCCTCCACTCCAACTCCTCTCCCTTCACACATTTTCTTTGGAACTTAAAAGTAATAGATTCTGTGTTTACAACATATTATTTTGAGTTTCCTCTCTCTCCATAAATTCATTCTGAAATTTAAAGTGATAGATTATGTGTTACAGCATATCATTTTGAGTTTATTCAACAGTTCTTTTCCATTCAGATATCAGAAGTTGATGGCATTGTAGAGTCTTTCATTATACCAGATTTTTAAGGGTTTTAAAGAATTAGTTTCCAAAGGGATTGAATGAAGACCACCTGATATAATTACTTTTGTGACACATTTTTAAAAATGTCTTAAGCACTGATTCTTTTCCACAGCCAAGGAATTGTCTCTTAAGAAACAACAGTTAACATGAATTACTAGCCTCGAATGCGGGTGTTTGAATCGCTCTGTACGATGGCACGTGGACAGGCATGGTGGGTTGGCGTGTGGATTTATACCACCGCCACCCAGCTCCGCGCGAGGCCTTGCATTTATCATCCTGCCAGAGACTTCAATGTTGCCTTAACGCAACTCTTCCTCCCACGCCAGCCCGCCTGCATTTCTAACATGGCGCCCCAAACCAGGTTCATTTTTGCTACTCCTCTGCGCTCGCGCTATTCCATAGCTGCAGCAGAGCCTCGCTCTCGGACTGGTACTGGGAAGCAGTGTGCTCTTGCGTGCTGATTGAGTTGATGTCGGGAATTCATTTCACTCACAGCCCTCTCTGCAAGTTCTGGTCCAATTCGCCTTCTGATTGTGTCTCGGCACTGCCTGTTGGTTCTCCCATGTATTCCTTTGTGGACTGTGCTCCCCGCCACTGCACAACCGACTCTCACATTGCCTTGCCAGCCCGCTGCACCATGCCTAGACTCTGTCAACGAATGAGGTGCAGGAGAGGCACCAGTCGAGGGCAGGTTGCCCGACAGCCTTCTTCTTCCACCTCTGGCTCGACCTCCCATTCCTCAGAGTACCTCTCTGGCTGCTATCCTGCCACCAGGAGTGGTCGAGGCCGTGGGTCTGGGCAGTCCACATTTGCACGAGGCTCCCCCCACATCCCGGTTTCTCCACTTTCCCTCCCCGTTCAGTCCCATACAGCTCAGCTCCGCATTCCCTGTGCTCTCTGTCACTCCACCATGATAGCCAAAATCACCTTTGAATTTCATGAAGACTCCGCGACTGAGGCGGTCCAGGTTCCGGGTGCGCCTATGGAGAATAACATCAGCGCTCTACATCTCACTCCTCCCTCTGACAGCCTGAAACGTAAGGAGCCCTATAACAGCGAGATTCCAGACACAAGCCACCCTGTTGACTCGAACAATTCGAAGCGTGGTGGTTCAGTTGGCAAAGTCAAACATCATGCGATGGATGAAGACCCCTATGAGTATGGTTGCCGCATCGTTGAAGAAACGCCAACCAACTCTCATGATTCCTGAACGCGTCTACACTCTCAAGTTTTTGTCTCACAGTCGTTCGTATGGGCTTGATCATCTGTGTTTTTGTTTTATCAATTTACATACTCGGACCTTTGCTTCTATGTCTAATAGCCGGTTTCCCCTGCGTGGGCAGCTTTTTACTGTTTGTATGGCTCGGAACAAGGTAGTAGGTCTAGTTTTTGAAAAAATTTGGTTAGCCATCAGTTTTTTAATTGACAGATTGCTGCAACTCTGGGCAAGATCTTTTGAGGCTGGGACCTCCCTGTAAATTTTTGTATCAATAATAGGAGTAGACAAATTCAAAAAAAAAAAAAAAAACCATGAATTACTAGACCCAATCCACACTTGTTTTGAGGGAAACGATATATATTATCAAGGTTTTAATAAAATTTAAAATAAAAATATTTAAATAGATAGGAGCTTTGAAATTTATATAGATACAAATAATATTATTAAGAAGCAACATAAATTCATTTTAAGTCTAAATTTATCAAGTGTTTAGAAAAATCAAATGTAAATGTAGTAGATCCAAAAATAAATATAAAATTATTTTGTATTTTGTAGTAACCTTAGTCATATTGTGAATTTTTATTGTTTGAAATATTTTTTTGGAATAAATAAATAAATTCAACACCTCCATAAACTTCTTAACCACTTATATTAAACATCTCTCAAACCTAAAACACATAAACTACATGTTATACATACTTTGATTTAAATTACTTTCAAATTCACTAAACTACATGTTATACATACTTTGATTTAAATTACTTTCAAATTCACTATTTATTTCGTTGAGTGCATAGACATGCTCTAAATATTCACAATATTGTGATAGTAATTTTAAAAACGAGTTGTTTTTTAGTGCGATTTATAATATCCTACAAAAATTTATAAAATGACAAAAATTTGATGAGAAAAAATCGCAATAAATACAACTTTTAAAAAGATGTTTCCTGTAATTAGAATGTCCACTAAAAAGTACAGCAACTCAGGGTTGGGTGACTTGTTTCTAATTTTTGTGATTTTTAAATGATATTTCATAGGTTGTTGGCTCTTTCAGTTGGCGATGAGACTTTTGCAGTATCATCAAGTACATCGCAATGACCTTCAACGCTGGCCGCCTTTAAGCCCACCTTTTAAATTCCTACGTCGCTGATAGATTTATTATTAAACTGTAAGAAAGTCCACCATCAAATCGAATTTGCAGTTGGAGTCTCCCAGGTTGCTCTGTTTGTTGATGATAAGACTTCAGTGGCGATCGAGTACTCTCATGGAGTTGTTTTTACTGTGATTTTTTGGAGTTTTAGGTGTTGGAATCAAAGGAAAAAAATTGAGGTAAAATTTAGATTTCTGTTATTTTAACTGATTTTTTTACTGTATATATGGATTTAGCGCCTTAAAAAACCTTTAGAGCATTTAGATTGTGTAAAATTACCCATCAAACTTCCATTTTCAATAAATTCCTGCCAGAATTTAGAGATATTACACTGGAAAAAACTACCATAAAAACTTTCAAAAAATCGCACTATAGACTACTCATATTCTCATCAATTAACAGTAACATCATATATCATAATGCTAATTTTTTACCATTCCTATGTAGTGCACCTTTTTGAAATTTTGAATTGTTTAGAATTTTGTAAGAATGTGTTGGAGATGTAAATTAAGGTATTTAAATAGTCAAAAACATAATTTAAATAACAAAAGATTATGTTCTATCAAAAAAAATGTTTGTTTAGATAATCAAAGATTATGTTTTATCAAAAAAAAAATGCTTGTTTAGATTCTACCTTTAAGCCCACCTTTTGGATTCCTATGTTGCTGACAGATTTATTATTGAACTATAAAGATGTCCACCATCAACTCGAGTTTGCAGTTGCAGTCTTCTAGGTTGCTCTATTCGTTGATGATAAGACTTCAGCAGCGATCGAGTACAAGGCAGGTATTTAAGGCTCTCTCGGTGATAAAATTAATGAAATGGCTCTCCAGGTGAGAATCTGGAGAGTGTACAAACACACTCACACAATCTAATACGTACCATCAAGAGAACGACCTAGTACATATAGAGTTTCTCACAATCAGGTGGTTTGAACCACTCCCTGAATATTAGAATCTGAGATCTAGAATTAGAATCTCAATCTTATCCTAACTTAACTTTCTCCATTAATTTTTAACACTCTCCCTTAATGGAGAAAGGGTACAAAACAATAACATATGATAACATATGCTTGCTGGTCTAGTCTCAGCTAGGCTTACAATGGTAAAAAAAAAACATAAAAACTTGGTAACAAAGTTTTCATCTTGGTCTTTATGCTTGTGAGACCGTATTTGTTCATTCGTGGATGAGGCTTCATCTTCACTTTCTTTGTCATGAGATAGTGATGTATCTTCGCCTCATTTCTTCCCCATTGACGGAAAGTTTGAATGCTTATCCTCGCCCTTTTGAAAATTATGACAGGCTTAATAGGAAACTGTTTTCTCTCACCATTTCTAGTGTCATGCGAGTAAATTTCAGCAATGTTGTCATCTGCACACACATAAATATTAATGAGATTATCACATATTAAATTCTCTCCAGCTTTGTCTTCCTCTGCCACGTCTTCGCCATCAGCCTCATGTGGCTCGTCGAATTGATCTTCAACACTTTGTTCATCTTTACATCCTTCCTGAAGATCAACTTGTGACTCTTCAATCAGGGTTTTGCACAACAGATTGTGCCTCTTGTTTCTCGTGGTCATCCACAGAACCACATTGTTTTTTTGAAAAAATTCCAAACTTAAAAATACTACTCATGCTAAAGCCTCCAAATGCCAACATGAGAATATCATCATCATCATCATTAGAAAAAATATCTAAAAAAAATAGACATGTTAAAAAGGTCCAACTTATCTGGTTTTGTCTTACTTCCAGATTTCGACTCCACTCGGTCCTCTTACAAGCTCCAACAAGCCTTCAAATGCCAACATGAGAATATCATCATCATCATCATTAGAAAAAATATCTAAAAAAAATAGACATGTTGTTAAAAAGGTCCAGCTTATCTGGTTTTGTCTTGCTTCCAGATTTCAACTCCACTCGGTCCTCTTACGAGCTCGAACAACCTCGTTACCACGCAGGCGGGAATCCTCCCTTTGGCGACTCTTCAACAGTAGAACCTTGTAGACTATGGCTTCTATGCCACGCAGGGCTTAGTGCGCTCAGCTCTTGCGACGAGCAACAAATGACCTCTCAACAAGCTGACAACGCTATCAATGTCTAAATCTGATGCTTGTAATTAACAATCTCTCATATGACAAATATTTCCAATCAAATTTTCAGAATAAATCTGCTACATCACGCAACCAGCAATGAAGTTTCCTTCAAATTTCAATAAGTGAGGACTCCGGAAAGACAAAAGATGATGCACAAACGCTGAAGAAAAATTGGGTCTTCAAATTTCAATCAGAAGAAACTCAAAAATAAATAATAAAAAATAAACAAAGCAATCTACAAATGTTGAAGGAAATCCCAATATCAAGGTCTCCAGATCCAATTGGATCCGCCTCCACAAACTGACCGTGCAGCAGCAGCATGAGTGTCGGCACCCCAATCGTGCAACGAAACCACGTTGCATTCCACGCTGCTTTTTGTTTTGCAGTGGAGGTGTTCACGCTTGAAGCCACGCAACACTCCAAGCGCTGAGCATCGTCAGAAGGGGTCCTCATACAGTTCTAACTAAGACCCTTGAAGAGAACCTACGAGCTCAAGCCAGTAAAGGATCTTCCTGAAGGTCTGTAAAAACATCAATTGGATCTGGTTGCTACATCTAGCCTCTTCTGAGTTATATAAGAATGGGTAGATAAAATAAGACGCCAACAGGATTCTGCTTCTGTCCGAAGAGGATGTCATCTTGTCGTGGCTGGGCCATGCTTATACGGGCAACAAATATACCTAATTTCTCCAGAATTGATCAGAGGAGCACTCTTTCGATTATTCGTCCCGTATTTACCAACTGTATACCAACTTACTGCGATTTTTGGTTGAGACAACGCCCGCATAGATCTCACAGAGCTCGTCCAAAGCTAGGCAGTTTTTCAGAGTTGGGCATTCAGATCCGACAATGGGAGAAGCTGCCAAAGCAAAGAAGGTGCTGATAACCGGCATAACAGGTCAGGAGATCGAATTCCTGAATTCGCTCTAGTAGCAAACGCAGGACGGGGTTTTTAACTTTATTTTGTTGAGATCGATGCAATCGATGAGGAAGAACCGGACGGATTCAGGCGGCAAGCAGCTGTTACATGAGCTGGAGGCACTGACGCAAGCGCTGTATCCAGTCGGCGGACATCAGCAACAAAATAGGATCAACGCTGTAATGTATATAGCAAGGCTCGCAAGTCGATTAGGGCTATGGCCACGCACCGTCCACGCTGCAGATCCAACACAGCGATCCGTCACTGACCATATACTCCAACCACACTGCAGATCCAAGTCTTTTGATTCAGATCGTCTCTCAGGGACACAGCCAACACAACAAAAGGTTACCACGCTGCTCGAACGATCACTATTGGCACTCTTCTCTCCAATCACTTAGCCTCACAACGCACAGGCTTTTGATCTTGTGCACTCTAATACCATGATAAAATTAATGAAATGGCTCTCCAGGTGAGAACCTCTTATTTGGAGAGTGTACAAACACACTCACACAATCTAATACATACAATCAAGAGAAAACCCTACTACATATAGGCTTTCTCACAATCAGGTGGTTTGAACCACTCCCCGAATATTAAGATCTGAGATCTAGAATTAGAATCTCAATCCTATCTTAACTTAACTTTCTCCATTAATTTCTAACACTCGGATTCGTCCATAGTTGAGAGCCACTAACAACTTCACGTAGCACCCCATCAACTAACAGTCAAATCATATATCATACTGGTAATGCCTATTGCCATCAATTAACCGTCGCATCATATATCATAATGGTAATTTTTTACGATTCCTATGTAGTGCACCTCTTTTAAATTTTGACTTTTATTTTGAATTTTTTGGGAATATATTGTTTCGTTAAATTTGTTTAGAATTTTGTAAGAATGTGTTTGAGATGTAAATTTCTCCTTGTCTAGGGTTTTCCAAGGTACTTAAATAGTCTAAAATATAATTTAAATAACAAAAGATTATGTTTTATCAAAAATTGTTTGTTTGGATTCAACTCAAACTTCCAAAATATATATAGATAGTTATAATTTAATAAAGTTTTTTTTGTTTTTTTTAATCATTTCTTCTGCTTATTGGTGTGATGATCAATTTTTCCATAAATTGGGAAATTATATGTTGAATCTAGGTTGGTTTTTCTCTGACGTGTACCACCTTAGTTGCTTTGTGATGTATATGCCTTAGGTTGCTGGTTGTATATGGGAAAATGAGCGGGATGCAACCAGAATTGTACTGCCATGAACGAAGAAGGAGAAAAATCCAAACACACAAATATTTGGAGAGGCAAGGCTTTCTTGATATCCTAGATCCAATTTAATCAAAAATATTTCAAGAAATTAATATCTATATTCCAGGTAAACATTAAGCAAAACATTTCCTTTATGGATTACTAAATCCATGGGAAATACAGACGAGTGCAGCGAATTACATATAGTATTCTTCTATACTGTTGGCGGAACTTGATATTTGGTGCCATTGGCATCTCCAGCCTTGTTTTCTTCGGATCTCCTTCATAAACAGAGATATTTACTTGGCCATATATAAAGTTGAACAAGATATAAAATTAAATTATTTCACTAAAAATGCTTCAGTAAACTATCATATATATCTACACTTAACCTTCATTATGAGCAACACCAGCAGATTTCAAGAGATTAATATCTTTATTCAGAGAGCATTGAGCAAAATATTCCCTTCATTGATTCCTATACTAAAAGACTATCTTTATTCAGAGAGCATTGAGCAAAATATTCCCTTCATTGATTCCTATACTAAAAGACTATCTTTATTCAGAGAGCATTGAACAAAATATTCCCTTCATTGTACTACACTAAAAGACCAGTGCAGTAAATTATATAGATAAATATTCTTCTAGACTGTTAATGGAGCTTGATTTTTGGTGCCATTAGCATTCCCAGCCTAAATTTACTTGGCCATATGTCATTCATAAACAGAGCCATTTCATTGGCCATGTAGGAAGTTGAAGAAGATACAAAATTAAATTATTTCACTAGAAATGCTTCAGTAAACTACCATACACATCTACCCTTGAGCTCGGATACCAAACTTGGCCCACACAAGTGTTTCACAATTGAGCTCTGAAAAAGAATCTATAGTTAAAATTGAAAAGAACCCATACATTGTATACTCAGGAGACGTGCCTACAAATGTCCTACCAATGCATCTTGAAATGAGAAATCTAGTATATTGATATCTCAAGATTCACTGTTGAGGTTTGAAGAGTGTACATGCATGAAAATTTCTTCAGTAAAAGAAGGCCTTAAAGAAAAGGAATTACCTAAAACGGGTGTTGTACAATGCTTATTGCAGTGCTCAGATGGCAGCCTAGAAAACGTGCAATATACATTGCTTGTCTATTCAGTTTTACTTCCTAAATTTACCCTTCATCCATGCTTTGCCTATGTTTCTATCTTTTGGAAAAAACGGGCTATGGATGGTTTGCTCTGCAGATGAGTTAATAGACAGTTCAACACAAGGTGGGATATGTTCAAGAGCAAAGAACATCACATGAGGAATTCTTTTGTCATGGTGATCATGTAGAACATATTGAGCAAATATGTTAGGTCTAGAACTCCTGCGTACAAATCTACTTGCATTCCCACTACTAGATGCGTCCACTTTGAAACCCATATCCTCAACAAAATGGAAAGGAGAGGCCGAAACTACATCATCGTCCACGACACCTCGCAGGTCACCCCAATTTCCTTCCATGGAAATAGGAGAAATTGGGAAGATAAATTTATTCGTTGGGTTGTTCAGGGAGGGATCTACAACCAGATCACCTGTGTACTCAGCAATAAATGCACCCGCCTGTATCAATTCCAAAGTCCGAACTCCCCAATCCTTATAGGAAGTTCTGAAGATCTCAATCTGATGTTTCAACCCGTGTTGAGCAACCCTATTAGTGCAAGTTGGTGGGCATCTACATTTAGGACCACACTCATACACTACTGCCTTAGCTTTAACAAGTGTCCCATTGGCTTTGTAAGGAAATTCTCCTCCATTTCTTCTAGCACAAAGACAGTTCCCAACATCAATACATCCTCCAATACAGCGGCATCCTTCATGTAATTCTGGTTTAGGCAACCAATTCGGATGTTGCACAGTAAGGAGGTATTTGAAATCATCAAGAACGTGGACATTATCTACAGAATTCACCACAGGTATATGAAATTTGTGCTGTCCTTCCCCAATGTCTTCCTTGATTACACTTGCTTTCTTACCATGTGAACTGCCCCTAAACCTGACTATGTGAGAAACTAGAGGAGGTTGATCTTGCTTCCGCCTTAGTTTGAATTTATACACCAGAAATCCTGCCCGTCCATTTTCTGACTAGGATTTCTCTACGTTGTAGAGTCCATCATACCTATACCCACAATGCAATTCCTCACATGACCGGATTAATCTAACAGGCTGTTTCATCATACAGCTATACCTCAGGGCTTGATTCCCTCGAGTGAGCTCCTGATCAGAAATCTGCTTCTTGTTCTTGTCATGAGCATTTCCACCTTGGCCTGAGTATATTATC
Organism: Pinus albicaulis; assembly: GCA_034641835.2. NCBI lineage: Eukaryota > Viridiplantae > Streptophyta > Pinopsida > Pinales > Pinaceae > Pinus > Pinus albicaulis. Next base: position 1,150,149,021 of record CM076582.1, read on the forward strand.
ACATCTCCGTTGTCAATGTTGTCTTCATAACCTCCAGAAAGGACAATGTTGGTAGCCAGTGGCACCACATGGCTTGTTTCTTCAGGCTTCAGATAATATATACCTGCCTGAAGAGGTCTGTGCAAACCTATATTGCTCAGTAGCCTTCGAGACTGGAACACATCTCCTACTTCTACTCCAGGAACAGATCCTACATGATTCTTGCAAAGATTGTGCCAAAGAGGTTTCAACCTATCTGATGCCTCCTGGAATACCTTTTTGGTTTTTGGATCATCCTCTGGTTCCATAGTTTCTTGTTTCTGTAACTGTCTCTGGATTAAAGCATGGAATTTTGACAGCCCTAACCTTCTTTCCCGGGCCTCTTTGTCGGCGAGACTTTTAAGCTCTTTCCAGTCCTTTGGCTCATTTCTTCTTTTTCGCTTGCGCGGTATATTCTCAGCTAAATTTGTTTTGGCCAAACTAGAGTCTGCGTGTTTGGTCTCTTGAAAGTCAGGGTCCAATTCTTTGGTCTCTTGAAATTCAGGGTCCAATTCTTTGGCACCGACCGCACCGACATGAGTAGGGACGCACCCTGATGGTTTGTTTGGTATCGGATTCACCTGTTCTCTCTGATAGTCCAGATATCCACGTTTCCTCTTTCTTGCAATCCCGGCGCCCTTGGCTCCACCTTTAACAATAGAGCATCCAGAAGGAAATTCAAACGAAATGGGCTTAGCATCAAATACCCGCACATTAGCCATTGAAGTAAGATGTGTGGATCTTAGGGGTTCTTTGCAAGGTTTTTGTGTCCACTCTGTTAGCTGAGCCATGGCCTGAGAAGAGCTCGAAGAAAATCTCAGCAAAAGTTCTCCCACGATATCAGTTGTCGGATTCAGCAATGCAGAATGGCGAGAGAAATAAGCAAGGGCAAGAAAGACACAAACTATAGAAGTGGTTAATTAGACGCTCTGTTAAAAGGACTTCAAGTACTCAACCCGGAGCCACAAGTTCCCTTGAGTATCTATCAAATCAGAGGTTTCCTGGACATATTTGTCACTGCAACATATAGGCGCAACAGAAAGAAACCTCGTTCTATTCCCATTTAGATCAACATCTTTAGAGACCCGATTTATATAAGGCACTGCTTGCAATGCCTAACCAATCCACATGCCCACCCCACTTCTCAGATTGACTAAAACACCATCACACCACACAAATTTTACAAAGAAAACCACTCCTGCCAGCTGGTAATGTCAGAAGACTAAAACCCAGACAGTCTCAAACCACCTGAAACTGCTCACTTTGAAACAAAGAATGCACCATTCAACAAAATATCAAAAGCCCAAGAGAGCCTACCTCAAGCCTGCAGTCCTATAGCTTGAATTTACACAGTGGGTCTCTCATACAGCTCGCAGAGTTCCTCTTGATATGGATTTTTTTTAACAGTAGTTCATTTAATTTGCATGTCAAATTCCATCCCTGGTTCCACAGAAATGTTCAATACACATAGAGAGTGCGAATGAGCGATAGGGAACCCAATTGAAGCAGGCGTGTGTGGGTGGGAAATTGGGAATGAAATTGAATTTTTGAGATCGTGAGTTTTGGTAGATGCATGTGTACAGCTTGAAGACTGACAATCCAAAGATATTTTGCCGCCACTCTGAGGTACAATTCTAAATGTTCCAAGTTTGTTGCCGTGAATCCGTGATATGTTGGTCGGTCGTACTTTTAAATTTGATTAATATGAATTTCCGATGTATAAACTAATTTAATGTATTAAAAAATTTCATAAATCAGCTTCATTTTAATAGTATTTTAAAAAATAAAAAGATAAAATAGACTTTAAAAGGATGGATAAATAAAAATATATTTATAGGGTATATAACTTAAATCTTTAATTCTAAAAGTTACTTGTTGGATTTCAATCAATATATATGTATACCTAAAAATATTAAACTGCAAAATATTAAAATAATTTTAAATATTTTATTAATAAAACTTATTTTTTTTCAATAATTTTTATGATATATATAATTTTTTTAAAACGATATATAATATATTTATATTAAAATATTTTGCATTATACTTAGATTGAAACATTTTCTCAATGTATATTAAAATGATTTTTTTTTAATATATATATATATATATATATATATATATATATATTTTTTTTTTTTTTTTTTTTTAAAGTTTAATATTAATTTGTACTGAAATATTTGATTGATAATTCACATTCAATATTTTATTCAATATACAATAATAATTATGGTTTCAAATTTCAAATAATACAATATTTATAATTTATATTCAATATTTTATTAAATATATAACAATAAATTATAGTTTCTAATAATACAATAATAGCAAGTATATTTTTCAAAGTACTTTAGCATTGAATAATACAACTTATAATGTTTAACTTTGAAAATTAAATATTTAATTTTCAATATTATTGAAAAACTTCAAATATTTGATTGGACCATAATTTTGAAAGTGATAACTACCTCACATATTTTATGCCATAATTTATGGATATAGTTGTAATATTTATGCATCATTCTTACATATTTGTGTGGTGTTTTTTTATCCTTAAGTTTTGAAGGAAGTTACCATTTGTTACTTCCCACCAAGGGTTAAATTTGACGCCCATTTACCATTTTTTCCACTTTTTTACCAGTAAATGCAGTTTATTATTCTGAAACAGACACGGGTTAAACTTGCAAATAACTTTGAAAAATGTCAAAGTGACTAGTATATATATATATATAAAAAAAGTTTCAATATATATAGTCAATTTATCATAGATAGTTTTTGTACTCTACATTTTGAATATAATATTTTAGAATGTAATATTTTTAATTTTAAAAATAATACAATATTGTCGTGATGATGAACCACACTGGCTGAAACATTTCGACAAAATTTGATTAGATGTGATTATCACCCAAAGAATTTTATATAAATTCTATGGATCAAAAACCAAATTCCTAATGATAATTTTTTATTTTTTAATAAAATTGTTTTTTTTGAACTCAATGAAAATAAACTGAAATTAAAAATAGCTCTATGTGAAAACATTTTTATTTGGTCAATGTAAAATTAAAATAATAAAAAAATAAAGTTAAAATAAAAATAACTTCATGGTATTGACCCATGGTATGACAACCCATGGTATTCAAGTGGAATATAGCATATTTAAAGGGGGAATTAAAACAACTTATATCCACTTAGATTCATTTTGACTCAAAATCTACTAGATCAAATCTTCTTTCACTCTAAAGAGGTTTGCATCTCAAGAGATTTGATAGCTCTCGCCCTTGATAACTCCTTATTTAAGATGGATCTAACATGGAGAACCCATCGTATTCATGTGGAACATAACATATTTAAAGGGTAAAATTAAACTAGCCTAGACCCATCTTAACTTGGTGGATCCAAAGTTAAAATGAATTTACGCTTTAGAAGTGGGTATGTTTATTATATTTTACATTTTATTTGACGCAAACCTCTTTTCACTCACTGAAAAGAAATTTGAACCCTTTCAGGCTTGGTGGATCCAAAGTTAAAATGGATTTACACTTTAAAAGTGGGTATGTTTATTATATTTTACATTTTATTTTAAAATAGTGTTACGAGTGATAAATAATTCATTTCCCCATTAAGGGGTGCAAATGAGTGAAAAGAAATTTGAACCCTTTCACGCTTGGTGGTTCCAAAGTTAAAATGGATTTACCCTTTAGAAGGGTGCAAACCTCTTTTCACTCAGTGAAAAGAAATTTGAACCCTTTCACACTTGGTGAATCCAAAGTTAAAATGGATTTACCCTTTAGAAGTGAGTATGTTTTTTTTTTATATTATACATTTTATTTTATAAGCTAGAGATTTAAAGATAATAAGGTAAATAATTCATTTCCGCATGAGATTTAAAGATAATAGGACAATTGACATTATGCATTGTGTGAGTTTCAAGATGATGTTTATAGAAATAGTTGTTTATGTGAGTGAGTTATAGCTTAGTGAGAGTCTTTATATTCCAATTTCTTCATCAAGTCTATCAATATGTATTTGGTGAGCGAACAAGCATAAGCTTAATTTAATAAAGTGTTGATTAGTATTTTTCTATTATCTTTGATTAAATATTTGATCAATGTTTCAAATTAAAAATCACTTGGACTATGGGAGTCACTAGTACTAACTTTCCTCGAGCCGAGCCTTAGCTAAGTTCTTCGAGTAGATTTTAATATATTTGAATAATTTATACATGTAAATTATGATATTTGGAGCTTAGACATTTCTTTAATAAAACCTTCTTGTAATTTGCTCAGAATGTTCCATTTCATGGAACCTTCTTGTAATTTGCTCAGAATGTTCCATTTCATGGAATCGTTTCGCTCCTCCTAGGAATTCCTATAGGAATATTAATACTCATAGGTTAGACATCATTTTAGCAAAATCTTATTGAATTTTAAACTAAAATGTTAGATTTTCTGAAAAATAAATCTAATTAAAAATGAAACTTTGGAAATTTATTTTTAGCAATGGCACATTGTTTTTCACCCTAATCTCTTCAAAGTTTAATTCATATTTGCAGGTATACATTGTGTTTTTTGCTTTTAAGTTAGATGAAATTGTTAAAAGGAAATATTTAAAGTGATATGAAGGGCTCTTTAAAAATAAGATTGTCATAAAAAATTATATGATGGGTAGGGGCCGGTCAAATTTAACCCCTGCTTCCCACCATAATTTAAGCAAGTTTTTCTATAAAAAATGAATAGAAATAAGATGTAAATAAATATATTCACCATGAGTTCATCATTATTTATGTTTTGAGTTAAACTGTAAATTTGTAAACTTACTAGTAGTTACTACCCACCCAAATTTACCCAAATCCATATGTTTGAGTAAGTAGTTAATTTATCCACTCAACATTTCAATTTAGCAATTCCTTAAGGTAAAACTATAAAATTCCATATACCTATTAACTACTATTAATTTAACTAACATTAAACAATATAAATTATAAATTTTTATACAAATTTTCTTTAAAAATATTTTTCAACTTAAATCATAAACTACATTACAGTGCCATGAAGTTTCATTTAATACCATAATTACCAACTTCAAACATATCTAGAAATAAAAATTGGAAAAGTAGGTTGTCCAATTCAATTGGCCAACTAATACATCAAATTCGAATTCTCTTGTGGATAGTTATATGCTTCAATCCCATTCAATAACACATGGTGAATCGGCAATCCTCATGGTCACCAATATATCACCAAGATATATCCAACAGCCTGCAAGTCAGATATACCAGGAGGGAGAGCCTACTCCTTGAACCAAGATTATAGCAACCCACATACTCAATGAGATTTGAACTGCAATCTTTTGAATTTCACCCAAAGAAAATTTTCATCAAACCACACATCACTCTTAGAAAAATAAATCACATAATTTTTAGACCTCTTGAATAATCTGGAAAGCACGCTCTCCAAGATGACCCTTAATCTATATTGGTTAGATCCCCCTACTAGTTCGTGGACCCTCTTGAGGGTCGGGTTCAATCCTTCCACGTTAGGGTTTGATAGTAAAGTCAAACGGTGTGGGGGCTCTCGCCCTATGGATCATTACGGTTAAAAAAATAATAATTAGGAAAGAGCAAACAACTCTAGGGTTCAATCCTTCCACGGGATCATTACGGTTAAAAAATTAATAATTAGGAAAGAGAAAACAACTCTAGGGATTTGGAATTTGCCTTTCTTTTCTCATTATGCTATTTAAATATAATTAGGAAAGAGCAAACAACTATACGGATTTGGAACTTGCTTTTCTTTTCTCATTTATGCTATTTCCTTTTTGCTAATATCTAATTCTTTGTAATTTACATAGCATGATCTTTGTAATTTACATAGCATGATTAAAAAGCACTTTATAGTTTACATAACAAGATTAAAAAACAAAATATAATTAGGAAAGAGCCAAACAACAAAGCCCTTTCCCTTTTCATTTATGTTATTTCCTTTCTGCTAATTGTGATACCTAATTCTTTGTAAACTCTAATTCTTTGTAGTTTACATAGTATGATTAAAAAACCATTTTTGAAGTGTATTTAGTGTTTTGAAAATAGATATTATTAATTTCAATTTCCAAAATAGATATTATTAATTTCTTTTTTTCTTTCTTCATTCACTATTCATAAATTATATACTCTCGAATTTTTTCGAAATAGAAATTTAAATAGTCAAAATTTTATGTATCGAATCAAATTTAATTTAGAATTTAAATTTGGTAATTATGTTTAATACAAAAAGGTAGGTTTTATGATGCTATAGGAGTGTTCATGATGTTGTAGCAGCTACTCAGGAAATCATATACATTATCCACTCAAAAAAGATAGGAGCCGCAGTGATGAAGTTAGACTTAAATAAGGCATATGATAGAGTTGACTGGGTGTTTATGAGGATGATTCTCTATAAAATTGGTCTTGGCAGGGAGGTGGTTGCTTGGATTATGGGCTGTATTAGTAACACATCAATGGAAATTCTTATTAATGGATCAGCTTCAAAGTTTTCTCATCCTGGCAGGGTGCTGCGGCAAGGATGTGTCGTTTCTCCGCTTTTATTCATCATAGTAATGGATGCTTTGAGCTTAAAAATCAAAAGGGCGGTTGACACAGGATCGTTCAGAGGCATTGATATTAGTCCACAAATGAAGGCATCTCATAGCCTTTTTGTTGATGACATCCTAATATTTGGTATGATGGTGAAGACCTCTTGGTGGTCCTACATGACATTTTAAAAATCTTTTGTGCAGCCACAGGTATGATAACCAGCAAAGAAAAATCATGTTTATATTGCGCAACAGGAAATAAAAATGAATATAGAGAATTAGCTGAGTTGTTTATGTTCAAGAAGGCACCATTGGAAGACAGATTGACTTATTTGGGTTTTAGAATGAAAGCTTTAAATTATTATGTGAAGGATTGGGATTGGCTGATAAACAAATATAAGAAAATGCTAAACATATGGTCAGCTAAGTTTTTATCTAGAGGAGGCAGATTAATCCTGACGCAGGTTGTTCTTCAACAAATAATAGTTTACTGGGCCCATCTTTATGTCATACCAAATAAGACTCTGAATGAAATTAAGAAAATTTTGGCAAAATTTATATTGGGGGGAGGGGGGGCGGGGGGGAGGGGGGAGGAGACAATAAAGCTATCCACCTCTCGAGCTGGGAAAGTATTGCAATGCCTAAAGATATGGGGGGATGGGGCATTTTAGAAATGGAGGCCTTTGGGAATGCTCTTATCATCAAATCTCTGTGGCGATGCTTCCACAGTAAAGGTATTTGGCATGAAATAATTAAGCATAAGTATCTGGGCAGGGAGACAATGGAGGATTTAGACATAATGGGATGGAAAGAAGGCATAAATAGATCCTATATCTGGAAAGGTTTCGGTAAGGTAAGGCCAATTGTAAAAGAGAACTTGAGATGGCATTTTGGGAGTGGATCAAAAATCCTCATTAGATGCTACAAGATGATGAGGACAGAAAACTCACAGTTCTTAAAAGAGGGAATTATTCATGTGTTGAACCAGAAAGGAATTTTCTTCCTACAGCAGACCATACAGGGATGGGACTATGGGGTACCCCGGTGGAAATCTGCAATAGATTTGGGGTTGGATAAGAGATGGGAAACTGACTCGAGGAGATATATTAATGTATTAAATTCTTTGGGGATCTGTACATCAATGGAGGGCGATAGTCTCACATGGGATGGCACTAAAGTGATAGAAGGGCTGAGTGCAAAAGGTATATACACCACTCTGATAAAGAAAAATACATGGTATAATTCAGACAGTTGGTTTAAGAAAATATGGAGTGTCAAAGTTCAACTCAAAATGATCATTTTCATGTGGTTAGTCTAGAGAAACAAAAACTTAACTTGGAAAAATTTACAAAAAGGGGGTGGCAGAGGCCGAGTCTGTGTGTTCTATGTGGATCTGAAGAGGAGGACAACTATCATCTTTTTTTATCTCTGTTCTTTTGCCAAGGAAACTCTGTCTATCCTTTGTGATAAATTGCATATTCAAGTGCCACCTCATAGTTCAACAGAGGAATGTTTGGGATGGTGACTTCGTAGAGGAAGGGCCTATTGGGCTTTTCCAATGTTGTTTCATTGGTACATTTGGTGCAGCAGAAATAGGAAATTTTTTGAGAATGTGCCATGCTCTCCCATAAAATTTTCTTTTCAATTTTCAGCTCATGGGAAAATCAAAAGATTAGTCAGAAGCCTCCAAGTGATTTATCCAAAAGATTAAGCCCCTATGAATTTCATTATCCAGTGGGTTTTTTTGATGGGGCTTCTTAGCATTCGATATGTGGGTGTGGAGCTTGGTTACTGATTTCACCTATGTGTCACTACAAAATCTATTGGAATGGGGGAAGAAGAACGAATATGAAGGCAGAATGTCTAGCTCTCTTGGGGATTTTATGGTTTGCATGTCAATTATATGTGGAAAAGATTTGGTTTATAGGGGACTCCAAAGTTCTGATTGACCACATGAATCAGAAAGCAACAATAAATCTGGGAATGTTAGCACAATGGTTGGAAAGAATTAACATATTAAAGAGGACCATCTCATCCATATCCTTCCATCATGTCTACAGGGAGAAGAACAATGTTGCTGATAGTTTATCTAAGAAATGTCTGGAAGGTGTATTCGGTGAAATGCACTATCAGATTTTTAATTCTAACAGATAGGGAGCTGAAGGAAAGATCAATTTTTCATAAATATGAAGATGAAGTTACCTTAACAGGTTTTTGAAGGACAGTTTTTGTTGATGTTTTTGTGTTTGTCTAAATGGATCTGATGATACTCAATTGCAATTTTGTGTATTGGGATGACTGTGTTAACGATCCCAATGATGGGAGGCTTGTCCTTAATGATTATGGATTTAGTGTAGTACAAGTCCTACTGTTTTATAAGATGCTGAGTTTTGTAATATGTATGGATCACATGTTTTTGTCCTGGTACAAAATATAAACCAGAATGTATTTTTCTTGCTGAGAAAAAGGTTTTATGATTTGTAACAAGTGTTATATCAAGTTTCAATAAAGAAGTATATTTTTAGTAGTTAAAACAAAATAATTCTCTAAAGACATTTTGGGAAGAATAATTTAATGATTTTAGTAATAATTTGCTAATATAAAACTTGTAACTTGTATGGTAGGGTTAGAAACTTTATTTGAGTATTAATGAGTTAATTAAAATGTTTAATTGAGTTTTTAAATATAATAGAATTGAAAGTTGTTTAGTTTTTTTCATTTTGAATTAAAAAAAGTACAATCATGTTGTTTAAAAAAAAAATAGTTTATGTCCGTGGGGGTTTGGTTAAACGGTGATGAGGCCGCCTGTTATAGCACTCATCATAGGTTCAATTCCCTTCCCCATCAAGTTTTTTTCCACTGTAAAAAGCTACTTTTTTGTTATTCATTTAGCTTATACATCACTTGAAATAAAAAGTAAAATCAAGCTATTGTTTTCAATTTTTTTTAGCTTATACAACAAGTTGTAATTTTCATCTATGATCTAACAGTCTATAGAAAACTAAAACTACAACCACAACAAGAAAAAATTTGGAGCTGAGGTACAATTTTTACAAAATCTAAATTATTGGTAAGAGAAGAAATAGAAAATTACTGAAACAATTATTGTTTTTCCTGAGGTGCAAAACTGAGCTACTGTCTCATCAAAATTTTCAATAAGGAATTGAGGAACTGAGGATCTGAGAGGCAAGGGCCTATTACTATTGAGTTGAGTAAATGTATTTATTTTCTCTGAAATTAGTTATGAAACCTGTAAATAAAATGTTGAGGGATCCAAGTTAGAACATGAGATCCAAAGCAAGGATGTGAGTAGCTTAGACATAACCACCGGTAAGCTCCTCATGAAGACAGTGTTAGGTTTCGAGGATAAGGCGATTTTTTCTAACTTGTTCCTTATTGTTGGATTACAACAACTCTTTAGTGGTTCCAAGCAATATAGCAGCTAACCTATATAACAATGAAACTCAACCCAAGTTTCAAACAAGAATAACATCAATTCACATCAAAATAAGAATACTTATCAATGACCACTAAGGACCTAAAACACTTATATTCGTCCACACATCCTTACATGGGTAATAACCAACCATTCAACAGATAACACAAGTAACAAGACATGTCTTGCAAACCGCCAACATATCAATCATTCACATTTCAATCATGAAAGGGTTACACACAAGAAAATGTATCTTGAATTACAAAGAAGATGGTCCACTGAGTTCAAGAATTTAACTCTCCACCCAACCTTAGACAAGTTGCAGGAAAGATACTTGTAGTTGTCACCCCTGAGCCAGAGTCCAAGGGTATGAGGTGGTCTTGCTCAAGGGAATGAATACCATTCTACCTGCTGAAACAGGGACTCCAGAGGTTCTTCTTCCTCCACCCATAAGGTGCTTCATGGTTCACTAATGCACAGGAAATCTTGAGGCCAACTACCTCCACCCTCCAACTGTCCATTAATATCTACCCAACACATAGGGAAAACCCATAACTTGTTGCTACACGTATTAACCTTTGAGTTGTCTCTCTTTTTTTCCTTTCTATCTATCTGTTCATGAGCCTCCTCCCATATTCGATATTTCTATTGTTTTCCTCCAATACTCTCTATTGCTTCCTCCTATAGTTCCCCTGTTTTCTTCCGTAACTCTACCACTTCCTCCTTCCTTGATTCTGACTCCCTACATTTTGTGGCTACCGCTACTGAGTTGAGTTCCTCCTCTCTTCTCTTCCCTATATGTGAATCAGATTCCACTCTCTTTTCTTTTCTTTCCCTTCTCCCCCCTTTCTTTGTTGTGTGCTCTGCTAATAGAACTACCATTTTTCATGGTTGTGCATTAACTCATTTTGTCATTTGTTTTTTGTTAGCTTTCCCAATCCAGTATGGGCTTTGTCCCTTTTCTGTAGTTCATAAATTCACCAAATGAGTTCCCTTCAAGACCCATTCTAGTGCAATTAAGGCTCAGTAACCAACCTTCAATGGTTGTCCAAAACTATCCAATTTCTCCCTTCAACACGTAAGTTGAATCTCCCAAGCATCTGATCTCCCGAGACCTCTTGGAATCTATGTCCCTCATTCAACCGATTTAAATTTCAAATTAAATTACATGGCCAAATCAAGTCATTCACATGATGGGTTCATACACACCTCGACCAAAGGCAGGTTAACTATGCAAATGGTGGAGTTTGGAGTTTTGGGTGGAGTCAGGAGGTCAGACAGGTGAAGGGTCGGGTCAACCCAAACCCAAAGCATTTGCAACAAAAGGAGAAGGAGGGTTGAACCCAACCTTGGTCAGAGGTCGGGTGTTGGGCCTGGGAATGAGAATGAAAATGTGTTTCTGTGGAATACAGACCGAATTTTGACTGGTCATTTCACCTGTCTGCCACGTGGCCTTATATGTAGTGGAAATGCTACCTAGTCACTTGCCACGTGGCCTTATATGTAGTGGAAATGCTACCTAGTCACTCGCCACGTGGCCATTATGTGGTTGTGACATGGATGAAAAGGTGATGTGGAAAGGTGTCAAAGGACTTATCTTTAAGAGGCTATAACCTTTGATCTGTGAGTTGGATTGAGGAAAAATTTATATCATTGAAATTTTCCCAATGAGACAGACACAACAATATCATCTATTTAAAGTTTTAATGAAATTGGAAAAGGTCAAAATTTTCAAGTCTCGTTTCCATAACTATACCTTGGGAGTTGGATGAACAAGTGAACACTTCACCGATAATAGGTAGAGTGTTTACATTAACTAAGGTTAACCATGGTAAACCAAGATGAACCATAACCAACCATAATCAACCAGGGTCAACCATAATCTTTCCTTCAACCAAAACCACATAATCAACCAACCATAACCATAACCAACAATTATCACATATTCAACCAACCATAACCATAAACCATGAACAACCAACTATAACCAACCATGGTCAATCTCGTCAACCATCCTCAACCATTAATGAAACCATTTTTGTAACATTAACCATGATCAACCATTGCCAACATTGATGTAACAATGTAAAATCAACATTAATGTTACATTGTTAGATTAATGTTACATAACATTATTATATTTATGGTTGACTAGGTTAAGTTCAATCAACCATATTCATCAATAGTCAACACTCTTCAACTTCGATTAACCTCGTCAACCATGGTAAACGAAGGTCAACCATAATCTTTTCCTTTATCCCTAGTCAATTATGGTAATCATTATCAATCTTGTTCATGGTAACATTGCCAATCATGTTTAAACGAGGTTATCCATGGTGTACCTTGACCAACAATGATCGACCCACTTCAACCTCATCAACCCATGTCAACCATTAATGTAACTATTTTTTAACATTAATGTAACATCAACCATGATTGAAAATGGTTAACCATGGTTCAACATTATTGTAACTGAGTAACAATGGTCAACCATGGTGTTCATTATCAATCATGGTCAACAATGGTCAACCATGGTGTTCATTATCAATCATGGTCAACAATGGTCAACCTCGTCAAACATGGTCAACCGTCAACCCACTTCAACCATTAATGTAAAATTAAAATTGGAATTAATATAACACCATCCATTTTCAACCATAGTTGACATTAATGTAACAATGTAATAATGGTAAACATTAATGTAACATTATTGGATTGATGTAATATTAATACCTTGTTACATTAATGGTTTACCATGGTCGACCTCCAACCTTTATCAACCTTAGTCAACCCCCTTCAACCTTTCTCAATCTCGTCAACCATATTCAAACTCATCAACTGTCTTCAACTATGGTCAACCATAGTCACTAAATCCACCCCACATAGGTCGGTTGTCGACTAGCACAACCAAATGTGGTTGATATACGCCAATCAATGGCATTTTCCACCTTTTATACGCCAATCGATGTATGAAAATGGCATTGATTGTCGTATATCAACCACATTTAATAATGTGGTTGTGCAAGTAAATTATATAAGTTAAAGATAAACTAATTGTGCTTAAAGGTGTTTTACAATATAATATGAAAAATACATTGTAATGACTTGTTATATGAAGTATTTTTTTTGTAACAATGTCGGTTGCTATTTTGTATTTCAGAAAAGAGAAGGATAAGGTTCCTTGCTTACAAAGTAGTTTTTTGTAGAGCAGCTGAGAAGGTAACTACAACAAAATGTTACATCTTCTTTGCTTCTGCAATTCAGAAAGTACTGAAAAGTAGATAATGCATATATGCGGACAAACTAGGAGAGTAGAAATATAAACTTAAAAGACATTCTTTAAGAGGAGCAGAAATCAGTTGATGCTTATATGGTGCCTAGTTGACGCATCCGCGTTTTACTCATTGCCTGAGTTTCTTGCATTGTTAGAACTGGAGCTGGGAGCTGAGCATTTCTCGATCATGTATTTGAGGATCTGAATTGATTCTTTAGCATGTGCACATCAGTTAGAGAGGGTGTCAAACTGCTGTTGTAGAGAAGTTACTCTATGGAGGGAAACTTTCACATCTGCTTGCTACCTTTCATCCAAGATGTTCACATATGTTTGGTGCTTTTCATCAGGAATCTTCTGGTGAGCACAGATCTGCTCTAGTTTGGCCTACAAGTCCACACAATGGAAACAATCCTCACTGCGAGCCATGACGAGGGGAGGGAGGGGAGAGAGGGGAGGGGAACAAAGGGGAGGGAAGGAACAATGCAAGACACAGAGAAGGGGGAGGAGGAGAGTGATAAGGCAGGAGATGGCAGGAGAAGTGAGGGGAACGGGGGCCGATATGCAAGCATGAGAGGGGGAGGGTAAAGCGCTACTCTGTGGGAGCAGCAGGAACGCAGTGACAATGCAGCAGAGGGGGCAGACAACAAAAAATGCAAAAGCGAGAGCAAGACGAGGGCGCGATAGGATAGGGAGGGTGAGAGGATAAATAGGATAGTGCAGGGAGGGAGGACCAGGAGGGAGGGAGGCCCGAGGGAAAAAATTCACGAGGAGGGTGTGGGATGGAATACGAAGCCTGCAAAATTCAGATTGGTTAGGGGAGGAAATCCAAAGTTGCTTGAAAATTTGATTTTTCCAGATCATGGCAGAGGAATATAATGCAGATTATTATTACAAAGGATTTTCCCAAAGGAACGAGCACAAGAATTATTTGCGAGAGCGTCTGCATCCTTGTTGTTCTTTCGAAGAATGTGGTAAAATGTGACTCCTTCCATGTCTCTAGAGAGGCTGCGACATCTACTAATGATTCGGTGAAGATCCATATTGCTTATGGGATGGTCATGAATCATCATATTGATGATGATGGAAGAGTCTCCAAAAACTATTGCGTTGGAGATGTTGAGAGCCTTTAACTGATAAAGGCCTTGGAGGAGGGCGTAGGCTTCCACTTTATTGTTGGAGAGGGAGCCGAGACCCCATTCAAATGCGACATCACTACTGCCATTTTCATGTTTGATGATTCCTCCAGCACCAGCGATACCCAGATTTGATTTGGATGCGCCGTCAAAGAATAGGGTGGGTCTTGCACTTCTGTCCATCAATTCTGCAAATTCTTTATCATTAAGCTGGATTTTCCAATTAGGAACAGTTCGAAGGGGCTGTTGAGAGGGAGGCTTATGGGTGCTGAGATTGATCAGGAGGTTGCCTATAAAGTCCCTTTTCTCTACACAAAGATTGTTGATGTCAATTTTGATGTTGTTCTTGAAGGTTATCGTTCATTAGGGAAATTTTGAGGTCTAAAATGGGCCTCCTAAGAAAATAATAACAGACACAACAATATCATCTATTTAAAGTTTTAATGAAATTGGAAATTGGAGACTTGGATATATTTTGGTATGTTTCTAAGTTTACTAGCCTATATTGATAAATGAAATATACGCTATAATTTAGTTCCATAAATTAGACTTACATTTTTGGCGCCGTTGCCGGGGAATCATACTTAGATATAGCAAGTTATGAAGATTGTTAAAAAAAAACAACAAACAAAAACAAAAAATTTGAGTTTTAGTTATGTTTCTTTATGCCTAGATAAAGAGATGAGAAAGGTAGATTTTCCAAACAAAACCCTCCAACCATTCAACCATCCGTGGGAGCAAGACCATTAGGACTAATTACACTAGTTGCTGGAAAACCAACTTTAAAAGAATTGGAAGAAAAAAAACGTTTGGGACAAAGTTTGACTCTTGTAGAAAGAAAAACTTTGTTAGCCTATGAATTAAAAAGGAAACAAACACAAAAAGAAAAATCTTCCATAGGAAAACAAAAAGATACAAGAAAACAAATTTTTGAACAAGTAGATCAACCAATTCTCGAACCAATAGAAAAATTTGAGGAAACACAAATACGGCCTCCTATCAAGACATTACAAACAACTGAGAAAGAAATGGTGGAGGAAGGACAAGTATCTAATGTCCCAATATTAACTCCAAAACAAAGGATCTAGTATGAAAGGAAACAAAGAGAATGACAAAGAAAAAGAGAGGAAGAAATGAGAATAGAAGCAGAAAAAAAGAGAGAAGAAGATGCCAAAAGAGAATATGACAATAAGAGATGTAATGATGTAGAAACAAACAATGATTAGGAAGCTACCTTTGGATTCTCAATTCTATATACAAGAAAATTTCTTGGAGAGGAGGTAAAAATGAAGAAACAGGTTATTCCTCTCTTCTATAATATTCCAACTTCTGTTTTAGGAAGCTACCTTTGGATTCTCAATTCTAGATACAAGAAAAATTCTTGGAGAGGTAAAAATGAAGAAACAGGTTATTCCTCTCTTCTACAATATTCCACTTTCTGTTTTACGAAATTTCTATGGAGTGTCTTCTGAAGATCCTGATTCATTTATGTTTGATTTTGATATTTTATGTCGCACTTATGTTTATACATATGATACACATAAAATTCGTCTTTTTCTTGCTACTGTTAAGGGAACTGCATTGAAATGGTTTATGGGATTAGAAGAACACACTATTACTTCTTTGGATGACATGAGGAAAATTTTTCTTAAAAAGTATCAAGCCTATTGTAGACCTAGAGATTCGAAGGAAGATATTTTCAGGATGTCTCAACAAGAAGATGAGAGTTTGGAATAATATTTAGAACTATTTACTTATTTCAAAAATCCAAACAACACTCTTTAAATCCTAATACCATTCGAACAATTTTTCTCAAAGGTATACGAGATGAATACCTTGATATTATCAATGTCATGGGAAAAGGAGACATCTCATATTTACCATTTGAGGAGATTGCAGAATTATGTCAAAAGTATTCAAGAGGAAGAGCCAAAAGTGGGAAAAGAGAGGTTAATTCAAAAGTAACTAAATCTGCAACAGGGAGCATAACTAGAGTAGAATTAGGGAATTTGTTTGAGAATTTCAAAGCTGATATCTTGAGAACATTAGGGACACAGGTCGATGTACTGAAAGCTAAGAAAAAGCAATATGAACAAGATTGGGTACTATCAATCTTTTTTCCGAAGTGTAGAAAGAAGCATCCACTAAGAGAATGTCCTTTAGATAATATTAAGGTGTGTGGACTTTGTACAAAAAATAATTCAACTGAAAATTGTCAAAAGCTCAAAGAATTTCAAGTCAACTCAATGGAATAAGTACAAGGGATTGACTCTATTTATTATCTGGCACCAAGAAGACCTTGATAACCACGGTTTCCAGGTATGTCCCAAAATTTAACTCAACAATTTACTCAACAAATTCCTCAGAATTATCAATATCATTCTCAATCCTCCTGGAATGCTCCTATGCCATGGTAGGCTTGGCCTCCACAACAATACCAAAACCAACCTACACAAATTTGGTGAGGATATAGTTATGGAACCCAAACTCCTCAGCAATTCTATCCCCAACAAAAATAATAACCTTATCCTCAAAGACCATATCAACAACCATTTCCATATCAGCGATTCCAACGATCCCCTCAATCAAACCCATTTCCACAACAACCATTACTTGTACTAATTCAACCTCAGTAGCTTCATTTGCCCTCTAACCAACCTCCCAGACCAACTCAACTACTAGATCAACTGGTAGCAAATCCCAATATTAGAGTGGAAAAACATGTTTACAATACTGAAGAAGGAACAATAATGCCTACATATTCAATCCTTCCTATCGAGAATATCCACTTAATATCTATAAATGTTTTACAAAAAGATTCTCCAATCATAATAGAAGAAAAAATGGAAGATGAGAATCCTCAAAATCTTCACACATATATGGAACAAGGAATCAATCAAAAACATCAGGAACAAATCAAAGTGAAATCACCTCCTTTTCCAGAAATATTGACTTTAGATAAACCAATTATATCTTTACCTAGGTTTGATGTTTTAGAAGAATTAAGAAATGTCCGTGTGAAAATTCCTTTATTGCAGGCTATCAAGGAGATACCAATTTATACAAAATCAATTAAGAAAGTTTGTATCAAGAAAACTGGAAAAAGGAAACAAGATCCATCTACAATTCATGTCATTGGGAATCTAGTTAGCTTAATGTCAAAATATTCTAGGTTGAAAAAGTATGTTGATCCAGGAATTCCAATAGTTACTATAGCTATCAACAACTTTTCAATATCTAATACTTTGATTGACTTAGGTGCAACCATCAATGTCATGACAATTGAAACAATGAAACGACTCAAATTGCAAAATCTTCGACCAACTACTACAATAATTGAACTAGATGATAGATCTAAATTATTTCCTGAAGGAATACTTGAAGATATCATAGTCTCCTTAGATTCTTGGGAATATCCAGTGGATTTCTTGGTATTGCAACCAAAAACAAATCTAGGTGGACATCTTTTGATCCTAGGGATACCTTGGTTAGCTACGACTAATGCTTTTATTGGATGTAGATCTGGTAGTATGATCATCTCTAATGGTAATGAAAACAAGCAGATCACTTTTAATCCTCTAACATAATTAACTTTAGACATTCATGATCTAACATAATTGGAAAACACTCAAGAAGAAGATAGGCAACCCATTCAACAAATCTTTAGTATCAATCAAGCCTATGATTTTAGACAAGAGATCAATGATGATTTGTTAGATCATTTCATTGTTGAACCACAAATTGCAGAAGAAGTGAGAAATGAACAATACCTTGCTACATATAAAGTATTAGCTCAATAATTTCAGGAAAATTGTACAATGGATATTTTAGAATATGCTTTTGACATTTTTCCTATAAATTAAATCACTAATACTCAAACCAAGACAATAGAAATTAGTCCAGAAAAGATTTTTCAAATCAACTCAACTCTTGAATTCAATCAAGAAGAAAACCTTATTCAATTATTGCACAAGTATTCCAAAACATTTTCTTGGGACTATACCGATATGCAAGAAATTCATTCTGATACATGCACACATCACATCACATTTACACAAATGAAAGTATTACACCAGTAAGATAGCCTCAAAGACAAATGAATCCAATGGTGAAAGAAATATTCAAGGAAGAACTTTAAAAATTCATAAAAGTAGGATTCATCTATCCTATTTCAGATAGTCAATGTGTTTCTCCATTGGTAGTGGTACCAAAGAAAAATGGTAAGTGGAGGGTATGTGTCGATTATCGGGAGCTAAAAAAAGAAACCTTAAAAGATAATTTTACATTACCTTTCATAGACCAAGTTCTTGACACCATAGCAGGAAAAACTTACATTTCATTCTTAGATGGGTTTAGTGGATACAATCAAATAAAGAGAGCTCTATAATATCAGGATAAGACTACATTCACATGCCCCTAGGGAACCTATGCTTACAAAGTCTTACCTTTTGGATTGTGCAATGCTCCAGCCACATTTCAGAGGGCAGTTGTAGCTATCTTTGTTGATTTAATTCATAACAATGTAGAGGTCGATATGGATGATTTTACTGTTTATGGGACTACTTTTGAAGAATCCATCAAAAATTTGGAAAATGTATTACGAAGATGTATTGAAACAAATCTGTCACTAAGCAATGAAAAATGTTTAATGATGTACAAAAAGTTGTATTAGGACATCATATATGTCCTTCAGGAATATAATTGGATCCTGCAAAGATTGACATCATTGCCAAACTATCCGAGCCAACCAATCAATGGGATGTTAGGAGTTTTCTGGGATAGGCAGGTTATTATGGAAGATTTATAGCAAACTTCAGCAAAATATTCCTACCATTATTCAAACTGACTTCAAAAGACACAAAATTCCAATGGAATAATGACTACCAAATTGCCTTTGAAAAACAGAAACATAAACTATCAACATCACCTGTCTTGAGATGACCTAGCTGGACATTACCATTTCATATTTCCAGATGTTATCACTCTAGTAATTTTTTAAGTTATGGGATTTGGGTTTTTAGTCAAAGAACACTAGAGGTAACCACAAACCTATTTCAATTTCTAGGATCTAGCCTTCCTAAAATTCAGAGAGGGCTCTCTCTTTAAGATTTATCTTTGTTTTTTATTTATGTTTTTAGGCTAGTTATGATAGAACAATTGGTTTTTTTTAAAGGTTTTGGTGGGAAAAAATCACTTAGAGGTAAATTAAAGAGAAATCAACTTGTCCATTGGGCTATGGAGTCTAAATCTAGCTAGCAACACTAGAAGTCAAGGCCAAAAATGTACAAATGTATTTAGGGCAAGATAGATAACCCTCAGAGATTTGGGAAAGTGTTTTTTGGTGAAATGGTATGATCGGGATAAAGGGCAATGAAGGATCCTTTGATCTGGAAAATGGAAGAAGGAGGCAGGGTTCAAACGGGAGTAGGAGCAATCAAGGATTCCTAACACCGGAAATCAACAGAAAACATTAAAATGGTAACTAGTTAAAAACATGGAGCACTAGACTAATCCTGTAGTAATATTCCTAGTTGCACATTCAGATAGAACAAACATATAATGAATTGCATGAAACTCAGAAAAGAAAAAAATGACAAGAAGGGAGTACTTCACTCATCAGTTTATCACAGGGATCCTGAATTATGATGCTAGTTTAGCTTTGTCCAATCTTCTACTTCGAAATCAACACACAATAGCCTCCAATGTTCAGCAAAAAAGTCTATAGTAAGTCCAACAATTTTATTCCACACTGAATACTTCTAATGTAGAAGTATTTATACAAAATTTTATTGCAAATATCCTAGGAGAAATCTAGGAATATCTTTAGGAAATAGAAAACATCTTTACAAAATAAGAGGGACAGCTGTTTAACAAATCAACAAGTTGTCCTCTTATCCAAAATAAATAGAACTACTTTATCTAACAAGGAGCTTTTGAGTGATTAGCTGTCTTGCTTTGCTAGCTGCTAGAAAATATCTTCATTTGAGTTGCCTTAGCTGATATTCTTTCATCTGATACTCTTTAACGCTGATACACTTTTGACTGATATTTCCACTGTTTACTATTGTAAAAATATATCTTTTTGCAGTAAAAATCAGCGGACTATCATTTTATTTCACTATTTTTTTTTTACTATTTTTCAAGGTAATTTTCTTCACTGTTTTACCTCTCATTGTTACATTAAATCTGTAAATATTTTCCATTGTTCTTCATTGGAATTTTTGACATTCTTTAGCTTCCTGAAATTCTCATAGGCTTTTGTGTATCTAGCAAAGGTGGGCTTGAACACAAAGAGATGTTTAATCTCATGTTGTAGAAAGAAAAAATCTTCAAAGTGCTGAAGGAGGACTTTTCCTGTGGGAGTGCCTTGTGGTAATGGTTTTTGTCTTTCTCCTTGGAAAATTCCCTAATCTTTTTATCATAATCCTTCTGGGGCATCAGTTTTTCATTAAAAACATGGATGTCTGGCAAGCCCTTCTGTCTTAGGTTTGTGTTTTTTACCATAAACTTTGTTATGGAAATGTTCATTGATTCACATTTCTCTTCCAGGTTTTTCATCAAATTTTTCTTGGTTACCACCTTTTTAATCTGTAAAATGGTTTCTGTTCTGTCCAATACCTGTAATTGTTCCAATTCTACTCTGTTCTTGTTGTTCAGGAATGTGATGAGTTTTAAAGTCTGAGATGGATTATAAATTAACTCATCCTTGGTCTTTTGAATCTCTGTCTGAGCTACTAATAATAAGTCTCTCTGCTCATATATAACCTGAATTGAAGGCCATTGAGTGTGAATGGCTTCAATTATGTTTGTCCATAGATGCTTTTTTACAAATGAAATTTTCTCAGTGAAAGTTAGCTCTTTTTGTAAGCCCTTGATTTGTTCTCCAAGTCTAATTGCCTTCTATTCATGGGTTTTAGCATTTATTAGAGCTAACTTATTTGTAGCTTCAAGATTATCAATCATCTTCTTTAAGCTGTTGATTTCATTAGTTTTCAAAGACATTTCCTCCATAGCTTTAACAATTTGGCCTGCTTCATCTGTTGGTTGAACTTGTGTTGTAGAAGAATCTGTGGTTGAAGTAGTAGTTGAACTCACTAGCACTGTAGTTGCCAGTGGTTCTTTTGGTGCTAGTTTTTCTCCTAATGTGGAAGCCACCACTGTGGTAATCACTAGTATAACTGAAGGAATGATAGGAGTGTCAGGTTCTTTCACAGTTTCCTTCTCTTGGACTAGCTGGTCCATTTGGGATTCCATTTCTTTGATCTGAGCAGTTCATTTAAGGATGAGCTTCATCATCTCTTCTTTTTCACTTTGATCTTGAAGGATTTCTTTGGTTTGTGGATGCTCACTTTGAGGAAGCTTAAGTTGTTTCCTAAAAGCTGCAATATCATCATTCTTTTTCTTAACCAACAATTCTGCCGCTCGAATATTTGAGGGATTATATCCCACCTGTAAAACTAAATCCTCTAAGGCTTTAATCCTTAGGTCCTTTGCATACAAAGATCCCTTGTCTAACTTCATTTGATCCTGCATATTAAAAATAGTATTCTGTAATTTGGTAACACTCATTGCTTTAGTCACCACTGTTGAATACAACATTTCAGAGCTATGTCTATGAAATTCGATTTGGTCCAGCTCATGAACATTTTCGGTGTCTACCTCAAACTCTACCTTTTTATAATCTACCACTGTTTTTGGTGCTGAGGTAGTTGGTTGCAAAAATGACATAATCATTTTGTTTGTAGAATAATAAAAGGCTATCAGTAGCCTATTTTGATTCCCAGGTTTTTGCTTGAGGAATTGAGAATATATCTCTGATTTAATTTCCTCATTCTTCTGCTTTATCTGCTTATATTTCTCTTTGATATCTAAATCATTTTCCTCAGTTGTTTGTGAGGAAGAGGCCTCCAAATTTTGTGGCTTTTCAATCATTTGAGTATCATTTTTACCTGTTGTTTTCACTTTTTAAATCTCTGCAAGAGTTTCATTGACTATCACTGTAGCTTCATCATTATTTACCTCTGGCTCATTTGTATCTTCAATGTCAATTACCTTTTCGTTCCCAACTGAACTGAATTTAAGCCTTTTATTATAAATAAGTTTGAATTTAGTTTTTGAAGTTGTTTCTGCTGTGTATGCTCCTTCTTCCCTGTTTCTTTTGGCTGAAGTCTCTGGCTGCTTTACAACTTCAAGGGCTTGTGTTGTAAACATTTTTCCTGCTGTCTCTGTATTAGTAGTTTTATTTATCAGTGTGGTCTCCACCCATTCTGCTTGATTGGAAAAATTTTCAATATCTGGCTTAAGCTCATGTATGAAGGGTGTTAGTTTACATTTTACCCTTAAATTGCTCAGGATCCCTTGAGGATCATAGTTCCATGGAAAACTTTCTTGAAATTTAAACTTTGCTAGTCTCTTTGTGATTTATTTTTCTGCCTCTCTGTTGTTTATGATGAAAGGACCAACCTGATTCTTTAGCTTGAATTGAGTCTTTTTCCTGGCAGCTAAGAAGTTAATAGAGTCAGAATTGAGAATCTATCAAAAATTCTCATGTTCATATATTTTGGAAACTTATAAGGTAATAAGTTGGATAAAAAAATTATTATCTCTGTATGCTTTTCATAAAGAAACCAGCCTCCCATTTTATTTTGTCCTGATAGTTGCAAGATTCTTTTCATTTCTTCATTGACTCTAGGCTGCTTTGCTTTGTACAAAATGTTCATTGTTGGATGTAGAAAGAGGTCTGAAAATTCTGTGTAGGTGAACTCACTACCCTCTTTCCTGAGCAAGGAAGTCCAAAATATAATGGATAAAGGCTTACCCTCCAAGTCCATCTTTTGCAATGAAATTGGAAAATTATCAGCTTGGAAGAATAAAAATAAGTGAAACAAGTAGGATGAGTATCTGAAAACCCCTTAAATGGGTAGTTTGGTCAGCTGATGATGAATACTGTCTGCTATGAATCTGGCATAATAAAAAATGATTGCTGGAGGTTGGCCTGGAGATAAGGTGGATAGAAAGCCAAAAATTGATTCATCAGTGAATCCATCTATAAAGTATCCCAGTATAAAAGATAGCATTGAGATAATATGTCTAGACCCTTCAGGAAATTTAGTAGTGGAATAAGGAGGGTTTAACTTAGGAATGTCAACATGGGAAGGCAAAAAGTTTTGAAATATCATAAAATTCTTTGGGAAATCCAGGACTAAGTACAAGTGGGTCAAAGCTTCTATAGATAGGGGGACTGATTGAGGATCAAACTGTAATTGTAGCATTTGCTTTATTGACTCTGCTGTGATGGTAATAAGGATTTCTCTGTTAGCATTAACAATGGCCCTTTGGTCTGGTTCATAATGTTTTTGACATAATCTAACAAGGTCTTGTCTAGGGTGGGTCAATGGAACTACATATTTGGGAAAATGAGTCTCCCAAATAGGCATTTCATCTTTGTCCAAGTATTTATCGTAGCACCAATTATGTATTTCTAAGAGGTTGAATTCTACAACAGGATCAACAATCTTGGAGTCCATATCAGTCAATGGAAGGGTTTCTACAGCAGCTACAGGTGGCTGGAAGGAATTTACTGATATAATGGATTTAGTAGTGAGGATTGGAGTAGATTTAACAACTTTAGATGTTACATATTTAGGAGGTTTGGATCCTCCAGGCTTAGTTGGTTTAGAACCTCCAAGTTTAGCTATGATCTGCTTTTTGGTCATTTTGGAATAATTATTGCAAGCTTAAATTGTTTGCAAGAGTTTTTTTTCTTTGTCAGAGGATATAAATTGGGATAAGACAGAAAACAAGGGTTTCCTGAATAGATTGGTCTACAAAAAAGGAGTTTTTAAGATATTTGTAGGCTTTAAACCCCTTTCTGTCTTTGAAATTGATCTTCAGAGGTCACAAATTGAGGAGATTGGCTTCAAAAGTGGTTTTCTCGAACACAAAATTTTCTGGGAAAAATTGGCCAGGGTTCGGCCTGTTTTGGGCATTTTTGGGCAATTTCTCCAGTGAGTTCTTCTAATTAAAAGATTATTTTACTTATGGACTGTTTAGAATTGAATTTGCAGGGTTTTAATCTGATGAAAAATACCTTAAATCATAGGTATTTGGATTCTTGAAAGGGTTTCAGAGGTTCGAGGCCGAATGTGAGGTTTGGTCCAACTTGCTAGAGCAGAGAATGGCTTTTCCGTTCTTCAAATAGGGAATCTGAAGTCAAATTTGATTTTCTCTACTTATAAATCAACAATTTGGGACAAGGGGTTCTCACACAGTTTATAAGAGCTTTTTACAGTTTGAAATGTGTAAATAAACATCAAAAGTGATATATCAAAGGTTTTAACCTTTGATATGAATCATCATAAAATGCATTAAATGCAGGTCTAATCCACTGGTGGGAGCGGTTTGGATTTTCAAAAAACGAAACTGTCAGCAATTTTTGTGTTGAGCTTAGGTGGTAAGTAATTTTTGTTGAAACGAACGTGATCCTATGAGAGGATGCCACGTCGCAGGAGGTGGAATGGGTAAAACAACCCATTTCGCGTCCGTTTGGGCTTTGGGCGGACGATCAGTTTGTGAGCACGACATCGATCTTGAATTGTTGGATCCGCGGAAAAGGAGCGAATGGTCATGATTTGCTTGGGAAGGTGTAGTCAAAAAGATGGTGGGACTGGGGTTTAAACCTTTTGTTTTTCAATGTATAAAAGTTTAAATTATGTGTAAGCGGGGCTTATGTATATGGGATAATATAGGTTAAAAAGGGGTTAAATGATGGTATTTATATATATAAAAGAGTTTTATATATTGGGTGGAGGCGCATGAGGCGAGGTTATATGGTTAACTACAGTTTAGCCTATGTAAAACTTGGGGCTTTACATAGTGGGGATAGGATACAAAGGAAAAGTTTAATTTCAATGGAAAATAAACCTTAGTCTTAATCGTGATAGCACCTCGGGTTAAAATCTGATGTGAGGAAAGGTTGGTAAGTGTATTTGAAAGGCACGGGGGTTGAACCTTTATAAAAGACTTAATCTGTCCTTAGAACTTAGGATAAAAATGTGATGGGTGGGGCAATGTTTTTGCGTTTCCAAATACATACACTACAAGGAAAATACCCTCTAGTGGAGGTTATAAAGGAGGTTTTTAGTGTTATAAAATTGGCCAAAATTGTTAAAAAAACATATGCTACCACATCCGTTTCTGGTAACGGAGGTTTTGGTGGAGCTTTTAACGGAAATTGAACACAACTAAAAAAAAATGGGCGGCCGGAGGTTATTACGGATGTTTTTCCATCGGTGCTCTTATCAAGTTTGAACGCCCCTGTGCGTATTGGTAGACAGCGCACTAGGGCGATCTAAGGAGAATGCACCAGGCCGTTAAGGAAAACAACAGCACCGGGCCTGGTGTTGGTGATACAATGCACGGGGCCATTCTAATTGGTCTTGGGATTTGAGCGGTGCCCATAGGTCATATAAGCACACCAGTGCGTGTATCTTTATGAGGCACCGGTGCTCCGTATCACAGAAAGGAACCAAGATTTATAATTGGTATCGGTATTCGTGCGGTGCACATGGCATCTACAAATGCACCGGTGCTTATAGATACATAAACGCCCCGGTGCGCAGTATCACACAAACGCACCGATATTTATAACTGGAATCGGTATTAGTGCGGTGCCCATAGAATCATAAATGCACCAGTGCGTATAGACACATAAACGCACCGAGTTGCATTTTGTTTTTTTTAGAAACATCCACCTCTGTTAGTCCAATTATTGTGATTGTTTTAAATTCATTATTCATCAAAATTCGACACATATATATAATCTTATAACAATATTCATATGAATTAAATTTTTATTAGTGCATTTGAGAACGACAATGGAGAACGCAATAGAATAAATTAAAACAAATATTATGATTATATATATATATATATATATATATATATATATATGAATAAGACAGTATTTATCATATAAAATGGGACAATTATTCGTATCCCTTTGTCTTTCAATTGGGACACTATGTCCATTACATTAAACAAAATGTCTGATTTCACAGACATATTTCAAAAAATAAAATGCCTTGCTTTGATATCCAAATTACATAGTGATCATCATTCTTCGCTTCAACTTTTGTCACTGCCACAGCTACTTCCATGACTTGGGTTATTTTCAGGAATGTTGTGTTCACGGCGTTGATTGTTTTCTTCTTCTTCATTTTCCATCTACAAACATAAAAATAAATTGAAATGAGTGTATATGCATTGGTGAGAATAATGAAAATTCCAATATTAAATAATATACATCAATGTAAATCGAAAAGAAAAATGACATACCATAGCAACAATTGACTCATAAACTATACACATTCTTTCAAAACCATGTACCATGCCATCTTTCAAAATTTCATCTGTTGGCGCAGTTCCATACTTTGTTTCCTGCAAGTTTTATACCCCATAACAAATCATATATTTAATATAAAAGATGTTTTTGTTCTATTAATTATAGACAGAGCTAATTAAAACAAGATCGATAGATGCTTACAAATTCCACAATTAAATTCTAATATGCCAACATATACTCACAACCCATATTTAACCTAATTTCAATCAATTCGTCCGATGATTCTTCTTTGTATGTTAGCACCTGTTTGATGACATTCAATGGTGATTTTTGTAAAACAACTTAAAAAAATACAAAAATGAAATCTAGTTAAGTTGTTATAAGGAAATAACAATTACTCACAAACTTAGAGATCAACTATTTTCTTCCTTGTCGTCTTGTTTTATGTGCTGAATGGGTTCCATTTTCTTTTCTTTTCTGCAAGAAAATTCTTGAAAATTAATATTTAATGCTAAATTGTTTATTTATTGTACCTAATGATCGAAAAATTAAATGATTACATATTACATTTGAAGCACGTTGTTCTATTCGTTCCACTAGATCCCTCAAACTTTTGTAAAAGTTTTTCCCCCTTTCGTTAACTTCCAGCACCACTCCAGATGAGCCAAGGAGCAATTCATTTTCATTTGCATGTTCTATTTTTTTTCTTTTCTTAGAACAACATTCCTTTTCTGATTTGTTGGTCCCTGTAAAACATTAAATAGATGTGAATTAGTAGACTGTTTGACACATGTTATCTAATAATTTTAAGTATATTATTAATGATAATTAAAAAAAGAAACTCATATTGGATCGATAGTATTGTTTCATTCACTTGATTCATCTTTTTGCAACTTTTCCATTAAAATTTTACGCTCTTCTGGTCGTAGATCAAAAATAATCATATCGAGCTTCCTCATTTTGTGGCTCTGCATCATACACATTAAACAATACATATTAGCTAAAGTTACATATAGTTCAAAAATAATATTTTTTATAAATTTACAAAGAACTTGGCTTTTTTGCTTTTCTTTATGTGTTAACAATATTTTTGTTACTTGATATCTTGTCAGTCATTTATTTATCAATCTGAAACCTGTACCATATCATTCATTAATATATTTATAAATAAATTCTCAACTTTTCTGTTAGAAAATAAATCTCGAGACATCGGTGCGCCTTTCATAAAATCCGCACCATCGTCGGTGCGTGGATATATTAACAACGCACCGCCAAACAGTATAACACGTCATACGGTGCGTTCATTATTATAAATGCACCACAAAAATAGTGTAATAAACCTAACGATGCGTGGGGTATTATAAATGCACCGTAAAAACGGTGTAATACACCGTACGGTGCTTTCCTAGTTAAAGAAAGCACCTGTGCCCTATTTCAGATTTGGTGCACGGATTTTGTTTTCAATTTTTTATGACATAGAACTTGCATGGTATCTGTAATAATACAGAGCACTAGTGCGGTGGACTACGCAGGGCACACCGATAAAGAAAAATCTATTTTTTCAAAAATTCACGCAATTGCCGAATGGATTGGGATCCGACTATGCAAGTCATCCCGTGGGTTGGACGTTAATCTAAAATGAAAAACCATAATTCTGAAATCAAAGAAATAGGGAGAAGAAAGGGAAAAAACAAAAAAATAAAGGGTTCAGGGTAAAAATGGATAAAACTGCAGGAAAAAAAAAAACTACAGAAAAAAGTAAAAAAAAGAATTAAATTTAATCATGAAATGGTTTAAAATTCTATGATAAAGGACTTGAATCACCATAGTTTTGGTTTTTGATTGTTTGAATACTTCTGTTGGAACGTATTTCGCCATCCACAGTGCCCTCGTGCTGTCTTGCTCCAAGTCTATCTCCTGCAAAAATTTGACTGAAATTTTTTAGCAAAAATAATGAAATAATGAAAAGTCTTTAGTATTTAAAGAATTATTTTATCAAATTAGAGTTTTGAAAATATTTTGTTGCCCATTTTTCAAATTGCCACCTTTTTTTAACTTAAACAAAATAGAGTTGCGTTTTTTTTTATTTACGTTTATTCGTTTCCGGTGTGCATAAATATGACGCACCGGTGCGTTTTATTAATAATACGCACCGAGGCCTGTTAGGATAATAAGCGCATCGAACTTTTTAAAGTTTTTTTTTTGTATGTAAGATCATAAAAAATAATGATAATTATAAAGTACATGAATTTATTTTCATTATTTTCTAAACTTTATATATGTAAGATCATAATAAAATAATGATAATTATAAAGTGCATGAATTTATTTTTATTAATTTCTAAACTTTATGTTACAAAAATTCGTATTATTCTAGATTTGTTATTTTACAATTATTTGCAAATTTACAAATTTAAATATTTTAATAAAATCATTTCACATTAATACAATTAAATTTTTTACATTAATAGAATTAAAATTTTACATACAATTACATTAATTAAACTTACAATTACAATTACAATTAGAATTAAAATTACAATTACAATTTTACATTAATTTCACATACATGAATTACGATTCGAATTACAATTACAATTTTAATTTTACAGACGATTACATTTGCAATTTTATATATAATTACATTTACAATTACAATTACAATTTTACAAATATTTTACAGACAATTCAATTAAAATTACAGTTACAAATACAATTACATTTACAATTTCACATAGAATTACAATTAAAATTTTACAAATATTTTACATACAATTCAATTAAAATTACAATTACAATTTGTGAAAGAATTACAATTTTACAATTTTTCATATATACAGTTACAATCATTTCACAATAAATTAAATATTACAATTACAATTAAAATGTTACATTAATAAATATTTTACATACAATTACACTTAAAATTACAATTAGTACAAATACAAATACAATTTTACATAGAATTAAAATTTAAATTACAACTACATTCACGACATAATATTTAATAAATATCATGGTCATTTAATAATATTAAATTAATTAATAAACATCATCACGATCATGATAACCATCGTACAAACATCATATTCGACTAATAAACACATTCAATTAACATCAAATTAACATTATATATTAACATCATCACAAAACACACATCAAATATACATCTCAATATAATGTCAAATAACTCATGCGCCTATCACATATACACATCTATCTGCGAGCTAAACATTAAATGAACATATCTAACATGACTAACAATATGCGCCACATCATGATGATCATCAACATGAAAATTAAGTACAACTGCAACATGAACATAAAATACATGGATCATATATATATATAACTGAATAATGTTAAAAATATACAATTGTAATATAAATCATGTCATGGATAAAGTGCTGGTGGTAGTATAAAAACATCAATAACACTAGTAGAAGTGGATGCGGCCTGCTCAGTAACGCTGGGTGCAACCTCGACAGTCGATGGTCGACTAGCCTGCTCATGATCATGATGATCACTAGTACTGATGGATGCACTGGAAGTAGTACAACATGATCAATATGAGGCGCAATAGTAGTGGAGGCAACCTGCTCAGTCAATAGTACTGCAGCCTTGGTGGTCGATGGTCCAACTTGCTCATGATGATCGTGACTAGTACTCATGGTGGATGCTGCAGGCTACTGACTGGACGTGGTCGATGGTCCAGCCTCATCTCCATGATGACTAGTGTCAGATGCTAGCAGTGGAGCCTCATGCTAATCATCAGGCGCGCTGCGAGGTGAACGATCATGAGATGCATCTGAGTGGCTGCTGGCAGACTGTCCATCACGTGCCATAGCTCGACTATGCCTATAGCTACGGACAATCCTCCTCAATCGCGTAACAGCTGTCGTAGCTCCTACGACATGCCGCATTAGGCTGTACATCTCACGCGGCATGCTTCTCCACATCCGTATCAATCTATCATCGCCCTATATATCTCTGTAATGAGCGGGCCTTATGCCTGTATCTGAAATCAATCCACAGATTTGGCTGCCCAACTCTATCCGGTATCTGGTCTCTGGTTGACCACGCCTAGCAAAAGGCGGTACCAGTGCACCATGAGGCACATGAGGATCATCCTGATCTGGCGCATCAGCCATCTCCTGATCGTGATCATCAGGATCGACACTTGGATCATGTGGTGGATTCGGCATCTCATCGCCATCAAAAGACCCAATGTCTGCAAAATATATACAAGTACATAACAATAATTAGACAATTTCATTACATAATTTAATAAAAACAAGTTAAAGAACATGTTAGAATAAACATAAATAAAATAGTAATATTACCTCTATCATCTAGCGGCTCATCAGGAGTGAAGAGAATGTTGGGACACCCTCGCCAATCTAGTCCAACATAAGGACATGGGACCATAATGAAGGGATGCAACCCGCCAATGTTGGCTAGTAAGTCCAGCGAATCATGTGATATCCTCGTTGGAAACATAATGTCTCCCCTCTTGGGCATCATCTGCCCTCACATGCACATCCGGGCCTGCAACATCGGCCTACGAGGCTGTCGAACAAAACTCGGTCTCATCTATGGAAACCTCTCAAAAAAGATACAAAACAACTCTGAAGCAAAAGGGAAGTTGACCCTCCCTTGTGCATGAGCACGACATCTATCTAAGGCCATACAAAACTGTCGCAAAAAAATGGCGGACCACTTGAAAAGCCGTGGTTGCTGTACTAAAGAATCAACGTAATATAAAAGCGAGCAACTAATGCATTGCCCATCACTGGTGTTGTGCGAAATGATCGAAGCGATAATAGAGAGGCACTGCACATCCTGTCTACCAAAAGCACCTATATGTAACTGACCTTCAGGTACCTGAAACTCTGAAGGAGACAATACATGTGCTCCAATGTATCTCTAGGAGTAAACTAATTGACTCCCTGCTACACAACCAGGTGACACGTCTGGGAATGAGGGAAAATCCACCCCTCTCCTTGATAGTCCTGTAATAAAATAAATGTCCTCCTTAGTGGGTGTGTACCACTGGTTAGGACCAACCTGAAAAGCCTGTCGGTGGGCATTCCACCTACCAATAAGATGTCTCAAAAGCACACTATGGGCCTTTAGGCCGGAAATAACCTCCTTATAGAACTTGAGGAGGCCTACCTGCTTAAGGATCTCCTGGGTATCTGCAGTAATAGGGTGAGGGCATCCATCTCTCTCCCTCTCTCTTGCCTCCCATTGGCGAATCATGTCATACTGTTCTTCTTGTTGTTGCTGTTATTACGCCTGTTCTCTATGAATCATTGCCATATTAAATAATTTTTTTTTATTAAAACATAAATGTATTTATAAATATACATATATAATTTTTTTTGAAAAAAAAACATACATACAAGTCAGTGCTCCATAAAAACAGTCACACACCAGTGCCGTGCGTTATAATATTTTAGCGCACCGTCCTCGGGGCCCCTAAAGAAACTGACCGCACTGGCTTCGCTGGCGATGTCTATTTTTCAAGCACTGCGGACTGTATATAATTCAGAATAGCGGTGCGCTGATTGAAATATACGCCCCGACGCGTATAGTTGTGTCAGCGCACCGAATTCATGACAATGACATAGTTGACGGTGCGGTATTTTACCCGGCCGCACAGTTGACCCTCTCGGAATGCAAAATACGGTGCACTGACATAAACCGGGGCGGAAAATGTAGTCAATGCACCGCACTGTGATTGTCGGGGTCAACAGTGCACCTAGATAAATGAGCGCACCGCCTTTTTTTTTTTCAATTTAAAATTATTCGGGGTGCCTTCCGGAACAGCCCCGGAAACGATACGGTTACTGTTAGCACCGGTATTGGTGCTGCCTGTAAATTTTACAGGTAGCACCGCTACCAGTGCGAGCCGAACAGCTCGAGCGCACCGCGTGACAATTTATTTTTTATTTTTTATTTTTTATTTATTTATTTATTTTTTTTAAATGGTTATTTTTATGTTTATTTCAATATCTAATCCGGTAAAAGGCTTAATTATAGAAAAACTAGAAAAATACCTGTACATTTCGCGGTCGAGGAGGCATATTAGCTGTAAAATTTGGAAAATAAAATTTGCCCACTTTTTTTCAAAATGCAAGTTGCAAATTGGTTGGCAATGCAGAGCAGCAGTGCGTGCAATGGGTGCAATGAGAGCATCGATGGCAGGACAACTCAAAAATAAGGAAA
This sequence comes from Pinus albicaulis, assembly GCA_034641835.2. Lineage (NCBI taxonomy): Eukaryota > Viridiplantae > Streptophyta > Pinopsida > Pinales > Pinaceae > Pinus > Pinus albicaulis. The sequence continues at coordinate 1,150,182,028 of CM076582.1, forward strand.
TAACACCAGGGCTTGAGAGCTCTGGAGCACTGAGGAAAGTGAATAATGAAGTTTTTTGGCCATATATTTTTTTTATTAACCCTATTCCGGTGCATGGGGTTTTATAAGTGCACCGGTGCAGTTAAAAAAAACCGCACTGGGCGGTATCAATTTTAACGTGCCGGGGCGTTGCCCTAACCGTGTACCAGGATGTTTCAGTTTCGACGCGAGAATTTTATGATGTGCCAGGGCGATGTAATGGTAAAGCACCGGTGCGTAATAGTCGCAAAGCACCGGTTTTTTGGCCTTATTATTATTATTATTATTTTTATATAACGCTATTCCAGTGCGTGCTGTTTCTAGCACACTGGTGCTCTTAGAGAAGAACGCACCAGTTCATTTCTATTTTGGCGCAGTGTTTTATGATGCATCGGCACGGAAGAGTATTGACGCCCCAGTGTGTTACAGTAATTGGACGCCCCAGTGGTGTGTACTTCCCGCACGCTGTCCGGTGTGCCAATGTTCGGTGCACATCGGTGCGTTCTATGGTATAGTGTGTACCAGTAATTGATAGCTCAAGAGCACTGGAAAACTAAAAAATCTGGGTTTTTTGTGGTTTAATTTAACCCTTTACCAGTGCACATTATTTATAGGCGCACCGGTACTGTTTGCTGAAAACGCACTGGTCGATTTGTGTTTTGGCGTGTTTTTTATGATGTAGCGGTGTGGTTTTTGTCTACCGCACTGCGTGGTTTCAGTGTTGGTGTTGTGTTTTATAATGCACCAACGCGGACGAGTTGTGAGGCACCGGTGCTCTATTATATTATGACGCACTGGGCGTGTGTGTACGGAGTGCACGGTGTCCGGTGTGCCAATGATTTCGGCCGCACCGGTGCTTTATTTTTTTGAGAGCACCGGGGCGAGTTTTAGTGATAAGAGCACCGATAGGAAAACATCCGCAAAACCCTCCGCCCGCCAACCTCCTCTAGTAACCTCCGCTAGAAACGGATGTATGGGGTATTTTTCTTTGTGGTTCCTTAAAAACATCAGCTAGAGGGTCTTTTCCTTGTAGTGATAGGATATGCGTGGAAAGCCATATTTTCATTATTTATTTTATTATATAGTTTTTAGACCATTGAAGGGTTTAATAACCATAGGGGGCGGGGTATTTAATTAAGGTTAGTAATTGTCAAATTTTACTAGTAGCCTTCAATTTTGACCATGATGATCCAGTAATTGTCTTTTGTTTTCTGCAAAAACTCATATTTATGACATTTTACTCTTCAAAGCTTAGGGCCTTCTCTCTTGGCTTCAACTTTGGAAAGAAAATATCCAATCCAATCTAAAAACTTCAATGGATATCTACAATGATGTAAAAAGTAACTGGGACTAACTATTGGTTAACTCAGAAGAATAGTAATGTTTGAGCATTCTATCATTAACTGGTCCTTCTTGAATATCTGTTCCATCCAAATATTTGATGAAGAAAGCATTGTTACCGCTATATCCATAATTTACATAAGGTCCTTTCCATAGAAAGTCAAACTTTCCATGCTTACCTTTGTCCTCTCTCCTAGAATCCCACTTTAACACTTGCTCTCCAATGTAAAATTCATCTTCTTTACTTTTCTTATCAAAAATTTTCTTGATTTTATCATGAATTACTTGAGATTTCTCATAGACTTCTTCCCTTGTTTGTTGTAGATGAATAGTTTGATTTATCCTCCTTTTTATATCGTTGATTTCCACTTGTAATTCTTGAATGATCTTCATTACTAGAACACCTAAGGATGATGGGAAAACTGCATCCATTCCATAAAAAATTTGATAAGGGGAAGTGCCAATTGACTTTTTGGTAGTAAGTCTATCTGCCCATAAGGCATAGACTAACTTTTTATTCCAAGTCTTTTTGTTATCTTCAAGTAATTTTTTAATGATATTTACAAGGCTTTTATTTGAAGATTTAGCTAGGCCATTACCTTGAGGGTAATAAGCAGTAGAGTGGCCTAGGGTAATATGGTACTTGTGACAGAAGGAAATCATTTTCTTAGATTTAAATGTTGTTGCATTATCAGTAATTATTTTATGAGTGCATCCAAATCTAGATAAAAGGTTGTTTTCTATGAAAGAGATAATGATTGTGTCAATGGCTTGTCTGGTAGGAATGGCTTCAATCCACTTAGTAAAGTAAGCTGTGGCAATCAAAATCCACTTATGTTGGCCAGAGGAGGGGGGGTGAATTTCTCCAATGAAGTCTAAACCCCATTGTTGAAATGACATCTCAGTTCAAATTGGCTTTAAAGGTAAGGGTAACAATTTCTTTTTTCCTTCAAAAATTTGACATTTGTGACATGAAGTAACAAATTTTTTCGTATCAACAAATAAGGTAGGCCATTAGAAACTAGCTCTCAAGATCTTATCTGCTATCATTTTCCAATATAAGTGTCCTCCACAGTCACTTGCATGAAATTCTTCAATTATTTTGTCATCTTCTGCTTTCAGTAAACAATTTAGTAATATCCCACTATTTTCTTTCCAAAAAAGCACATTATCTAAAATACAAATTCTCATTACTTTAAGTTTAAGAAATCTGGATTTTTTCCTTGATAATCCAGGGGGAGCTTGTAAGTTTATAAGTACAAAGATAATATCTGAGTAGCAAGGTGAATCTAGAAAGGCTTCACTGATCATTGGAGTCGCCATCTCTTCCTGGTCATCAATTTGAGGAATAAAATTTATGTCTAATGCATTGTAGTTGGATTCAGCCATCAATATGGCTAATCCCTGTCCTTTAATGAATTTTGTTGGTTTGATTTCTATGTCATATTCTAGGATAGTGGCAATCCACTTACCTCTTCTTCCATCAGGGCCATCCCGAGTAAGAATGTCTTTAACTATAGAATTAGGGACATAGGAAATTATGTGGGAATAGAGAATGTAAACTCTGAAATCTTTTATGGCCTTAACCAAAGCTAAGGCTTGTTTCTCCATTATGTTATATTTTAGAGGTGCATCTCTAAGGTTTTTACTGAAAAAAGCTATAGGCTGTTCAAAACCTTGATCATTCTTCTGCAGTAAAACTGCAGCAATCGTATGCTCTGATGCAAAAGAAAAAATTATAAAGCATTTTTTGAAATCTGGGCTGATTAAGACTGGTGTTTTAGTTAAAGCCTGTTTTATGGATTCAAATGATTGTTTGCTTCAACTGTCCATTTTAAATTTGAGTCTTTTTTGAGCATATTGTTCAGTTCTCTAATGATTTCAGCTAAGTTTGAAATAAATCTTCTCAAAAAAGTTAATTTTACCTAAAAAAGTTTGTAATTCTTTGATATTTCTAGGTGGATGAATGTTCAAAATTGCTTCTATCATAGCAGGATCAATTCTAAATCCTTATTTTGAAATTATATGTCCTAGTAACTTACCTTCCTCTAATCCAAAGAGAGTTTTTTTTGGATTTAAAGAGATGCCAAATTTTATACATTTAATAAAGACCTATCTCAAATGATCCAAGTGTTGATTATTTGATTTGGAAAATATAGTAATGTCATCTAGATAAATTACCAAGAAGTCATGAATCTCCTTAGCAAAGGCTATGTCCATATCTCTCTGAAAGGTTGCTCCTGCATTCATCAGACCAAAGGTCATTTTCACATACATAAAAGTGCCCCAAGGAGTGGTGAAAGTTGTTTTAGCCTAATCTTCCTTTTGGACTAGGATCTGGTTGTATCTTGAAAAACCGTCTCACAAAGAAATTCTAGAGGAGCCAACTACCCTTTGTAATATATGATCCATCTTTGGTAAAGGGTAATTATCCTTTAAAGACACTTTGTTAAGATTTCTAAAGTCGACACATAATCTAATTTCACATGTTTTCTTTCTTGTTGGTACTAGGTTTGAAACCCAATCAGAATATCTAATTGGTGCAATAATCTGAGCATCATACATGCGTTTTACTTCATTTTCTATCAAAGGTAGTAGAATAGGATTAATTCTCCTCAATTTTTGTTTGAATGGATTTTGATCATCTTTTATGGGAATTTTGTGTTGGATTATGTTTGTGTCATAAGCTTTAAGATCTTCATAACTCCAAGCAAACACATCTTGATATTCCTTCAAAAGATCAATGTATTTTTCCTTTTCTTGTGGAGGTAAAGATTTAGACAATATAATTATTTTTGGTTTTAATTATGTCCAAATGTTACATTCCTCAATGTCAGACCTAACTAGTTCCATTTTTGGTTTTTTGGACACATCATTGGAATAAAAAAGGTCTTCCAAACGGGTTAAACCTTTAGGCAAAAAATTATCTTTTAGATCTAACATGTCAATTTCTTCTTCAATGATTTCCTCAATATCTATATTCTCTAAGTTTTCTATATCAGATTGAGTAAATACAGTTGGTTTGTTAAATTTATGTACATCTATGTTATCTATTTCACAATCAAAATCTGAATGTATATTACAGTCTGTATCTATATTACAATTTTGAAAATTTTCCTCATCATTTAAAAAATGGTAAATCTGTTCATCCTGAGAGAAAATCTACTAGTACTTGAGGTTGTCTGGGATAATTGGTCTATGTTTAACCTCAATAGTGTACCTATGAGTTGGTTGGAATGGTAAGTTACAAGTACTAGCAAAATTTTCTAGACAGTGTGCTTGAATATTTTGTTTTTTGGGAATAGCAGCAAACTTGCATTCTAATAAATCATCAGTTAAATCAATTGCTATATCTTTGTATCTAGCTAGTCTAGGATTATAAACATAATAATCTCCATTTATTTGCTCAATGATTAATTCCAAATCTCCCATGATTAGTATTCTTTTTCCTCCTAAGTTTCTGATGATCTGGAGGCCTAGAATTAGTGCCTCATACTCTGCCACGTTGTTGGTACATTTGAATTTGAGTTTGAAGGCATGTCCTTCTAAATGATTAGTTTCCATATTTGTAATCCATACTCCTGCTCCTGCTCCTGATTTGTTTACAGAGCCATTAGAGTCTAAGTGCCAATGGGACTCATGAAATATGTTGTCATTGTTTGGTTTTGGCTTTTTATCAATCAGTTCAGTTTGGATTTCATTGTTATCAGAGTTAAATAAAATAAAAGAGTCAAGGTCAGTTGGTGTAGAATAAATGGGGTAATTTATGGATATCTTAGCATTACTGAACATGAATTTCATTAATGTTTCCCTATATAGCTTTTTGGGTTGACCAAACACTGATATAGTAGCATAGCTCATGTCCAATTGTAGAGATCCTTGCAACTTTTCTCCCCATGAGTGAGAAAGAAGCATACCATACTTTGGTGGGATGTCAGCTACTACAATGTCCATTACCATACTCTTACCAGGGTACTGAACTAAAGTAACATATAAGTCTTTAATCAATCCTAAGCACTTAACTTTACTAGAGTCAAATGAAAACAAATCTTTATAAGTCCTGGTTATTTCTAGATTAAGAGTTTCCATGATAGCTTTGGGAATTAAGTTATGGGAAGCTCCTGAATCTAACATAACATTGTGTAAAATATGATCATGAATGGTAAGACTGATATAGAAAGGAGGGACTGATCCATCTGAATGCTTTCCATTCACATCAGGGCCAAAAATCAACTCTGGTTGATCATCATTCAAATTAATGGCATCTTCACCATCATTCATGTTCAAAGTTTCATTTATGGTTGATTTGTGTAAATCATTTTTAACCAATTCTGTTAAAGGAATAGGTATTTTTAACTTAGCAATTTCAGTCTAAATATTGAATGAGGGTTGAGATTTACTAGAAACTAATTCATTTTTAGTAACTAAAATCTGAGTTTGTTTTTCTTGATTTTCAACAGTTGTATTTCTATCTTCAATTGTCTTGGCATTCTCTGTCTGTGTTTCTTGAGTTTTGCTGCTTTTAATTTTCTTTTCAGGGACTGTTTGTGTGGTAGCAGAAGTTTTATCAGACTTAGAATCATCAACAGGTCTTATGGGATTATATGTTCTAGGACTTTCTGATTTAGAATCAACAGAAAACATTTTAGGATCATAATTCGTTGTTTTTACTGAATTAGAAGCTTTAGCAATATTAGATTTTTGTGAATATTTGGAAGATTGAGCTACTTCATCAGTAATATCAACAATTTTGGGACTTGTTGATTTTTTAGGACTGGAAGGATTGGAATTTTGCTTATTTTCCCTTGGGAGAATTTGCAAAATTTTTTTTTTTTTGGGGCTTCTACATTTTTCTTATTGTGATTTTGGGAATTGCTTTTAGTAGAAGATTCATTATTTTTCTTGTTTCTAAGGTTATACTGACTGTGAATTTCATTTATAGCAAAGTCATAACCTTGTTTGTAGTCAAAGGATTCACTGGAGTTTAATTTGAGTTGTTGAAGCTCAAATAGTTCTAGATCTTCCTGAGTGAGGAAAATGGTGTTGTTTTCATCTATTCCCATTAGATGATTGATGTCATCCTCATCTTCATCATTATTTTGAGAACTTTCAACATAGTTCCCCTGTAATGGGGGCCTAATGTTTTGGTCTAGAGCTGCTTCTTCAGCTTTTCCAGAATCAATGCTTTTTTTTTTTTTTTTTTGAAATTGGGATTTCTAATCCGAGGTTGATTATCCCATTGAATTTTTCTGTCTATATTATCTAATATTTCTACCACCATTTCTAAAGTTTTAGCAAATAAATCCATCTTAACATTTGAGTTTGAACTATTTTCCTTAATTGTAACTCTTCTTTCATTTCTCAGTGTGTCCTTCCTAGCTAGAATATTGATTTCTACACTGACAACATCTAATTGCATTTGTTCTAAGGTTTGGGAATCTCTTTCTCTCAATTGATAGGCCATATCTGTATCAAATCCATCAGGGAATTTGAGCAGAACAGAGTAAGGTGTAGGTTTAAGAGTTGCAGGAATAGAATTATAGACACTGTTATACCTAGTGCAGTAGTCTTGGACAAAATCAGTAGGAGATCTTTTCATGGCATCAAACTTAGAAAAAACTTGAAGGGGGTTCTTTTTGTTTTCCCATTTATTTAAAAATATTCTATGAAATGCAGCTAAATCAGCTACACTACCAACAACTAAATTTTTAAACCATTTTTTAACTTCTCCTGTCAAACTCTGGGCAAATAACCTCATTTGGACATCTGACTCATCAATTTCATAAATTTCACAGAAATCTGTCATTTTAGTTACATGTTGTTGAGCAGTATATTGTGAAATTCCATCACACAGTGGTACATTTTTTTGGTAATCTTGAGGCATATCATGGAGTTTTTGGGGTAAGACAAGGGGAGCATACCTAGCAGCCATGGCTTGACGCTTTGCTGAGCTGGGAGGTATAACGGTAATGATAGGGGTAGTGCTGGATATGGCAGCTGATGAAATAACAACTGCAGTTGAAGAGCTGGGAAATGAAGCTGGTATGCAAGGGGAATTGTTGGGAAATAAAGATGTGGTGCTTATAAAATCTGAATGAAAAGTAGTGGATGCAGTGGATTGAGTTGATGAAGGAAATAATATCCTAGGCTGCAAAGGCAATTTAGGAATGAAATGGTCTGTAGATGAACTTGCAGAAGTATCTATAAATGATGTGACAACATATAAAGATGAATCTGCTGTTGGTATTATTGTTGTATGCAATTGAGAAACTGGAGGTTTTATTTAAGACAACAAATGAGCTAATTCAATAGCTTCATTAATATCTTTAATTAATGAAACATTAATATTTTCAACTGTATTTTGATATTTAGATTTATTTGACTTTGTTCTTACTGAAATATTTTTCTGTTTTGCATTCAAAACTGAAAGGAAAACAGGATCTATAACAGTATTTTTCAAATCAGTTTCAGATTTAGTTTTAAACAATGAATATTCAAACTTCAAATCAAAATCAATATCATTTAAACTCACTAACTCTTTAGGTAAAGAATTGGTTTTTCTTAATGGTACTTCAGTTTCTAAATTGACAATTTGTTTTTTCTTTTTACCAATCTGATCTGGGTTATCTACTATAACTGCAAGCTTAAGATCCGGGTTAGACCTGGTATAGTAGGTTTTCCTAGAAGCCAGAATGAATTTTTTGAATACCCACAACCTATAAAAATAATCTTAAAGTAAAAATATAATTGAAAGATCTTCCTTAAGACTAAATTTAAGACTGGAGATTGGTTACTTCCCCAGTATGGTCGTCAGTATGTTATCACTCTAGTAATTTTTTAAGTTGTGGGATTTGAGTTTTTAGTCAAAGAACACTAGAGGTAACCACAAACCTACTTCAAATTCTAGGATCTAGCCTTCCTAGAATTTAGAGAGGGCTCTCTCTTTAAGATTTATCTTTGTTTTTTATTTATGTTTTTAGGCTAGTTATGATAGAACAATTGGTTTTGTTTTTAAAGGTTTTGGTGGGAAAAAATCACTTAGAGGTAAACTAGAGATAAATAAACTTGTCCATTGGGCTATGGAGTTTAAATCTAGCTAGCAGTACTAGAAGTCAAGGCCAAAAAGGTACAAATGTATTCAGGGCAAGATAGATAACCCTCAAAGATTTGGGAAAGTGTTTTTTGGTGAAATGGTATGACTGAGATAAAGGGCAATGAAGGATCCTTTGATTCAGAAAATGTAAGAAGGAGGTAGGGGTCAAACGGGAGTAGGAGCAATCAAGGATTCCTAACACCAGAAATAAGCAGAAAAAATTAAAATGGTAACTAGTTAAAAACAGGGAGCATTAGACTAATCCTGTAGTAATATTCCTAGTTGCACGTTCAGATAGAACAAACATATAATGAATTGCATGAAACTCAGAAAAGAAAACAATGACAAGAAGGGAGTACTTCACTCATCAGCTTATCACAGGGATCCTGAATTATGATGCTAGTTTAGCTTTGTCCAGTCTGCTACTTCGAAATCAACACACAATAGCCTCCAATGTTCAGCAAAATAGTCTATAGTAAGTCCAGCAATTTTATTCCACACTAAATACTTCTCCTGTAGAAATATTTATACAAAATGTTATTACAAATATCCTAGGAGAAATCTAGGAATATCTTTAGGAAATATAAAATATCTTTACAAGATAAGAGGGATAGCTGTTTAACAAATCAGCAAGCTGTCCTCTTATCCAAAATAAATAGAACTACTTTATCTAACAAGGAGCTTTTGAGTGATTAGCTGTTTTGCTTTGTTGGCTGCTAGAAAATATCTTCATTTGAGTTGCCTCAGCTGATACTCTTTCATGTGATACTCTTTAACGTTGCTATTTAACGCTGATACACTTTTGACTGATATTTCCATTGTTTACTGCTGTAAAAATATATATTTTTGCAGGAAAAATCAATAGACTGTCATTTTATTTCACTGTTTATTTTTTACTGTTTTTCAAGGTAATTTTCTTCACTGTTTTACCTCTCATTGTTACATTAAATTTGTAAATGTTTGCCACTGTTCTTCATTGGGAATTTTGACATTCTTTAGCTTCCTGAAATTCTCATCGGCTTCTGTGTATCTAACAAAGGTGGGCTTGAACACAAAGAGATGTTTCATCTCATGTTGTAGAAGAACAAATGTTCAAAGTGCTGAAGGAGGACTTTTCCTATGGAAGTGCCTTGTGGTAATGGTTTCTGACTTGCTCCTTGGCAAATTCCTTGATCTTTTTATCATAATTCTTCTAGGGCATCAGTTTTTCATTAAAAACATGGATGTATGGCAAACCCCTTTGTCTTAAGTTTGTGTATTTTACCGTAAAATTTGTTATGGCAATGTCCATTGATTCACATTTCTCTTCCAGGTTGTTCATCAAATTTTTCTTGGTTACCACCTTTTTAATCTGTCAAATGGTTTCTGTTCTGTCCAATACTTGTAATTCTTCGAATTCTGCTCTGTTCTTGCTGTTCAGGAATGTGATGAGTTTTAAAGCCTGAGTTGGCTTATTAGTTAACTCATCCTTGGACTTTTGAATCTCTGCCAGAGCTGCTAATAATAAGTCTCTCTGCTCATATATAACCTGTATTGAAGGCCATTGAGTGTGAATGGCTTCAATAATGTTTGTCCATAGATGATTTTTTACAAATGAAATTTGCTCAGCAAAAGTTAGCTCTTTTTGTAAGCCCTTGATTTGTTCTCCAAGTCTAATTGCCTTCTGTTCATGGGTTTTAGCATTTATTAGAGCTAGCTTATTTGTAGCTTCAAGATTATCAATCATCTTCTTTAGGCTGTTGATTTCATTAGTTTTCAAAGACATTTCCTCCATAGCTTTAACAATTTGGCCTGCTTCATCTGTTGGCTAAACCTGTGTTGTAGAAGAATCTGTGGTTGAAGTAGTAGTTGAACTCACTGGCACTGCAATTACCAGCGGTTCTTTTGGTGCTAGTTTTTCTCCTAATGTGGAAGCCACTGCTGTGGTAATCACTGGTATAACTGAAGGAATGATAGGAGTGTCAGGTTCTTTCACAGTTTCCTTCTCTTGGACTAGCTGGTCCATTTGGGATTCCATTTCTTTGATCTGAGCAGTTAATTTGAGGATGAGATTCATCATCTCTTCTTTTTCACGTCGATCTTGAAGGATTTCTTTGGTTTGTGGATGCTCACTTTGAGGAAGCTTAAGCTGTTTCCTCAAAGCTGCAATATCATGATTCTTTTTCTTAACCAACAATTCTACCGCTCGAATAGTTTAGGGATCATATCCCACTTGTAAAAATAAATCCTCCAAGGCTTTAATCCTTAGGTCCTTTGCATACAAAGATCCCTTGTCTAACTTCATTTGATCCTGCATATTAAAAATAATATTATGTAACTTGGTAACACTCATTGCTTTAGTCACCATTGTTGAATACAACATTTCAAAGCTATGTCTATGAAATTCAATTTGGTCCAGCTCATGAACATTTTCAGGGTCTACCTCAAACTCCACCTTTTTATAATCTGCCACTGTTTTTGGTGCTGAGGTAGTTGGTTGCAAAAATGACATAATCATCTTGTTTGTAGAATAATCAAAGGCTATCAGTAGCCTATTTTGATTCCTAGGTTTTTGCTTGAGGAATTGAGAATATATCTCTGATTTAATTTCCTCATTCTTCTGCTTTATCTACTTATATTTCTCTTTGATATCTAAATCCTTTTCCTCAGCTGTTTGTGAGGAAGAGGCCTCTATATTTTGCGGCTTTTCAATCATTTGAGTATCATTTTTACTTGTTGTTTGCTCTTTTTAAATCTCTACAAGAGTTTCATTGACTATCACTGTAGCTTCATCATTATTTACCTCTGGCTCATTTGTATCTTCAATGTCAATTACCTTTTCTTTCCCAGCTGAACTGAATTTAAGCCTTTTATTATAAATCAGTTTGAATTTAGTTTCTGAAGTTGTTTTTGCTGTGTATGCTCCTTCTTCTCTATTTATTTTGGCTGAAGTCTCTGACTGCTTTACCACTTCAAGGGCTTGTGTTTTAACCATTTTTCCTACTATCTTTGTATTAGTAGCTATATTTATCAGTGTGTTCTCCACCCATTCTGCTTGATTGGCAAACTTCTCAATCTCTGGCTTAAGCTCATGTATGAAGGGTGTTAGTTTACATTTTACCCTTAAATTGCTCAGGATCCCTTGAGGATCATAGTTCCATGGAAAACTTTCTTGAAATTTAAACTCTGATAGTCTCTTTGTGATTTATTTTTCTGCCTCTTTGTTGTTTATGATGAAAGGACCAACCTGATTCTTTAGCTTGAATTGAGTCTTTTTCCTAGTAGCTAAGAAGTTAATAGAGTCAGAATTGAGAATCTATCTTAAATACTCTAATGCAAAAATTCTCATGTTCATATATTTTGGCAACTTATAAGGTAATAATTTGGATCCAAAAAGTCTTATCTCTGTATACTTTTCATAAAGAAACCAGTCTCCCATTTTATTCTGTTATGATAGTTGCAAGATTCTTTTTATTTCTTCATTGAATCTAGGCTGCTCTGCTTTGTACAAAATGTTCATTGCTGGATCTCGAAAGATGTCTGAAAAATCTGTGTAGGTGAACTCACTACCCTCTTTCCTGAGCAAGGAAGTCCAGAAGATAATGGATAAAGGCTTACCCTCCAAGTCCATCTTTTGCAATGCAATTAGAAAATTATCAGCTTGGAAGAATAAAAATAAGTGAAACAAGTAGGATGAGTATCTGAAAACCCCTTCAGTGGGTAGTTTGGTCAGTTGATGATGAATACTGTCTGCTATGAATCTGGCATAATAAAAAATGATTGTTGGAGGTTGGCCTGGAGATAAGGTGGATAGAAAGCCAAGAATGGATTCATCAGTGAATCCATATGTAAAGTATCCCAGTATAAAAGATAGCATTGAGATAATATGTCTAGACCCTTCAGGAAATTTAGCAGTGGAATAAGGAGGGTTTAACTTACGAATGTCAACATGGGAAGGCAAGCAATTTTGAAATATCATAAACTTCTTTGGGAAATCCAGGCCTAAGTACAAGTGGGTCAAAGCTTCTATAGATAGGGGGACTAATTGAGGATCAGACTGTAATTATAGCATTTGATTTATTGACTCTGTTGTGATGGTAAAAAATATTTCTCTGTCAGCATTAACAATGGCCCTTTGGTCTGGTTCATAATGTTTTTGACATAATCTAACAAGTTCTTGTCCAGGGTGGGTTAATGGAACTACATATTTGGGCAAATGAGTCTCCCAAATAGGAATTTCATCTTTGTCCAAGTATTTATCGTAGCACCAATTATGTATTTCTAAGAGATTGAATTCTACAACAGGATCAACAATCTTGTAGTCTGTATCAGTCAATGAAAGGGTTTCTACAGCAGCTACAGGTGGCTGGAGGGGATTTACTGATACAGTGGATTTAGCAGTGAGGACTGGAGTAGATTTAACAGCTTTAGATGTTACAGATTTAGGAGGTTTGGATCCTCCAGGCTTGGTTGGTTTAGAACCTCCAGGTTTAGCTGTGATCTGATTTTTTGTCATTGTGGAATAACTACTGCACGCTTAAATTGTTTGTAGGAGTTATTTTTCTTTGTCAGAGGATATAAACTGGGATAAGACAGAAAACGAGGGTTTCCTGAATAGATTGGTCTGCAAGAAAGGAGTTTTTAAGATATTTGTAGGCTTTAAACCCTTTTCTGTCTTTGAAATTGATCTTTCGAGGTCACAAATTGAGGAGATTGGCTTCAAAAGTGGTTTTCTCGAACACGGAATTTTCTGGGAAAAATTGGCCAGGGTTCGGTCTGTTTTGGGCATTTTTGGGCAATTTCTCCAGTAAGTTCTTCTAATTAAAAGATTATTTTACTTATGGACGATTTAGAATTGACTTTGCAAGGTTTTAATCTGATGAAAAATACCTTAAATCGCAGGTATTTAGATGCTTGAAAGGGTTTCAGAGGTTTGAGGCCGAATGTGATGTCTGGTCCAACTTGCTGGAGCAGAGAATGGCTTTTCCGGTCTTCAAATAGGGAATCTGAAGTCAAATTTGATTTTCTCTGGGTATAAATCGAGAATTTGGGACAAGGGGTTCTCACACAATTTATCAGAGCTTTTTACTTTTTGAAATGCACAAATAAACATCAAAATTTATATATCAAAGGTTTTAACCTTTGATATGAATCATCATAAAATGAATTAAATGCAGGTCTAATCCACTGGCGAGAGCAGTTTGGATTTTCAAAAGGCGAAATTGTCAGCAGTTTTCGTGTTGAGCTCAAGCGGTAAGTAGTTTTTGTTGAAACGAACGTGATCTTATGAGAGGATGCCACGTCGCAGGAGGCGAAATGGGTAAAACAACCGATTTCTTGTCCATTTGGGCTCTGGGTGGACGATCAGTTTGTGAGCACGACATCGATCTTGCGCCGTTGGATCTGCGGAAAAGAAGCGAACGACCATGATTTTCTTGGGAAGATGCGGTCAAAAAGATGGTGGGACCGGGGTTTAAACTTTTTGTTTTTCAATGGATAAAGGTTTAAAGTATGTGTAAGTGGGGCTTATGTATACGAGATAATATAAGGTTTAAAAGGGGTTAAATGATGGTATTTATATATATAAAAGAGTTTTATATATATTGGCGGAGGTGCATGAGGCGGGGTTATATGGTTAACTACGGTTTAGCCTCTGTAAAGCTTGGGGATTTACATAGCGGAGATAAGATACAAAGGACAAGTTTAATTTCAATGGAAAATAAACCTTAGTCTTAATTGTGATAGCACCTCGGGTTAAAAGCTGATGTGAGGAAAGGTTGGTAAGTGTATTTCAAAGGCACAGGGGTTGAAACTTTATAAAAGACTTAATCTGTCTTTAATACTTAAGATAAAAATGTGATGGGCGGGGCAATGTTTTTGCGTTTCCAAATACATAGGAAATGCGTGGAAAGCCATATTTTCATTATTTATTTTATTATATAGTTTTCGGACCATTGAAGGGTCTAATAACCATAGGGGGCGAGGTATTTAATTAAGGTTAGTTTTAGACCAAAGGGAGCATTATTTGGGTTTTTAATTTAGCATGTGGATAATATCTTTGGTCTAAAATATTTATAATAGTGGGTTTTAGGGGGTATTTTAGATAAATGGAATTATATAGATAGGATAAGGTATTTTTAGGGAATTAATAGCATAAGTTAAAAGTTAATATGACAAAGGGAGATGGAATACACAAAAATACACTAAATGACCAAGTAGAGTGAATAAATAAAAGCAAAGCTTATTATTTCATCATTTCACCAATTTTCTTAGGATAGAGTGTTTTTTGAGGGTTTTTGTATTCTTTATGAATGAAGGAAGTTAATTAAATGGGATTTTAGGTTTCATTAAGTAAGAAGGAATTTTTAATTATGAATATGAATTAAATGTATGAATGAGGGATAAATAATGGTAAAGGGGATTTTATCATAAGAATTCAACATTTTCCACTATCCAGTCACCAAGCCTTGGGTCCGGTCCCAACAGAAGTCAGAGAAATGCTCTGAGCCTCTTTAACTAGAAGTATAGAATACTAAATATTTGCAGGGGAAGGGTAATTAGTGATTTTTGCCTGGTGATGAATATTATATGATTTTTCCCACTTCTTTCTACCTACCCAACATTAATTTAACATTTCTTTTTTCTTTTTTCTTTTAGCAAGTGCATTTAAGCTTGCTACCTTGAGACATTTTATTCTTTTGAAAGCATAAAAATATCTAATTCTATATTATTTCATCCGAGGGCTCAGATTAAACTGATGAGCTCCTCATTATTCACTACTTATCTACTAATTTGTTAGGATTAACTTGTCTGACAAAACTTTATTCACTATCTGAAACATGGAAATTGAAAACATGACAAGTCAAGTTTAAACAATTTAACTCATCATGGATTATGGCATTTATTGACACTCTGCCATAATCATTTGCAAAAAGTAAAAAGTAGTGGCATTTGGACTTGCACACTTTCATGTTTTATTCTCATCTTTTTCTTTTGGGGTATATATTTTTTAAGTCCTTTGATCTTTCTTTTAGTACTTTTACCCCTTTTTTTATTTTATTTTTTATTTTTTAAATATGGGAAAACAACTTGCAGAAAGCAAGGTATGTACATATTTTACAAGACTATCATAAGTCAATTCAAAATTATGAATCATATATTTATAGGACCCTAACAGCGGCTTCACATGGGGATGGCATTTCCTGGTGAAATGTCAAGAACTCTAAGACTAGTAGCCTTCAATTTTGACCATGATGATCTAGTAATTGTCTTTTGTTTTCTGAAAAAACTCATATTTATGAAATTTTACTCTTCAAAGCTTAGGGCCTTCTCTTCGTGCTTCAAATTTGGAAAGGAAATATCCAATCCAATCTAAAAAATTCAATGGATATTTACAATGATGTAAAAAGTAACTGGGACTAAGTATTTGTTAACTCAGAATAATAGTAGTGTTTGAGCATTCTACCATTAACTGGTCCTTCTTGAATATTTTTTCCATCCAAATCTTTGATAAAGAAAGCATTGTTACCCCTATATCCATAAATTACATAAGGTCCTTTCCATAGAAAATCAAACTTCCCATGCTTACCTTTGTCCTCTCTTCTAGAATCCCATTTTAAAACTTGATCTCCAATGTAAAATTCATCTTCTTTACTTCTTCTATCAAAATATTTCTTGATTTTATCCTGAATGACTTGAGATTTTTCATAGAC
The DNA here is from genome assembly GCA_034641835.2 of Pinus albicaulis. Taxonomy (NCBI): domain Eukaryota; kingdom Viridiplantae; phylum Streptophyta; class Pinopsida; order Pinales; family Pinaceae; genus Pinus; species Pinus albicaulis. Next base: position 1,150,198,171 of record CM076582.1, read on the forward strand.
CTCTTCCCTTGTTTGTTGTAGATGAATAATTTTATTTATCCTCCTTTGTATATCATTGATTTCCACTTGTGATTCTTGAATGATCTTCATTACTGGAACACCTAAGGATGATGGAAAAACAACATCCATCCCATATACAATTTGGTAAGGGGAAGTGCCAATTGATTTTTTGGTAGTAAGTCTATCTGCCCATAAGGCATAGACTAAATTTTTATTCCAAGTCTTTTTGTTGTCTTCAGGCTATTTTTTGATGATATTTACAAGACTTTTATTCAAGGATTCAGCTAGGCCATTACCCTGGGGGTAATATGCAGTAGAGTGACCTAGGGTAATATGATACTTGTGACAAAAGGCAATCATTTTCTTAGATTTAAATGCTACTGCATTATTAGTAATAATCCTCTGAGGGCATCCGAATCTTGATAAAAGATTGTTTTCTTTGAAAAATATAATGAATGTATCAGTGACTTATCTAGTAGAAATGGCTTCAATCCACTTAGTAAAGTAATCTGTGGCAGTCAAAATCCACTTATGTTGGCCAGAGGATGGGGGTGAATTTATCCAATGAAGTCTAAACCCCATTGTTGAAATGGCATCTTAGTTGAAATAGGCTTTAAGGGTAAAGGTAATAATTTCTTTTTTCCTTCAAAAATTTGACATTTATGACATGAAGTAACAAATTTCTTAACATCAAAAAATAAGTTAGGCCAGTAAAAACCAGCTCTAAGGATCTTATCAGCAGTACTTTTCCAATATAAATGCCCTCCACAGTCACTTGCATGAAATTATTCAAGAATTTTATCAGCTTCTACTTTCAGTAAAAAAATTAATAATATCCCACTTTGTTCTTTCCAAAAAGGCACATTATCTAAAATACAAAATCTCATTGCTTTAAGTTTAAGAAATCTGGCTTTTGTCCTTGATAATTTAGGAGGAGCTTGTAAGTTTGTAAGTACAAAGATAATATCTGAGTACTAAGGTGAATCTAGAAAGGCTTCACTGATCATTGGAGTCGCCATCTCTTCCTGGTCATCAATCTGAGCAATAAAATTTATGTCTAATGCATTGCAGTTGGATTCAACCATCAATCTGGCTAATCCTTGTCCTTTAATGAGTTTTGTTGGTTTTATTTCTATGCCATATTCTAGGATAGTGGCAATCCACTTACCTCTTATTCCATCAGGGCCATCCTGAGTAAGAATGTCTTTAACTACAAAATTAGGGACATAGGCAATTATGTGGGAATAGAGAATGTAGACTCTGAAATATTTTATGGCCTTAACCAAAGCTAAGGCTTGTTTCTCCATTATGTTATATTTTAGAGGTGCATTTCTAAGAGTCTTACTGAAAAAATATATGGGCTATTCAAAACCTTGATCATTCTTCTGCAGTAAAACTGCAGCAATGGTATGCTCTGATGCAAAAGAAAAAATTATAAAGTCTTTTTTGAAATCTAGACTGATTAAGACTGGTGTTTTAGTTAAAGCCTGTTTTATGGATTCAAATGATTGTTTGGCTTCAATGGTCCATTTTAAAGTTGTGTATTTTTTGAGCATATTGTTCATTTCTCTAATGATTTCAGCTAAGTTTGAAAGAAATCTTCTCAAAAAGTTAATTTTACCTAAAAAAGCTTGTAATTCTTTGATATTTCTAGGTGGATGAATGTTCAAAATTGCTTCTATCCTAGCAGGATAAATTCTAATTCCTTCTTTTGAAATTATATGTCCTAGTAACTTACCTTCCTCTAATCCAAAGAGAGTTTTCTTGGGATTTAAAGAGATGCCAAATTTCCTACATTTAATAAAGACCTGTGTCAAATGATCCAAGTGTTCATTATTTGATTTGGAAAATACAGTAATGTAATCTAGATAAATTACCAATAAGTCATGAATATCCTTAGAAAATTCTATGTCCATAGCTCTCTGAAAGGTTGCTCCTGCATTCTTCAGACCAAAGGGAATTTTCACATACATGAAAGTGCCCCAAGGAGTGGTGAAAGTTGTTTTAGCCTTATCTTCCCTTTGGACTAGGATCTGGTTGTATCCTGAAAAACCATCTAACAAAGAAATTATAGAGGAGCCAACTACCCTTTGTAATGTATGATCCATCTTTGGTAAAGGGTAATTATCCTTTAAAGACACTTTGTTAAGATTTCTAAAGTCAACACATAACCTAATTTCTCCAGTTTTCTTTCTTGTTGGAACTAGGTTTGAAACCTAATTAGAATATCTAATTGGTGCAATAATCTAAGCATCATACATGCATTTTACTTCCTTTTCTATCAAAGGTAATAGAACAGGATTAATTCTCCTTAATTTTTGTTTGAAGGGGTTTTTTATCATCTTTTATGGGAATTTTGTGTTGAATTATGTTTTGTCATAAGCTTTGAGATCTTCATAACTCCAAGCAAACACATCTTGATATTCCTTTAAAAGATCAATGTATTTTTCCTTTTCTTTTGGAGGTAAAGATTTAGACAATTTAATCATTTTTGGTTCCAATTCTGTTCCAATTTTACATTCCTCAATGTCAGACCTAACTAGTTCCATTTTTGGCTTTTTAGGCACATCATTGGAATAAAAAAAGTCTTACAAAGGGGTTAAACCTTTAGGAAAAAAATTATCTTTTAAATATAACATGTCAATTTCTTCTTCAATGATTTCCTCAATATCTATATTGTCTAAATTATCTATATCAGATTGAGTAAATACAATTGGTTTGTTGAATTTATGTACATATAAAGTTGGTTTGTTAAATTTATGTACATCTATGTTATCTATTTCACAGTCAAAATCCGAATGTATATTACAGTTTGTATCTATTTTACAATTTTGAAATTCTTCCTCATTATTTAAAAAATGGTAAATATGTTCATCCTGAGAGAAAATCTGCCAGTACTCGAGGTTGTCTAGGATAATTGGTCTATGTTTAACTCAGCAATATACCTATGAGTTGGTTGGAATGGTAAGTTACATGTACTAGAAAAATTTTCTAGACAATGTGCTTGAATGTTTTGTTTTCTGGATATAGCAGCAAACTTGCATTCCAATAAATCATTAGTGAAATCAATTGCTGTATCTCTATATTTGGCTAGTCTAGGATTATAAACAGAATAATCTCCATTTATTTGATTTATGATTAGTTCCGAATCTCCCATAATTATTATTCTTTTTCCCCCTAAGTTTCTGATGATCTAGAGGCCTAGAATGAGTGCCTCATACTCTGCCATGTTATTGGTACATTTGAAGTTGAGTCTAAAAGCATATTATTCTGAATGATTAGTTTCCATATTTGTAATCCATACTCCTGCTCCTGCTCCCGATTTTTTTACAGAGTCATCAAAGTCTAATTGCCAACGGGACTCATGAAATATTTTTTCGTTCTTTGGTTTTGGCTTTTTATCAATAAGTTCAGTTTGTATTTCATTGTTATCAGAGTTACACAAAATAAAAGAGTCAAGGTCAGTTGGTGTAGAATAAATGGGGTAATTTATGGATCTCTCAGCGCTACTTACCATGAATTTCATTAATTTTTCCCTATATAGCTTTTTGGGTTGACCAAACACTGATATTGTAGCATAGCTCATGTCCAATTGTAGAGATCCCTGCAACTTTGCTCCCCATGAGCGAGAAAGAAGCATACCATACTTTGGTGGGATGTCAACTACTACAATGTCCATTACCATACTCTTACCAGGGTACTAAACTAAAGTAACACATAAGTCTTTAATGAATCCTAAGCACTTAACTTTACTAGAGTCAAATGAAAACAAATCTTTATAAGGCCTGGTTATTTCTAGATTAAGAGTTTCCATTATAGCTTTGGGCATTGAGTTATGGGAAGCTCCTGAATATAACATAGCATTGTGTAAAATATGATCATGAATGGTAAGACTGATATAGAAAGGAGGGACTGATCCATCTGAATGCTTTCCATTCACATCAGGGCCAAAAATCAACTCTGGTTGATCATCATTCAAATTAATGGCATCTTCACCATCATTCATATTCAAAGTTTAATTTATGGTTGATTTGTATAAATCATTTTTAACCAATTCTGTTAAGGAATAGGTATTTTTAACTTGGCAATTTCAGTCTGAATATTGAATGAGGGTTGAGATTTACTAATTTGAACTAATTCATCTTTAGTAACTGAAATATGAGTTGGTTTTTCTTGATTTTCAACAGTTTTATTTCTATCTTCAATTGTCTTGGCATTCTCTGTTTGTGTTTCTTGAGTTTTGCTGCTTTTAATTTTCTTTTCAGTGACTGTTTGTGTGGCAGCAGAAGTTTTATCAGACTTAGAATCATCAACAGGTGTTCTGGGATTATATGTTCTAGGATTTTCTGATTTAGAATCAGCAGAAATATTTTTAGGATCACAATTCATTGTTTTTACTAAATTAGAAGCTTTAGCAGTATTAGCTTTTCGTGCATCTTTGGAAGATTGAGTTACTTCATCAGTAATATCAACAATTTTGGGACTTGATGATTTTTTAGGACTGGAAGGATTGGAATTTCGCTTATTTTCCCTTGGGAGAATTTGCAAAACTTTTGTTTTTGGGGCTTCTACATTTTTCTTATTTTGATTTTGGGAATTGTTTTTAGTAGAAGATTCATTATTTTTCTTGTTTCTAAGGTTATACTGACTGTGAATTTCATTTATAGCAAAGTTATAACCTTGTTTGTAGTCAAAGGATTCACTGGAGTTTAATTTGAGTTGTTGAAGCTCAAATAGTTCCAGATCTTACCGAGTGAGGAAAATGGTGTTGTTTTCAACTATTCCCATTAGATGATTGATGTCATCCTCATCTTCAAAGTGCTGAAGGAGGAATTTTCCTGTGGGAGTGCCTTGTGGTAATGGTTTTTGACTTGCTCCTTGGCAAATTCCCTGATATTTTTATCATAATCCTTCCGGGGCATCAGTTTTTCATTAAAAACATGGATGTCTGGCAAGCCCCTCTGTCTTAGGTTAGTGTATTTTACCATAAAATTTGTTATGGAAATGTCCATTGATTCACGTTTCTCTTCCAGGTTGTTCATCAAATTTTTCTTGGTTACCACCTTTTTAATCTGTAAAATGGTTTCTATTCTGTCCAATACCTGTAATTCTTCCAATTCTGCTCTATTCTTGCTATTCAGGAATGTGAAAAGTTTTAAAGCCTGAGCTGGCTTATCAGTTAACTCATCCTTGGTCTTTTGAATCTCTGCCTGAGCTGCTAATAATAAGTCTCTCTGCTCATATATAACTTGAATTGAAAGCCATTGAGTGTGAATGGCTTCAATTATGTTTGTCCATAGATGATTTTTTACAAATGAAATTTGCTCAGTGAAAGTTAGCTCTTTTTGTAAGACCTTGATTTGTTCTCCAAGTCTAATTGCCTTTTGTTCATGGGTTTTAACATTTATTAGAGCTAACTTATTTGTAGCTTCAAGATTATCAATCATCTTCTTTAGGCTATTGATTTCATTAGTTTTCAAAGACATTTCCTCCATAGCTTTAACAATTTGGCCTGCTTCATCTGTTGGCTGAACATGTGTTGTAGAAGAATTTGTGGTTGAAGTAGTAGTTGAACTCACTGGCACTGTAGTTGCCAATGGTTCTTTTGGTGCTAGTTTTTCTCCTAATGTGGAAGCCACTACTGTGGTAATCACTAGTATAACTGAAGGAATGATAGGAGTGCCAGGTTCTTTCACAGTTTCCTTCTCTTGGACTAGCTGGTCCATTTCAGATTCCATTTCTTTGATCTGAGCAGTTAATTTGAGGATGAGCTTCAACATCTCTTCTTTTTCACTTTGATCTTGAAGGATTTATTTGTTTTGTGGATGCTCATTTTGAGGAAGCTTAAGTTGTTTCCTCAAAGCTGCAATATCATCATTCTTTTTCTTAACCAACAATTCTGCTGCTCGATTATTTGAGGGATCATATCCCACTTGTAAAACTAAATCCTATAAGGCTTTAATCCTTAGGTCCTTTGCATACAAAGATCCCTTGTCTAACTTCATTTGATCCTGCATATTAAAAATAGTATTCTGTAACTTGGTAACACTCATAATTGCTTTAGTCACCACTGTTGAATACAACATTTTAGAGCTATGTCTATGAAATTCAATTTGGTCTAGCTCGTGAAAATTTTTAGTGTCTACCTCAAACTCCACCTTTTTATAATCTTCCACTGTTTTTGGTGCTGAGGTAGTTGGTTGCAAAAATGACATAATCATCTTGTTTGTAGAATAATCAAAGGCCGTCAGTAGCCTATTTTGATTCCCATGTTTTTTCTTGAGGAGTTGAGAATATATCTCTGATTTAATTTCCTCATTCTTCTGTTTTATCTGCTTATATTTCTCTTTGATATCTAAATCATTTTCCTCAGCTATTTGTGAGGAAGAGGCCTCCCTATTTTGTGGCTTTTCAATCATTTGAGTATCATTTTTACCTGCTGTTTTCTCTTTTTCAATCTCTGCAAGAGTTTCATTGACTATCACTATAGCTTCATCATTATTTATCTCTGGCTCATTTGTATCTTCAATGTTAATTACCTTTTCTTTCCCAATTGAACTGAATTTAACCCTTTTATTATAAATCAGTTTGAATTTAGTTTCCGAAGTTGTTTCTGCCGTGTATGCTCCTTCTTCTCTGTTTCTTTTGGCTAAAGTTTCTAGCTGCTTTACAACTTCAAGGGCTTGTGTTGTAACCATTTTTCCTGCTGTATCCATCAGTGTGTTCTCCACCCTTTCTGCTTGATTGGAAAACTTCTCAATCTCTGGCTTAAGCTCATGTATGAAGGGCGCTAGTTTACATTTTACCCTTAAATTGCTTAGGATCCCTTGAGGATCATAGTTCCATGGAAAACTTTCTTGAAATTTAAACTCTGCTAGTCTCTGTGTGATTTCATTTTCTACCTCTTTGTTGTTTATGATGAAAGGACCAACCTAATTCTTTAGCTTGAATTGAGTCTTTTTCCTGGCAGCTAAGAAGTTAATAGAGTCATAATTGAGATTCTGTCTTAAATACTCTAATGCAAAAATTATCATGTTCATATATTTTGGCAACTTATAAGGTAATAAGTTGGATCCAAAAATTCTTATCTCTATATGCTTTTCATAGAGAAACCAGTCTCCCATTTTTTTCTGTTCTGATAGTTGCAAGATTCTTTTCATTTCTTCATTGAATCTGGGCTGCTCTGCTTTGTACAAAATGTTCATTGCTGGATGTAGAAAGAGGTCCGAAAAATATGTGTAGGTGAACTTAGTACCCTCTTTCCTGAGCAAGGAAGTCTAGAAGATAATGGATAAAGGCTTACCCTCCAAGTCCATCTTTTGCAATGCAATTGGAAAATTATCAGCTTGGAAGAATAAAAATAAGTGAAATAAGTAGGATGAGTATCTGAAAACCCCTTCAGTGGGTAGTTTGGTCAACTGATGATGAATAATGTCTGCTATGAATCTGGAATAATAAAAAATGTTTGCTGGAGGTTGGCCTGGAGATAAGGTGGATAGGAAGCCAAGAAAGGATTCATCAGTGAATCCATCTGTAAAGTATCCCAGTATAAAATATAGCATTGAGATAATATGTCTAGACCCTTCAGGAAATTTAGTAGTGGAATAAGGAGGGTTTAACTTAGGAATGTCAACATGGGAAGGCAAAAAGTTTTGAAATATCATAAACTTCTTTGGGAAATCCAGGCCTAAGTACAAGTGGGTCAAATTTTCTATAGATAGGGGGACTGATTGAGGATCAGACTGTAATTGCAGCATTTGATTTATTGACTCTGCTATGATGGTAAAAAGAATTTCTCTGTCAGCATTAACAATGGCCCTTTGGTCTGGTTCATAATGTTTTTGACTTAATGTAACAAGGTCTTGTCCAGGGTGGGTCAATGGAACTACATATTTTGGCAAATGAGTCACCCAAATAGGCATTTCATCTTTGTCCAAGTATTTATCGTAGCACCAATTATGAATTTCTAAGAGGTTGAATTCTACAACAGGATCAACAATGTTGTAGTCCATATTAGTCAATGGAAGGGTTTCTACAACAGCTACAAGTGGCTAGAGGGGATTTACTGATACAGTGGATTTAGCAGTGAGGACTAGAGTAGATTTAACAGCTTTAGATGTTATAGATTTAGGAGGTTTGGATCCTCCAAGCTTGGTTGGTTTAGAACCTCCAGGTTTAGCTGTGATCTGCTTTTTTGTCATTTTGGAATAACTACTGCAAGCTTAAATTGTTTGCAGGAGTTGTTTTTCTTTTTCAGAGGATATAAACTGGGAGAAGACAGAAAACAAGGGTTTCCTGAATACATTGGTCTACAAAAAAGGAGTTTTTAAGATATTTGTAGGCTTTAAACCCTTTTGTGTCTCTGAAATTGATCTCCAGAGGTCACAAATTGAGGAGATTGGCTTCAAAAGTGGTTTTCTCGAACACATAATTTTTTGGGAAAAATTGGCTAGGGTTCAGCCTCTTTTAGGCGTTTTTGGGCAATTTCTCTGATGAGTTCTTCTAATTAAAAGATTAATTTACTTATGGGTGGTTTAGAATTGTCTTTGCAGGGTTTTAATCTGATGAAAAATACGTTAAATTGCAGGTATTTGGATGCTTGAAAGGGTTTCAGAGGTTCGAGGCTGAATGTGAGGTCTGGTCCAACTTGCTGGAGCAGAGAATGGCTTTTCCGGTCTTCAAATAGGGAATCTGAAGTCAAATTTGATTTTCTCTGGGTATAAATCGAGAATTTGGGACAAGGGGTTCTCACACAGTTTATCAGAGATTTTTATAGTTTGAAATGCGCAAATAAACATCAAAAGTGATGTATCAAAGGTTTTAACCTTTGATATGAATCATCATAAAATGCATTAAATGTAGGTCTAATCCATTGGCGGGAGCGGTTTGGATTTTCAAAAAACAAAACTGTCAGCAGTTTTCACGTTGACCTCAGGCGGTAAGTAGTTTTTGTTGAAACGAACGCGATCCTATGAGAGGATGCCACGTCGCAGGAGGCGGAATGGGTAAAACAGCCCATTTCGCGTCTGTTTGGGCTTTGGGCGGACGATCAGTTTGTGAGTGCGACATTGATCTTAAGCCGTTGGATCTGCAGAAAAGGAGCACACGGTCATGATTTGCTTTGGAAGGTGCTGTCAAAAAGATGGTGGGACCGGGGTTTAAACCTTTTGTTTTTCAATGGATAAAGGTTTAAATTCTATGTAAGCGGGGCTTATGTATAAGAGATAATATAGGTTAAAAAGGGGTTAAATGATGGTATTTATATATATAAAAGAGTTTTATATATTGGGTGGAGGCGCACGAGGTGGGGTTATATGGTTAACTACGGTTTAGCTTATGTAAAGCTTGGGGCTTTACATAGCGGGGATAGGATACAAAGGAAAAGTTTAATTTCAATGGAAAATAAACCTTAGTCTTAATCGTGATATCACCTCGGGTTAAAATCTGATGTGAGGAAAGGTTGGTAGGTGTATTTCAAAGGCATGGGGGTTGAACCTTTATAAAAGACTTAATCTGTCTTTAGCACTTTGGATAAAAATGTGATGGGCGGGGCAATGTTTTTGCGTTTCCAAATACATAGGATATGCGTGCAAAGCCATATTTTCATTATTTATTTTATTGTATAGTTTTTAGACCATTGAAGGGTCTAATAACCATAGGGGGTGGGGTATTTAATTAAGGTTAGTTTTAGACAAAAGGGAGCATTATTTGGGTTTTTTTAATTTAGCATGTGGATAATATCTTTGGTCTAAAATCTTTATAATAGTGGGTTTTAGGGGGTATTTTAGATAAAGGGAATTTATATAGATAGGATAAGGTATTTTTAGGGAATTAATAGCATAAGTTAAAAGTTAATATGATAAGGGGAGATGAAATACACAAAAATACACTAAATGACCAAGTAGAGTGAAAAAATAAAAGCAAAGCTTATTATTTCATTATTTCACCGATTTACTTAGGATAGAGTGTTTTTTGAGGGTTTTTGTATTCTTTATGAATTAAGGAAGTTAATTAAATGGGATTTTAGGTTTCATTAAGTAAGAAGGATTCTTTACTTATGAAGATGAATTAAATGTATGAATGAGAGATAAATAATAGTAAAGGGGATTTTATCATAAGAATTCACACTATCCAGTCATCAAGCCTTGGGTCCGGTCCCAACAGAAGTCAGAGAAATGCTCTGAGCCTCTTTAACTGGAAGTATAGAATACTGAATATTTACAGGGGAAGGGTAATTAGTGATTTTTTCCTGGTGATGAATATTACATGATTTTTCCCACTTCTTTCTACCCACCCAACATTACTCTAACATTTTTTTTCTTCCTTTTAGCAAGTGCATTTAAGCTTGCTACCTTGAAATATTTTATTCTTTTGAAAGCAAAAAACTATCTAATTCTACCTTCTTTCATCCGAGAGCTCAGATTAAACTGATGAGCTCCTCATTATTCTCTACCTATCTATTTATTAGTCAGGATTAAATTGTTCAAATTAAAGCTAAGGCTTGTTTCTCCATTATGTTATATTTCAGAGATGCATCTCTAAGGGTTTTACTGAAAAAAGCTATAGGCTGTTCAAAACCTTGATCATTCTTCTGCAGTAAAACTGCAGCAATGGTATGCTCTGATGCAAAAGAAAAAAATATAAAGTCTTTTTTGAAATTTGAGCTGATTAAGATTGGTGTTTTAGTTAAATCCTGTTTTATGGATTCAAATGATTGTTTGTCTTCAACGGTCCATTTTAAAGTTGAGTCTTTTTTGAGCATATTGTTCAGTTCTCTAATGATTTCAGCTAAGTTTGAAATAAATCTTCTCAAAATTTAATTTTACCTAAGAAATCTTGTAATTCTTTGATATTTCTAGGTGGATGAATATTCAAAATTGCTTCTATCCTAGCAAGATCAATTATAATTCCTTCTTTTGAAATTATATGTCCTAGTAACTTACCTTCCTCTAATCCAAAGGGAGTTTTTTTGGGATTTAAAGAGATGCCAAATTTCCTACATTTAATAAAGACCTGTCTCAAATGATTCAAATGTTCATTATTTGATTTGGAATTTACAGTTATGTCATCTAGATAAATTACCAAGAAGTCATGAATCTCCTTAGCAAAGGCTATGTCCATAGCTCTCTGAAAGGTTGCTCCTGCATTCATCAGACCAAAGGACATTTTCACATACATACAAGTGCCCCAAGGAGTGGTGAAAGCTGTTTAGCCTGATCTTCCTTTTGGACTAGGATCTGGTTGTATCGTGAAAAACCATCTCGCAAAGAAATTCTAGAGGAGCCAACTACCCTTTGTAATATATGATCCATCTTTGGTAAAGGGTAATTATCCTTTAAAGACACTTTGTTAAGATTTATAAAGTTGACACATAATCTAATTTCACCTATTTTCTTTCTTGTTGGTACTAGGTTTGAAACCCAATCATAATATCTAATTGGTGCAATAATTTGAGCATCATACATGCATTTTACTTCCTTTTCTATCAAAGGTAATAGAACAGGATTAATTCTCCTCAATTTTTGTTTGAATGGCTTTTGATCATCTTTTATGGGAATTTTGTGTTGGATTATGTTTGTGTCATAAGCTTTAAGATCTTCATAACTCCAAGCAAACACATCTTGATATTCCTTCAAACGATCAATGTAATTTTCCTTTTCTTGTGGAGGTAAAGATTTAGACGATTTAATCATTTTTGGTTTTAATTCTATCCCAATGTTACATTCCTCAATGTCAGACCTAACTGGTTCCATTTTTGGTTTTTTAGGCACATCATTGGAATCAAAAAGGTCTTCCAAAGGGGTTAAACCTTTAGGCAAAAAATTATCTTTTAGATCTAGCATGTCAATTTCTTCCTCAATGATTTCCTCAATATCTATATTCTTTAAGTTTTCTATATCAGATTGAGTAAATACAGTTGGTTTGTTAAATTTATGTACATCTATGTTATCTATTTCACAATCAAAATCCGAATGTATATTACAGTCTGTATCTATTTTACAATTTTGAAATTCTTCCTCATTATTTAAAAAATGGTAAATCTGTTCATCCTGAGAGAAAATCTGCCAGTGCTTGAGGTTGTCTGGGATAATTGGTCTATGTTTAACCTCAACAGTGTACCTGTGAGTTGGTTGGAATGGTAAGTTACAAGTACTAGAAAAATTTTCTAGACAGTGTGCTTGAATATTTTGTTTTCTGGGTATAGCAGCAAACTTGCATTCCAATAAATCATCAGTTAAATCAATTGTTGTATCTCTGTATCTAGCTAGTCTAGGATTATAAAAAGAATAATCTCCATTTATTTTCTTAAGGATTAATTCCTAATCTCCCATGATTATTATTCTTTTTCCTCCTAAGTTTCTGATGATCTGGAGGCCTAGAATGAGTGCCTCATACTATGCCATGTTGTTGGTACATTTGAAGTTGAGTGTGAAGGCATGTCCTTCTGAATGATTAGTTTCCATATTTGTAATCCATACTCCTGCTCCTGCTCCTGATTTGTTTACAGAGCCATCAAAGTCTAAGTGCCAGTGGGACTCATGAAATATGTTGTCATTGTTTGGTTTTGGCTTTTTATCAATCAATTTAGTTTGGATTTCATTTTTATCAGAGTTACATAAAATAAAAGAGTCAAGGTCAGTAGGTGTAGAATAAATGGGGTAATTTATGGATCTCTCAACACTACGGACCACAAATTTCATTAATGTTTTCCTATATAGCTTTTTGGGTTGACCAAACACTGATATAGTATCATAGCTCATGTCCAATTGTAGAGATCCCTGCAATTTTGCTCCCCATGAGCGAGAAAGAAGCATACCATACTTTGGTGGGATGTCAACTACTACAATGTCCATTACCATACTCTTACCAGGGTACTGAACTAAAGTAACACATAAGTCTTTAATCAATCCTAAGCACTTAACTTTACTAAAGTCAAATGAAAACAAATCTTTATAAGGCCTGATTATTTCTAGATTAAGAGTTTCCATGATAGCTTTGGGCATTAAGTTATGGGAAGCTCTTGAATATAACATAGCGTTGTGTAAAATCTGATCATGAATGGTAAGACTGATATAGAAAGGAGGGACTGATCCATCTGAATGCTTTCCATTCACATCAGGGCCAAAAATCAACTCTGGTTGATCATCATTCAAATTAATGGCATCTTCACCATCATTCATATTCAAAGTTTCATTTATGGTTGATTTGTATAAATCATTTTTAACCAATTCTGTTGAAGGAATAGGTATTTTTAACTTAGAAATTTCAGTCTGAATATTGAATGAGGGTTGAGATTTACTAATTTGAACTAATTCATCTTTAGTAACTAAAATATGAGTTGGTTTTTCTTGATTTTCAACAGTTGCATTTCTATCTTCAATTGTCTTGGCATTCTCTGTCTGTGTTTCTTGAGTTTTGCTGCCTTTAATTTTCTTTTCAGTGACTGTTTGTGTGGCAGCATAAGTTTTATCAAACTTAGAATCATCAACGAGTGTTCTGGGATTATATGTTCTAGGATTTGCTGATTTAGAATCAACAGAAATCTTTTTAGGATCATAATTCATTGTTTTTACTAAATTAGAAGCTTTAGCAATATTAGCTTTTCGTGCATTTTTGGAAGATTGAGATACTTCATCAGTAATATCAACAATTTTGGGACTTGATGATTTTTTAGGACTGGAAGGATTGGAATTTTGTTTATTTTCCCGTGGGAGAATTTGCAAATTTTTTTTTTTTAGGCTTCTACATTTTTCTCATTTTGATTTTGGGAATTGTTTTAGTAGAAGATTCATTATTTTTCTTGTTTCTAAGGTTATACTGACTGTGAATTTCATCTATAGCAAAGTCATAACCTTGTTTGTAGTGAAAGGATTCACTGGAGTTTAATTTGAGTTGTTGAAGCTCAAATAGTTCCAGATCTCCCTGAGTGAGGAAAATGGTGTTGTTTTCATCTATTCCCATTAGATGATTGATGTCATCCTCATCTTCAAAGTGCTGAAGGAAGAATTTTCCTGTGGGAGTGCCTTGTGGTAATGGTTTCTAACTTGCTCCTTGGAAAATTCCCTGATATTTTTATCATAATCCTTCCGAGGCATCAGTTTTTCATTAAAAACATGGATGTCTGGCAAGCCCCTCTGTCTTAAGTTAGTGTATTTTACCATAAACTTTGTTATGGCAATGTCCATTGATTCACATTTCTCTTCTAGGTTGTTCATCAAATTTTTCTTGGTTACCACCTTTTTAATCTGTAAAATGGCTTATGTTCTGTCCAATACCTATAATTCTTCCAATTCTGCTCTGTTCTTGCTGTTCAGGAATGCGATTAGTTTTAAAGCCTGAGCTGGCTTATCAGTTAACTCATCCTTGGTCTTTTGAATCTTTGCCTGAGTTGCTAATAATAAGTCTCTCTACTCATATATAACCTGAATTGAAAGCCATTGAGTGTGAATGGCTTCAATTATGTTTGTCCATAGATGATTTTTTACAAATGAAATTTGCTCAGTGAAAGTTATCTCTTTTTGTAAGTCCTTGATTTGTTCTCCAAGTCTAATTGCCTTATGTTCATGGGTTTTAGCATTTATTAAAGCTAACTTATTTGTAGCTTCAAGATTATCAATCATCTTCTTTAGGCTGTTGATTTCATTAGTTTTCAAAGACATTTCCTCCATAGCTTTAACAATTTGGCCTGCTTCATCTGTTGGCTGAACCTGTGTTGTAGAAGAATCTGTGGTTGAAGTAGTAGTTGAACTCACTGGCACTGTAGTTTCCAGTGGTTCTTTTGGTGCTAGTTTTTCTCCTATTGTGGAAGCCACTATTGTGGTAATCACTGGTATAACTGAAGGAATTATAGGGGTGTTAGGTTCTTTCACAGTTTCCTTCTCTTGGACTAGCTAGTCCATTTCAGATTCCATTTCTTTGAGCTGAGCAGTTAATTTGAGGATGAGCTTCATCATATCTTCTTTTTCACTTTGATCTTGAAGGATTTATTTGGTTTGTGGATGCTCATTTTGAGGAAGCTTAAGTTGTTTCCTCAAAGCTGCAATATCATCATTCTTTTTCTTAACCAACAATTCTGCTGCTCGATTATTTGAGGGATCATATCCCACTTGTAAAACTAAATCCTCTAAGGCTTTAATCCTTAGGTCCTTTCCATAAAAAGATCCCTTGTCTAACTTCATTTGATCCTGCATATTAAAAATAGTATTATGTAACTTGGTAACACTCATAATTGCTTTAGTCACAAATGTTGAATACAACATTTCAGAGCTATGTCTATGAAATTCAATTTGGTCTAGCTCATGAACATTTTTAGTGTCTACCTCAAACTCCACCTTTTTATAATCTGCCACTGTTTTTGTTGCTGAGGTAGTTGGTTGCAAAAATGACATAATCATCTTGTTTGTAGAATAATCAAAGGCTGTGAGTAGCCTGTTTTGATTCCCAGGTTTTTGCTTGAGGAGTTGAGAATATATCTCTAATTTAATTTCCTCATTCTTCTGCTTTATTTGCTTATATTTCTATTTGATATCTAAATCATTTTCCTCAGTTGTTTGTGAGGAAGAGGCCTCCATATTTTGTGGCTTTTCAATCATTTGAGTATCATTTTTACCTCTTGTTTGCTCTTTTTCAATCTCTGCAAGAGTTTCATTGACTATCACTATAGCTTCATCATTATTTATATCTGGCTCATTTGTATCTTCAATGTCAATTACCTTTTCTTTCCCAACTGAACTGAATTTAAGCCTTTTATTATAAATAAGTTTGAATTTAGTTTCTGAAGTTGTTTCTGCTGTGTATGCTCCTTTTTCTCTGTTTATTTTGGCTAAAGTCTCTGGCTGCTTTACAACTTCAAGGGCTTGTGTTGTAACCATTTTTCCTGCTGTATCTATCCGTGTGTTCTCCACCCATTTTGCTTGATTGGAAAAATTTTCAATCTCTGGCTTAAGCTCATGTATGAAGGGTGTTAGTTTACATTTTACCCTTAAATTTCTTAGGATCCCTTGAGGATCATAGTTCCATGGAAAACTTTCTTGAAATTTAAACTCTGCTAGTCTCTTTGTGATTTATTTTTCTACCTCTCTGTTGTTTATGATGAAAGGACCAACCTGATTCTTTAGCTTGGATTGAGTCTTTTTCCTGTCAGCTAAGAATTTAATAGAGTCATATTTGAGAATATGTCTTAAATACTCGAATGCGAAAATTCTCATTTTCATATATTTTGGCAACATATAAGGTAATAAGTTGGATCCAAAAATTCTTATATCTGTATGCTTTTCATAGAGAAACCAGTCTCCCATTTTATTCTGTTCTGATAGTTGCAATATTCTTTTCATTTCTTCATTGAATCGGGGCTACTCTGCTTTGTACAAAATGTTCATTGCTAGATGTAGAAAGAGGTCCAAAAAATATGTGTAGGTGAACTCAATACCCTCTTTCAAGAGCAAGGAAGTCCAGAAGATAATGGATAAAGGCTTACCCTCCAAGTCCATCTTTTGCAATGCAATTGGAAAATTATCAGCTTGGAAGAATAAAAATAAGTGAAACAAGTAGGATGAGTATCTGAAAACCCCTTCAGTGGGTAGTTTGGTCAGTTGATGATGAATACTGTCTGCTATGAATCTGGCATAATAAAAAATGATTGCTGGAGATTGGCCTGGAGATAAGGTGGATAGGAAGCCAAGAAAGGATTCATCAGTGAATCCATCTGTAAAGTATCCCAGTATAAAGATAGCATTGAGATAATATGTCTAGACCCTTCAGGAAATTTAGTAGTGGAATAAGGAGGGTTTAACTTAGGAATGTCAACATGGGAAGGCAAAAAGTTTTGAAATATCATAAACTTCATTGGGAAATCCAGGCTTAAGTACAAGTGGGTCAAAACTTCTATAGATAGGGGGACTGATTGAGGATCATACTGTAATTGCAGCATTTGATTTATTGACTCTGCTATGATGGTAAAAAGGATTTCTCTGTCAGCATTAACAATGGCCCTTTGATCTGGTTCATAATGTTTTTGACTTAATGTAACAAGGTATTGTCCAGGGTGGGTCAATGGAACTACATATTTGGGCAAATGAGTCACCCAAATAGGCATTTCATCTTTGTCCAAGTATTTATCGTAGCACCAATTATGAATTTCTAAGAGGTTGAATTCTACAACAGGATCAACAATGTTGTAGTCCATATCAGTCAATGTAAGGGTTTCTATAGTAGCTACAAGTGGCTGGAGGGGATTTACTGATACAGTGGATTTAGCAGTGAGGACTAGAGTAGATTTAACAGCTTTAAATGTTACAGATTTAGGAGGTTTGGATCCTCTAGGCTTGGTTGGTTTAGAACCTCCAGGTTTAGCTGTGATCTGCTTTTTTGTCATTTTGGAATAACTACTACAAGCTTAAATTGTTTGCAGGAGTTGTTTTTCTTTGTCAGAGGATATAAACTGGGATAAGACAGAAAACGAGGGTTTCCTGAATAGATTGGTCTGCAAAAAAGGAGTTTTTAAGATATTTGTAGGCTTTAAACCCTTTTCTGTCTTTGAAATTGATCTTCAGAGGTCACAAATTGAGGAGATTGGCTTCAAAAGTGGTTTTCTCGAATACAAAATTTTCTGGGAAAAATTGGCCAGGGTTCGGCCTGTTTTGGGCGTTTTTGGGAAATTTCTCTGATGAGTTCTTCTAATTAAAAGATTAATTTACTTATGGACGGTTTAGAATTGACTTTGCAGGGTTTTAATCTGATGAAAAATACCTTAAATCGCAGGTATTTGGATGTTTGGAAGGGTCTCATAGGTTCGAGGCCGAATGTGAGGTCTAGTCCAACTTGCTAGAGAAGAGAATGGATTTTCCGGTCTTCAAATAGGGAATCTAAAGTCAAATTTTATTTTCTCTGGGTATAAATCGAGAATTTGGGACAAGGGGTTCTCACACAGTTTATCAGAGCTTTTTACAGTTTGAAATGCGCAAATAAACATCAAAAGTGATATATCAAAGGTTTTAAACTTTGATACAAATCATCATAAAATGCATTAAATGCAGGTCTAATCCACTGGCGGGAGCAGTTTGGATTTTCAAAAAACGAAACTGTCAACAGTTTTCGTGTTGAGCTCAGGCGGTAAGTAGTTTTTGTTGAAACCAACTCGATCCTATGAGAGGATACCATGTCACAGGAGGCGGAATGGGTAAAACAACCCATTTCGCGTCCATTTGGACTTTGGGCGGACGATCAGTTTGTGAGTGCGACATCGATCTTGCGCTGTTGGATCTGCGGAAAAGGAGCGAACGGTGATGATTTGCTTAGGAAGGAGCGGTAAAAAAGATGGTGGGACCGGGGTTTAAACCTTTTGTTTTTCAATGGATAAAGGTTTAAATTATGTGTATAATATAGGTTAAAAAGGGGTTAAATGATGGTATTTATATATATAAGAGAGTTTTATATATTGGGTGGAGGTCCATGAGGTGAGGTTATATGGTTAACTACGGTTTAGCCTATGTAAAGCTTGGGGCTTTACATAGCGGGGATAGGATACAAAGGAAAAGTTTAATTTCAATGGAAAATAAACCTTAGTCTTAATCGTGATAGCACCTCGGGTTAAAATCTGATGTGAGGAAAGGTTGGTAGGTGTATTTCAAAGGCATGGGGGTTGAACCTTTATAAAAGAATTAATTTGTATTTAGCACTTAGGATAAAAATGTGATGGGCGGGGCAATGTTTTTGCGTTTCCAAATACATAGGATATGCGTGGAAAGCCATATTTTCATTATTTGTTTATTTTACATTTTTTAGACCATTGAAGGGTCTAATAACCATAGGGGGCGGGGTATTTAATTAAGGTTAGTTTTAGACCAAAGGGAGCATTATTTTGGCTTTTTTAATTTAGCATGTGGATAATATCTTTGGTCTAAAATCTTTATAATAGTGGGTTTTAGGGAGTATTTTAGATAAAGAGAATTTATATAGATAGGATAAGGTATTTTTAGGGAATTAATAGCATAAGTTAAAAGTTAATATGATAAGGGGAGATGAAATACACAAAAATACACTAAATGACCAAGTAGAGTGAATAAATAAAAGCAAAGCTTATTATTTCATTATTTCACCAATTTACTTAGGATAGAGTATTTTTTGAGGGTTTTTGTATTCTTTATGAATGAATGAAGTTAATTAAATGGGATTTTAGGTTTCATTAAGTAAGAAGGATTCTTTACTTATGAAGATGAATTAAATGTATGAATGAGGGATAAATAAGGGTAAAGGGGATTTTATCATAAAAATTCACACTATCCAGTCATCAAGCCTTGGGTCCAGTCCCAACAGAAGTCAGAGAAATGCTCTGAGCCTCTTTAACTGGAAGTATAGAATACTGAATATTTACAAGGGAAGGGTAATTAGTGATTTTTGCATGGTGTTGAATATTACATGATTTTTCCCACTTCTTTCTACCTACCCAACATTACTCTAACATTTTTTTCTTCCTTTTAGCAAGTGCATTTAAGCTTGCTACCTTGAAACATTTTATTCTTTTGAAAGCAAAAAACTATCTAATTCTACCTTATTTCATCCGAGAGCTCAGATTAAACTGATGAGCTCCTCATTATTCTCTACCTGTCTATTGATTAGTGAGGATTAAATTGTCTGACCAATCTTTATTCACTATCTAAAACATGGAAATTGAAAACATGACAAGTCAAGTTTAAACAGTTTAACTCATCATGGATTATGGCATTTATTGACACTCTGACATAATTTATTTGCAAAAAGTAAAAAGTAGTGGCATTTGGACTTGCACACTTTCATGTTTTATTCTCATCTTTTTCTTTTGGGGTATATATTTTTTAAGTCATTTGATCTTTCTTTTAGGAATTTTACCCTCTTTTTGATTTTTTATTTTTTTTATGTTTTTTCAAAATATGGGAAAACAACTTGCAGAAAGCAAGGTATTTACATATTTTACAGGACTATCATAAGTCAATTCAAAATTATGAATCCTATATTTATAGGACCCTAACAACAGCTTCACATGGGGATGGCATTTCCTGGTGAAATGTCAAGAACTCTAAGACTAGTAGCCTTCAATTTTGACCATGATGATCCAGTAATTGTCTTTTGTTTTCTGCAAAAACTCATATTTATGACATTTTACTCTTCAAAGCTTAGGGCCTTCTCTCCGAGCTTCAACTTTGGAAAGAAAATATCCAATCCAATCTAAAAAATTCAATGGATATCTACAATGATGTAAAAAGTAACTGGGACTAACTGTTGGTTAACTTAGAAGAATAGTAGTGTTTGAGCATTCTACCATTAACTAGTCCTTCTTGAATATCTGTTCCATCCAAATCTTTGATGAAGAAATCATTGCTACCCCTATATCCATAAATTTCATAAGGTCCTTTCCATAGAAAGTCAAAATTTCCATGCTTACCTTTGTCCTCTCTCCTAGAATCCCACTTTAACAATTGCTCTCCAATGTAAAAGTCATCTTCTTTACTTTTCTTATAATTTTTTTTTTTGATTTTATCATGAATGACTTGGGATTTCTCATAGATTTCTTCCCTTGTTTGTTGTAGATGAATAGTTTGATTTATCCTCCTTTGGATATCATTGATTTCCACTTGTGATTCTTGAATGATCTTCATTACTGAAACACCTAAGGATGATGGGAAAACGGCATCCATCCCATAAACAATTTGATAAGGGGAAGTGCCAATTGAATTTTTGGTAGTAAGTCTATCTACCCCTAAGGCATAGACTAAATTTTTATTCCAAGTCTTTTTGTTATCTTCAAGTAATTTTTTAATGATATTTACAAGGCTTTTATTTGAAGATTCAGCTAGGCCATTACGCTGAGGGTAAGAAGCAGTAGAGTGGCCTAGGGTAATATGGTACTTGTGACAGAAGGAAATCATTTTCTTAGATTTAAATGTTGTTGCATTATCAGTAATTATTTTATGAGGGCATCCAAATCTAGATAAAAGGTTGTTTTCTATGAAAGAGATAATGACTGTGTCAGTGGCTTGTCTGGTAGGAATGGCTTCAATCCACTTAGTAAAGTAATCTGTGGCAGTCAAAATCCACTTATGTTGTCTAGAGGACGGGGGTGAATTTCTACAATGAAGTCTAAACTCCATTGTTGAAATGGCATCTCAGTTGAAATTGGCTTTAAGGGTAAAGGTAACAATTTCTTTTTTCCTTCAAAAATTTGACATTTGTGACATGAAGTAACAAATTTTTTCGTATCAGCAAATAAGGTAGGCTAGTAGAAACCAAGTCTCAGGATCTTATCTGTTGTACTTTTACAATATAAGTGTCCTCCACAGTCACTTGCATGAAATTCTTCAAATATTTTGTCAACTTCTGCTTTCAGTAAACAATTTAGTAATATCCCACTATGTTCTTTCCAAAAAAGCACATTATCTAAAATACAAAATCTCATTGCTTTAAGTTTATGAAATATGGCTTTTGTCCTTGATAATCCAGGAGGAGGTTGTAAGTTTGTAAGTACAAAGATAATATCTGAGTACCAAGGTGAATCTAGAAAGGCATCACTGATCATTGGAGTCGCCATCTCTTCCTGGTCATCAATCTGAGCAATAAAATTTATGTCTAATGCATTGCAGTTGGATTCAACCATCAATCTAGCTAATCCTTTTCCTTTAATGAGTTTTGTTGGTTTTATTTCTATGTCATATTCTAGGATAGTGGCAATCCACTTACCTCTTCTTCCATCAAGGCCATCCTGAGTAAGAATGTCTTTAACTACAGAATTAGGGACATAGGCAATTATGTGGGAATAGAGAATGTAAACTCTGAAATATTTTATGGCCTTAACCAAAGCTAAGGCTTGTTTCTCCATTATGTTATATTTCAGAGGTGCATCTCTAAGGGTTTTACTGAAAAAAGCTATAGGCTGTTCAAAACCTTGATCATTCTTCTGCAGTAAAACTGCAGCAATGGTATGCTCTGATGCAAAATAAAAAATTATAAAGTATTTTTTGAAATTTGGGCTGATTAAGACTGGTGTTTTAGTTAAAGCCTGTTTTATGGATTTAAATGATTGTTTGGCTTCAACGGTCCATTTTAAAGTTGACTATTTTTTGAGCATATTCTTCAGTTCTCTAATGATTTCAGCTAAGTTTGAAATAAATCTTCTCAAAAAGTTAATTTTACCTAAGAAAGGTTGTAATTATTTGATGATGTAAATATTGGTTTTAATACAAAAAACCCAATTTTTGAGTTGCGTTTTGAGTGTATATTGTGTGCAAGTGAAATTGACAGGAACAAGGGAAATTATGTCATTTTATATTCAAGCTACATTTTTAAGAGATTGTGTGGTTTGAGGGTGAATATTCATTTGAATTCTGTGTGATTGAGAAATTAACATCGATCACAGAATGGATCGATGCCATGGACTTCTAAATTGAGGGATAATATTTCCTGGATGTATTTCGCAATTGAAATTGACATCGTATGAAGCATTTCAAGGAGGAATTACACATTCTGTTGTGTAAACACAGTGCAATGAGATCTGGGGTTTGAGGTCAAATTTGAGGGTTTATTGTATTTATAAACGATGGATGAAGACCTCAGAAGATGAACAAGCCATGCATTGTTTGAATGCCAGAGTGGGTTTGAAGATTGGTAAGTAATTTATGCAATTTGGGGTATTTACTGTAATGGAAAATGATAGATATAGAACTGTTGGAAAACTAAGACCTTCAAATTCTAAATTGCGTTATGGTGGAGACAGTCTGCGTGAACCAAGGCAAATGAATGATTGCCGGGAATTCATTTGCAGTTGAACTTTAAGAGAGGAATAATGAAGATATATGGCATAGTGGTTGTGGAATTCTTTAGGCATGGAACCATAGTTCCATATAAAACTCGAGTCAAATGAATGCGAAGATGGTTTTTGCAAAACATTAAATGGTTTTCGCGTGGGTAAGGCTGGTAAGCGGTAATTCCCTGAATGAATGCGATAATGGTCATGGCCTGACACGTGGTGCCACAATACCACCCATTTCGCGTGAAATATAGACATTAAATTTTGGGCTTAATTGGACGCAATATTCATTGGATCAGAAGTATTGCATTTTGGGTTTGCGTCTACCATTGGATGAAAGAGCAGATAGATCGTTGGTGGAAAAGGTGAGTTGGTAAATGCTGTGGGTCCGGATATCATATTATGTCGGCATTTGATATTATAACCAAGGTAAGAACTTATTTAAGTGAAGGTTATATAATATGATTTACAGAATAAGTGGATTGGTAAATGTGGCCGAAAGTTTATATTATTATTATGTTGGTGTTTCGGGGTTTTAACCAAAGGCGAACATTTGAATCAAATGAAATGGTAAGCATGGGCCATTATATATATATGTGTGTGTGTGTGTGTGTGATGATTCTTTGGGTTTAAATGCAAATTCGAAGATTGATTCGAATAACATGAAATGGATTTTGGTCTATGGTTTATAAGCATAGGTTATGTAAGCGAAACAACTTCCGCTTATGAAGTTTTTCCCTGCCTGGGATTTATTTGAGGTTATTAATTTGAAACCACATTTTATATGTGTAGACTGTGGGTAAATGCAGCTGAGGCTACATCATTATTTGATATTTCTAGGTGGATGAATGTTCAAAATTGCTTCTATCCTAGCAGGATCAATTCTAATTCCTTCTTTTGAAATGATATGTCCTAGTAACTTACCTTCCTCTAATCCAAAGGGAGTTTTTTTGGGATTTAAAGAGATGCCAAATTTCCTACATTTATTAAAGACCTGTCTCAAATGATCTAAGTGTTCATTATTTGATTGGGAAAATATAGTAATGTCATCTAGATAAGTTACCAAGAAGTCATGAATTTCCTTAGCAAAGGCTATGTCCATAGCTCTCTGAAAGGTTGCTCCTGCATTCATCAGACCAAAGGGAATTTTCACATACATAAAAGTGTCCCAAGGAGTGGTGAAAGCTTTTTTAGCCTGATCTTCCTTTTGGACTAGGATCTGGTTGTATCCTGAAAAGCCATCTCACAAAGAAATTCTAGAGGAGCCAACTACCCTTTGTAATATATGATAGGGTAATTATCCTTTAAAGACACTTTGTTAAGATTTCTAAAGTCGACACATAATCTAATTTCACATGTTTTCTTTTTTGTTGGTACTAGGTTTGAAACCCAATCAAATATCTAATTGGTGCAATAATCTGAGCATCATACATGCGTTTTACTTCCTTTTCTATCAAAGGTAATAGAACATGATTAATTCTCCTCAATTTTTGTTTGAATGGATTTTGATCATCTTTTATGGGAATTTTTTGTTGGATTATGTTTGTGTCATAAGATTTAAGATCTTCATAACTCCAACCATACACATCTTGATATTCCTTCAAAAGATCAATGTATTTTTCCTTTTCTTGTGGAGGTAAAGATATAGACAATTTAATCATTTTTTGTTTTAATTCTTTCCCAATGTTACATTCCTCAATGTTAGACCTAACTGGTTCCATTTTTGGTTTTTTAGGCACCTCATTGGAATAAAAAAGGTCTTCCAAAGGGGTTAAACCTTTGGGCAAAAAATTATCTTTTAGATCTAACATGTCAATTTCTTCTTCAATGATTTCCTCGATGTCTATATTCTCTAAGTTTTCTATATCAGATTGAGTAAATACAGTTGGTTTGTTAAATTTATGTACGTCTATGTTATCTATTTCACAATCAAAATCCGAATGTATATTATAGTCTGTATCTATTTTACAATTTCGAAATTCTTCCTCATTATTTAAAAAATGGTAAATCTGTTCATCCCGAGAGAAAATCTGCCAGTACTTGAGGTTGTTTGGGATAATTGGTCTATGTTTAACCTCAACAGTGTACCTATGAGTTGGTTGGAATGGTAAGTTACAAGTACTAGAAAAATTTGCTAGACAGTGTGCTTGAATATTTTGTTTTCTAGGTATAGCAACAAACTTGCATTCCAATAAATCAACAGTTAAATCAATTGTTGTATCTTTGTATCTAGCTAGTCTAAGAATATAAACAGAATAATCTCCATTTATTTACTTAATGATTAATTCCGAATCTCCCATGATTAGTATTCTTTTTCCTCCTAAGTTTATGATGATCTGGAGGCCTAGAATGAGTGCCTCATACTCTGCCATGTTGTTGGTACATTTGAAGTTGAGTCTGAAGGCATGTCCTTCTGAATGATTAGTTTCCATATTTGTAATCCATACTCTTGCTCCTGCTCCTGATTTGTTTACAGAGCCATCAAAGTCTAAGTGCCAATGGGACTCATGAAATATGTTGTCATTGTTTGGTTTTGGCTTTTTATCAATCAGTTCAGTTTGGATTTCATTGTTATCAGAGTTACATAAAATAAAAGAGTCAAGGTCAGTTGGTGTAGAATAAATGGGATAATTTATGGATCTCTCAGCACTACTGACCATGAATTTCATTAATGTTTCTCTATATAGCTTTTTGGGTTGACCAAACACTAATATAGTAGCATAACTCATGTCCAATTGTAGAGATCCCTGCAACTTTGCTCCTCATGAGCGAGAAAGAAGCATACCATACTTTGGTGGGATGTTAACTACTACAATGTCCATTACCATACTCTTACTAGGGTACTGAACTAAAGTAACACATAAGTCTTTAATCAATCCTAAGAACTTAACTTTACTAGAGTCAAATGAAAACAAATCTTTATAAGGCCTGGTTATTTCTAGATTAAGAGTTTCCATGATAGCTTTGGGCATTAAGTTATGGGAAACTCCTGAATATAACATAACGTTGTGTAAAATCTGATCTTGAATGGTAAGACTGATATAGAAAGGAGGGACTGATCCATCTGAATGCTTTCCATTCACATCAGGGCCAAAAATCAACTCTGGTTGATCATCATTCAAATTAATGGCATCTTCACCATCATTCATATTCAAAGTTTCATTTATGGTTGATTTGTATAAGTCATTTTTAACCAATTCTGTTAAAGGAATAGGTATTTTTAACTTAGCAATTTCAGTCTGAATATTGAATAAGGGTTGAGATTTATTAATTTGAACTAATTCATCTTTAGTAACTGAAATCTGAGTCGGTTTTCCTTGTTTTTCAACAGTTGTATTTCTATATTCAATTGTCATGGCATTCTCTGTCTGAGTTTCTTGAGTTTTTCTGCTTTTAATTTTCTTTTCAGGGACTATTTGTGTGGCAGCAGAAGTTTTATCAAACTTAGAATCATCAACAGGTGTTCCGGGATTATATATTCTGGGATTTGCTGATTTAGAATCAACAGAATTCTTTTTAGGATCAGAATTCATTTTTTTTACTGAATTAGAAGATTTAGCAGTATTAGCTTTTTGTGCATCTTTGGAAGATTGAGCTACTTCATCAGTAATATCAACAATTTTTGGACTTGTTGATTTTTTAGGACTGGAAGGATTGGAATTTTGTTTATTTTCCCTTGGGAGAATTTGCAAAACTTTTGTTTTTGGGGCTTCAACATTTTTCTTATTTTGATTTTGGGATTTATTTTTAGTAGAAGATTCATCATTTTTCTTGTTTCTAAGGTTATACTGACTATGAATTTCATTTATAGAAAATTCATAACGTCTTTTGTAGTCAAAGGATTCACTGGAGTTTAATTTGAGTTGTTGAAGCTCAAATAGTTCCAGATCTTCCTGAGTGAGGAAAATGGTGTTATTTTCATCTATTCCCATTAGATGAATGATGTCATCCTCATCTTCATCATTATTTTGAGAACTTTCAGCATAGTTCTTCTGGAATGGGGGCCTAATGTTTTGGTCTGGAGCTGCTTCTTTAGCTTTTCCAGAATTAGTGTTTTTTCTGAAATTGGGATTTCTAATCTGAGGTTGATTATCCCATTGAGGTTTTCTGTCTATATTATCTAATATTTATACCACCCTTTCTAAAGTTTTAGCAAATAAATCCATTTTAACATCTGAGTTTGAAATATTTTCTTTAATTGTAACTCTTCTTTCATTTCTAAGTCTGGCCTTCCTAGCTAAAATATTGATTTCTACACTGACAACATCGAATTGCATCTGTTCTAAGGTTTGGGCATCTCTTTCTCTCAATTGATAGGCCATATCTGTATCAAATCCATTAGGGAATTTGAGCAGAATATAGTAAGGTGCAGGTTTAAGAGTTGCAGGAATTGAATTATAGACACTGTTATACCTAATGTAGTAGTCTTGGATAGACTCAGTAGGAGATCTTTTCATGGCATCAAACTCAGACAAAATTTGAAGGGGGTTCTTTTTATTTTCCCATTTATTTAAAAATATTCTATGAAATGCAGCTAAATCAGCTACACTACCAGCAGCTAAATTTTTGAACCATTTTTTCACTTCTCCTGTCAAACTCTGGGAAAATAACCTCATCTAGACATCTGACTCATCAATTTCATAAATTTCACAGAAATTTGTCATTTTAGTTACATGTTGTTGAGCAGTATATTGTGAAATGCCATCAAACAATGGTACATGTTTTTGGTAATCTTGAGGCATATCATGGAGGTTTTGGGGTAAGAGAAGGGGAGCATACCTAACAGCCATGGCTTGAAGCTTTGCTGAGCTGGGAGGTATAACAGTAATGATAGGGGCAGTGCTAGATATGGCAGCTGATGAACTAACAACTGTAGTTGAAGAGTTTGGAAATGAAGCTGGTATGTAAATGGAAGTGCTGGGAAATAAAGATGTGGTGCTTATAAAATCTGAATGCAAAGTAGTGGATGCAGTGGATTGAGTGGATGAAGAAAATAATATCGTAGGTTGCAAAGGCAATTTAGGAATGAAATGGTCTGTAGATGAACTTGCAGAAGTATCTATAAATGAAGTGAGAGCATATAAAGATGAATCTGCTGTTGGTATTATTGTTGTATGCAATTGAGAAGCTAGAGTTTTTATGTAAGACAACAAATGAGCTAATTCAATAGCTTCATTAATATATTTAATCAATGAAACATTAATATTTTCAACTGTATTTTGATATTCAGATTTATTTGACTTTGTTCCTACTGAAATATTTTTCTGTTTTGCATTCAAAAATGAAAGGAAAACATGATCTATAACAGTATTTTTCAAATCAGTTTCAGATTTAGTTTTAAACAATGAATATTAAAACTTCAGATCAAAATCAATATCATTTAATCTCACTAACTCTTTGGGTAAAGAATTGGCTTTTCTTAATGGTACTTCAGTTTCTAAATTGACAATTTCTTTTTTCTTTTTACCAATCTGATCTGGGTTATCTGCTATAATTGCAGGCTTAGGATCCGGGTTAGACTTGGTATAGTAGGTTTTCCTAGAAGCCAGAATGACTGTTTTGAATACCCACAACCTATAAAAATAATCTTAAAGTAAAAAGATAGTTGAAATATCTTCCTTTAAGACTAAATTTAAGACTGGAGATTGGTTAGTTCCCCAGTATGGTCGCCAGTATGTTATCACTATAGTAATTTTTTAAGTTGTGGGATTTGAGTTTTTAGTCAAAGAACACTAGAGGTAACCACAAACCTACTTCAAATTCTAGGATCTAGCCTTCCTAGAATTTAGAGAGGGCTCTCTCTTTAAGATTTATCTTTGTTTTTTATTTATGTTTTTAGGCTAGTTATGATAGAACAATTGGTTTTGTTTTTAAATGTTTTGGTGGGAAAAAATAACTTAGAGTCAAACTATAGATAAATCAACTTTTCCATTGGGCTATGGAGTCTAAATCTAGCTAGCAACACTAGAAGTCAAGGCCAAAAAGGTACAAATGTATTCAGGGCAAGATAGATAACCCTCAAAGATTTGGGAAAGTGTTTTTTGGTGAAATGGTATGATCGGGATAAAGGGCAATGAAGGATCCTTTGATCCAAAAAATGGAAGAAGGAGGAAGGGGTCAAACGGAAGTAGGAGAAATCAAGGATTCCTAACACCAGAAATCAGCAAAAAACATTAAAATGGTAACTAGTTAAAAACAGGGATCACTAGACTAATCCTGTAGTAATATTCCTAGTTGCATATTCAAATAGAACAAACATATAATGAATTGCATGAAACTCAGAAAAGAAAACAATGACAAGAAGGGAGTACTTCACTCATCATCTTATCACAGGGATACTGAATTATGATGCCAGTTTATCTTTGTCCAGTCTGCTACTTCGAAATCAACACACAATAGCCTCCAATGTTCAACAAAAAATTCTATAGTAAGTCCAGCAATTTTATTCCACACATAATACTTCTAATGTAGAAGTATTTATACAAAATTTTATTACAAATATCCTAGGAGAAATCTAGGAATATCTTTAGGAAATAGAAAATATCTTTACAAAATAAGAGGGACAGTTGTTTAAAAAATCAGCAAGCTGTCCTCTTACCCAAAATAAATAGAACTACTTTATCTAACAAGGAGCTTTTGAGTGATTCGATGTCCTGCTTTGCTGGCTGCTAGAAAATATCTTCATTTGAGTTGCCTTAGCTGATACTCTTTCATTTGATACTATTTAAAATTGCTCTTTAATGCTGATACACTTTTGAATGATATTTCCACTGTTTACTACTGTAAAAATATATCTTTTTGCAGTAAAAATCAGTAGACTGTCCTTTTATTTCACTGTTTCTTTTTTACTATTTTTCAAGGTAATTTTCTTCATTGTTTTACCTCTCATTGCTACATTAAATCTGTAAATTTTTGCCACTGTTCTTCATTGGGAATTTTGACATTCTTTAGCTCCCTGAAATTCTCATCGGCTTTTGTGTATCTAGCAAAGGTGGGCTTGAACACAAAGAGATGTTTAATCTCATGTTGTAGAAAGAACAAATCTTCAAAGTGCTGAAGGAGGACTTTTCCTATGGGAGTGCCTTGTGGTAATGGTTTTTGACTTGCTCCTTGGAAAATTACCTGATATTTTTATCATAATCCTTCTGGGGCATCAGTTTTTCATTAAAAACATGGATGTCTAGCAAACCCCTCTGTCTTAAGTTTGTGTATTTTACCATAAAATTTGTTATGGCAATGTTCATTGATTCACATTTCTCTTCCAGGTTGTTCATCAAAATTTTCTTTGTTACCACCTTTTTAATCTGTAAAATGGTTTCTGTTCTGTCCAATACCTGTAATTCTTCCAATTCTGCTCTGTTCTTACTGTTCAGGAATGTGATGAGTTTTAAAGCCTGAGCTGGCTTATCAGTTAACTCATCCTTGGTCTTTTGAATCTCTGCCTGAGCTGCTAATAATAAGTCTCTCTGCTCATATATAACTTGAATTGAAAGCCATTGAGTGTGAATGGCTTCAATTATGTTTGTCCATAGATGATTTTTTACAAATGAAATTTGCTCAGTGAAAGTTAGCCCTTTTTGTAAGCCCTTGATTTTTTCTCCAAGTCTAATTGCCTTCTGTTCATGGGTATTAGCATTTATTAGAGCTACTTATTTGTAGCTTCAAGATTATCAATCATCTTCTTTCGGCTGTTGATTTCATTAGTTTTCAAAGACATTTCCTCCATAGCTTTAACAATTTGGCATGCTTCATCTGTTGGTTGAACCTGTGTTGTAGAAGAATCTGTGGTTGAAGTAGTAGTTGAACTCACTGGCACTGTAGTTTCTAGTGGTTCTTTTGGTGCTAGTTTTTCTCCTAACGTGGAAGCCACTATTGTGGTAATAACTGGTATAACTGAAGGAATGGTAGGAGTGTCAGGTTCTTTCAAAATTTCCTTCTCTTGGACTAGCTGGTGCATTTGGGATTCCATTTCTTTGATCTGAGCAGTTAAATTGAGGATGAGCTTCATCATCTCTTCTTTTTCACTTTGATCTTGAAGGATTTCTTTGGTTTGTGGATGCTCACTTTGAGGAAGCTTAAGCTGTTTCCTCAAAGATGCAATATCATCATTATTTTTCTTAACCAACAATCCTGCCCCTTGAATATTTGAGGGATCATATCCTACCTGTAAAACTAAATCCTCTAAGGCTTTAATCCTTGGGTCCTTTGCATACAAAGATCCCTTGTCTAACTTCATTTGATCCTGCATATTAAAAATAATATTTTGTAACTTGGTAACACTCATTACTTTAGTCACCACTATTGAATACAACATTTCAAAGCTATGTCTATGAAATTCAAGCTGGTCTAGCTCATGAACATTTTCAGTGTCTACCTCAAAATCCACCTTTTTATAATCTGCCACTATTTTTGGTGCTGAGGTAGTTGGTTGCAAAAATGACATAATCATCTTGTTTGTAAAATAATCAAAGGCTATCAGTAGCCTATTTTGATTCCCACGTTTTTGCTTGAGAAATTGAGAATATATCCTTGATTTAATTCCCTCATTCTTCTGCTTTATCTGCTTATATTTCTCTTTGATATCTAAATCCTTTTCCTCAGCTGTTTGTGAGGAAGAGGCCTCCCTATTTTGTGGCTTTTCAATCATTTGAGTATCATTTTTAACTGTTGTTTGCTCTTTTTCAATCCCTGCTAGAGTTTCATTGACCATCACTGTAGCTTTATCATTATTTACCTCTGGCTCATTTGTATCTTCAATGCCAATTACCTTTTCTTTCCCAACTGAACTGAATTTAAGCCTTTTATTATAAATCAGTTTGAATTTAGTTTCTGAAGTTGTTTATGTTGTGTATGCTCCTTATTCTATGTTTCTTTTGGCTAAAGTCTCTAGCTGCTTTACAAATTCAAGGGCTTGTGTTGTAACCATTTTTCTTGTTGTCTCTGTATTAGTAGTTGTATCTATCAGTGTGTTCTCCACCCATTCTGCTTGATTGGAAAACTTCTCAATCTCTGGCTTAAGCACATGTATGAAGGGTGTTAGTTTAAATTTTACCCTTAAATTTCTCAGGATCCCTTGAGGATCATAGTTCCATGGAAAAATTTCTTGAAATTTAAACTCTGCTAGTTTCTTTGTGATTTCTTTTTCTGCCTCTCTATTGTTTATGATGAAAGGATCAACCTGATTCTTTAGCTTGAATTGAGTCTTTTTCCTGGCAGCTAAGAAGTTAATAGAGTCAGAATTGAGAATCTATCTTAAATACTCTAATGCAAAAATTCTCATGTTCATATATTTTGGCAACTTATAAGTTAATAAGTTGGATCCAAAAATTCTTATCTCTGTATGCTTTTCATAAAGAAACCAGTCTCCCATTTTATTATGTTCTGATAGTTGAAAGATTCTTTTCATTTCTTCATTGAATCTGGGCTGCTCTGCTTTGTACAAAATGTTCATTGTTGGATGTAGAAAGAGATCTGAGAAATCTGTGTAGGTGAACTCAATACCCTCTTTCCTGAGCAAGGAAGTCCAGAAGATAATGGATAAAGGCTTACCCTCCAAGTCCATCTTTTGCAATGCAATTGGAAAATTATCAGCTTGGAAGAATAAAAATAAGTGAAACAAGTAGGATGAGTATCTAAAAACCCCTTCAGTGGGTAGTTTGGTCAACTGATGATGAATACTGTCTACTATGAATCTGGCATAATAAAAAATGATTGTTGGAGGTTGGCCTGGAGATAAGGTGGATAGAAATTCAAGAATGGATTCATCAGTGAATCCATTTGTAAATTATCCCAGTATAAAAGATAGCATTGAGATAATATGTCTAGACCCTTCAGGAAATTTAGCAGTGGAATAAGGAGGGTTAAACTTAGGAATGTCAACATGGGAAGGCAAAATTTTTTGAAATATCATAAACTTCTTTGGGAAATCCAATCCTACGTACAAGTGGGTAAAAGCTTCTATAGATAGGGGAACTGATTGAGGATCATACTGTAATTGCAGCATTTGATTTATTGACTTTGCTGTGATGATAAAAATGATTTCTCTATTAGCATTAACAATGGCCCTTTGGTTTGGTTCATAATGTTTTTGATACAATCTAACAAGTTCTTGTCCAGGGTGGGTCAATGGAACTACATATTTGGGCAAATGAGTCTCCCAAATAGGCATTTCATATTTGTCCAAGTATTTATTGTAGCACCAATTATGTATTTCTAAGAGGTTGAATTCTACAACAAGATCAACAATCTTGTAGTCCATATCAGTCAATGGAAGTGTTTCTATAGCAGCTACAGGTGGCTGGAGGGGATTTACTGATACAGTGGATTTAGCAGTGAGGACTGGAGTAGATTTAACAGCTTTAGATGTTACATATTTAGGAGGTTTGGATCCTCCAGGCTTGGTTGGTTTAGAACCTCCAGGTTTAGCTGTGATCTGCTTTTTGGTCATTTTGGAATAACTACTGCAAGCTTAAATTGTTTGCAGGAGCTGTTTTTCTTTGTCAGAGGATATAAACTGGGATAGGACAGAAAACGAGGGTTTCCTGAATAAATTGGTCTGCAAAAAAGGAGTTTTTAAGATATTTGTAGGCTTTAAACCCTTTTCTGTCTTTGAAATTGATCTTCAGAGGTCACAAATTGAGGAGATTGGCTTCAAAAGTGGTTTTCTCAAACACGAAATTTTCTAGGAAAAATTGGCTAGGGTTCGACCTATTTTGGACGTTTTTGGGCAATTTCTCCGACGAGTTCTTCCAATTAAAAGGTTATTTTACTTATGGACGGTTTAGAATTGACTTTGTAGGGTTTTAATCTGATGAAAAATACCTTAAATCACAGGTATTTGGATGCTTGAAATGGTTTCAAAGGTTCAAGGCTGAATGTGAGGTATGGTCCAACTTGCTGGAGTAGATTTGGCTTTTTTGGTCTTCAAATAGGGAATCTAAAGTCAAATTTGATTTTCTCTTGGTATAAATCGACAATTTGGGACAAGGGGTTCTCACACAGTTTATCAGAGCTTTTTACAGTTTGTAATGCACAAATAAACATCAAAAGTGATATATTAAAGGTTTTAACCTTTGATATGAATCATCATAAAATGCTTTAAATGCAGGTCTAATCCACTGGTGGGAGCGGTTTGGATTTTCAAAAAACGAAACTGTCAGCAATTTTCGCATTGAGCTCAGGCGGTAAGTAGTTTTTGTTGAAACGAACGCGATCCTATGAGAGGATGCCATGTCGCAGGAGGCAGAATGGGTAAAACAACCCATTTTGCGTCCGTTTGGGCTTTGGGCGGACGATCAGTTTGTGAGCGTGACATCGATCTTGCGCCATTGGATCTGCGGAAAAGGAGCGAACAGTCATAATTTGCTTGGGAAGGTGCGGTAAAAAAGATGGTGGGACCGGGGTTTAAACCTTTTATTTTTCAATGGATAAAGGTTTAAATTATGTGTAAGCGGGGCTTATGTATACGAAATAATATAGGTTAAAAAGGGGTTAAATGATGGTATATATATATATATATATATATATATATATATATATATATATATATATATATATATATATATATATATATATATATATATATATATAAGATTTTTATATATTGGGTGGAGGCGCATGAGGCGGGGTTATATGGTTAACTACGGTTTAGCCTATGTAAAGCTTGGGGCTTTACATAGCGGGGATAAGATACAAAGGAAAGTTTAATTTCAATGGAAAATAAACCTTAGTCTTAATCGTGATAGCACCTCGGGTTAAAATCTGATGTGAGGAAAGGTTGGTAGGTGTATTTCAAAGGCATGGGGGTTGAACCTTTATAAAATACTTAATATGCCTTTAGCACTTAGGATAAAAATATGATGGGCAGGGCAATGTTTTTTCATTTCCAAACACATAGGATATGCGTGGAAAGCCATATTTTCATTATTTATTTTATTATATAGTTTTTAGACCATTGAAGGGTCTAATAACCATGGGGGGTGTGGTATTTAATTAAGGTTAGTTTTAGACCAAAGGGAGCATTATTTGGGTTTTTTTTATTTTAACATGTGGATAATATCTTTGGTCTAAAATCTTTATAATAGTGGGTTTTAGGGGGTATTTTAGATAAAGGGAATTTATATAGATAAGATAAGGTATTTTTAGTGAATTAATAGCATAAGTTAAAAGTTAATATGATAAGGGGAGATGGAATACACAAAAATACATTAAATGACCAAGTAGAGTGAATAAATAAAAGCAAAGCTTTCATTATTTCACCAATTTACTTATGATAGAGTGTTTTTTGAGGGTTTTTGTATTCTTTATGAATGAAGGAAGTTAATTAAATGGGATTTTAGGTTTCATTAAGTAAGAAGGATTATTTACTTATGAAGATGAATTAAATGTATGAATGAGGGATAAATAATGGTAAAGGGAATTTTATCATAAGAATTCAACATTTTCCACTATCCATTCATCAAGCCTTGGGTCCGGTCCCAACAGAAGTCAGAGAAATGCTCTGAACCTCTTTAACTGGAAGTATAGAATACTGAATATTTACAGGGGAAGGGTAATTAGTGATTTTTTCCTGGTGATGAATATTACATGATTTTTCCCACTTCTTTCTACCTACCCAACATTACTCTAACATTTCCGAAACACCTCCATACACTCTTCCCAAATGCATCCTGTTTGTAGCCTCCAAAATGCTTATCTGTTTGTCTCTCTAGGTAGTTGTGTTTATACAAGCGTAGTTATAGGGTCACCGAGATTATTCTCATCTTGGAAGAGTTTGTATACGAAATAAACACACTGCATGGGACGTCGTGTTAAGTCGTTTTTCCCTATCAGTTGAAAGAAGAGTATAAACATATAACTACGTAAGAACCTTAAATTTAAGCTTGCTACCTTGAAACATTTTATTCTTTTGAAAGAAAAAAACTATATAATTCTACCTTATTTCATCTGAGGGCTCATATTAAACTGATGAGCTCCTCATTATTCTCTACCTATCTATTGATTAGTCAGGATTAAATTCTCTGACCAATCTTTATTTAGTATCTAAAACATGGAAATTGAAAACATGACAAGTCAAGTTTAAACAGTTTAACTCATCATGGATTATGGCATTTATTGACACTCTGCCATAATTTATTTGTAAAAAGTAAAAAGTAGTGGCATTTGGACTAGCACACTTTCATGTTTTATTCTCATCTTTTTCTTTTGGGGTATATATTTTTTAAGTCCTTTGATCTTTCTTTTAGGACTTTTACCCTCTTTTTGATTTTTGAATTTTTTTTTAATTTTTTTCAAAATATGGGAAAACAACTTGCAGAAAGCAAGGTATGTACATATTTTACAAGACTATCATAAGTCAATTTGAAACTATGAATCCTATATTTATAGGACCCTAACACCAGAGATGCATCAGACACAACCATAGGGGCATCCTTAGGACAAAACGATAACCAATTGAACTATGCAATCTACTTTATCAGTAAAAAGTTAACTTCTGCTGAACTAAACTACATAGTCACTGAAAAGGAAATGTTAGCTGTAATACATGTAATCAACAAATTCGGGAATTACATCACAGGATATGAGGTTTTTATACACACAAATCATTCAACCATTAAATACTTAATGAATAAACCAATTACCAATGGAAAAATAACAAGATGGTTATTGTTGATGTAGGAATTCAATATCATTGTACTGGACTAACTAGGAAGGGAAAATCAAGTAGAAAACTTCTTATTAAGACTTCATCCTCTTGGTGAGATTTTTTCCAGTTTCCGATGCATTTCCTGATGAACATATAATTACATAATTAATTAAAACCCCATGGTTTGCTGACATTGCCAATTACTTAACATCTAGAAGATTACCTTCTCATTTCACTAGTAATCATAAAAGGAAAGTAATAAAAGGGAGTGCTAGATATAGTTGGGTGAATGGAGACCTCTTCTATATTGGACCTGATATTTTGATTAGAAAACGTGTGAGAGAAGATGAAATTATAGATATATTATAAGCATGCCATGACGAATCGTGTGGTGGCCATTTTGTAGCAAAGATAACAGATTACAAGGTCCTAAATCTTGGCTATTATTAGCCATCAATATTCAAGGATTCTAAAAAGTATGTCAAGAAGTGTGACAACTGCCAAAGGATGGGAAGACATATTTCTTCCGATGAAATGCCACTAAAGCCTCAAGTGCTCATAGAGCCATTTGAAAAATGGGCTCTTGACTTTGTTGCTCCGATCAATCCTCCATCAAATGGGAAACAATATATCTTAATATGCATAGACTATGTTACCAAATGGGTGGAAACAAAGGCATTGACTAAAGCCACAAAGAGTGCAGTAACAAATTTCTTATTTGAAGAAATATTTTACAGATTTGGGGTACCAAGGTAGATTGTAACAGATCAAGGAACACAGTTTACCTCAATTCTTATCAGACAACTAGCAGAAAAATACAAGATCAAACATAGAAAGTAAACTCCATACCACCCTTAAGCAAATGTACAAGTAGAATAAAAAAACAAGGTCCTCGAGAACATCATGACCAAAACAGTAAACATGCATAGAAAAGACTGGTCACAAAAACTGAATGATGCAATATGGGCTTGTAGGATAACGTGAAAGAATACCACTGGATTCAACCCATATTACCTTGTTTATGGAAAATAATTACTACTCCCAATTGAATTCCAGATCCAAACATACAAGCTTGCAGCATAATTGGGACTGGATTCGTGAGAGGCACAACAACAAAGAATAATGGAGTTGAATGCACTAGATGATATTAGAAAATAAGCTGTGGAACATACCTCATTTATTCAACACCAGAGGGAAAAATGGCATGATAAATTCATCAAGAAGAAAGAATTGCATGTAGGAGATTGGGCACTACTGTTTAAATCTAAGTATAAAGACATCAAGGAAAAGTTTACAACACATTGGTTAGGTCCTTATAAAACTGAAGAAGTGTATAATAATGATTTAGTTAAAATAAAAATCATAGATGAACAAGCTACATCATTCTTGGTAAATGGACACAAGCTGAAACTTTACAATAAACCTGTGAATAAGGAGGATTTCCTTAATAAATTGGCAATAGAGGAAATTATGGAAGTAGTGGAAAAGAACATTAATGTGCCTTACCTACCTTCAAAATAAAATTAAAAAGAAAAAGGTAAAAATTAATAAAGGGGTTTGGTTGTGAAAACCCAGGTTCCTGGCATAGTACAAACCCAAATTCATACTCGAAAACCGTTTTCTTTGGCTAGTATGAATTCTAAAAAAAAAGTTCTATTTTTATTTTCATTTTGCTTTTATAATTTCTTCTTTTACAAAATAAAGACTTGAGGACAAGTCTAACAATAAGCAAGGGGGGAAAGAAGTTATTTTTTTGTCATTTTTTTCCATCATTCAAGATCATATCATCATGTAGAGGGACCTAATCATTTAACATTAAATCATCATGCACAAGGACCTAAGAATTCAACATTAAATCATCATGCAGAGGGACCCGAGCATTCAACATTATATCATCATACAGAGGGACCCCAACATTCAACATCTATCATCATGCAGGAAGGGACCTGATCATTCAACATTTATCATGATGCAAAAAAGGACCCGAACTAGCTTATTCTTCAAAAGGGACCTGTGTTATTCTTCAGAAGGAACCTGTATTATTCATCATGAAAATTTAAACATATGAATCAAATTAGAGGGACCTACATAAGAGAAGGACAACATTTCCAAGGCAGCATTGAAAGACAACATTTCAAGAAAATGCAATTTTCATTAAAAAAACGACTTTCAAAGACACCTCATTTGTGTAGAAAGGAAGCAACAAGGAAGCTGATATAAAGGATCCTATTTCTACTAT
Organism: Pinus albicaulis; assembly: GCA_034641835.2. Taxonomy (NCBI): domain Eukaryota; kingdom Viridiplantae; phylum Streptophyta; class Pinopsida; order Pinales; family Pinaceae; genus Pinus; species Pinus albicaulis. The sequence continues at coordinate 1,150,236,832 of CM076582.1, forward strand.
CAAGCTACATCAAGAAACAAGTGGAGGTTCTGTAAGTTAAATTTTATTTCTAATTCTTTTCGATTTTGGAATTATAATTGTAATTCAAAGACTAGCTACATCTTGATGCATCCTTTTCTAAAACCCCATAAACCCATTCCAACATCCTTCCTAAAACCCATTCTAAAAAACCCTTCATAAATCCTTTCCACACTTCAAATAGAAGCCAAAATCAGAGAATAACCTCCTTTCTTGTTCTACAAATCAGGGGAAATAAGAATAGTATTCAAGAAGAGAGAAGTCAAAATTGAAAGGAAATTTTCATTTGAAATAATTGATAAACCCTTGTACTCATCATTGAAAGGCAACATTGAATCATTGAAGGAAGACACATTGGAAAATCACACATTGAAGGAATTTTTTGTATGAATACAAGACAGTCAAAAAAGAATAATAATATTTGTTTTAAAATGACCTTGAAAATGGTCATTTTAAAAACTATCATGGATTGATTTTCTTAGTTATATGAAAATAAAAAACAGATAATTTATAAAGTCAAGCAAGTACATTGTTTTTTTTTATATACGAGAAATTAGAATATTTCCGAGAAAAGGAACTTTATCTTTGTTCTAAAAAAAGCTTGAATTTTTTATCATACTAAAATTTTGACAATATTATATGATAAAACAATGATTAAGAGCAATATGACATGGTTTAAAAAAAAAAAAGACTCTTTTTCATTATGAGAAGGACGTGGTACTTATGCTAATAATGGAAAGAGTAGGAAAAAATGACAACACTACAAGGAAAAGACCCTCTAGCGGATGTTTTTGAGGAACCACAAAGAAAAATACCCCATACATCCGTTTCTAGCGGAGGTTACTAGAGGAGGTTGGTGGGTGGAGGGTTTAGCAGATGTTTTCCTATCGGTGCTCTTATCGTTAAAACTCGCCTCGGTGCTCTCAAAAAAATAAAGCACTGGTGCGGCCAAAATCATTGGCACACCGGATACCATGCACTCCGTACACACACGCCCGATGCGTCATAATATAATAGAGCATTGGTGCCTCACAACTCGTTTGCACCGGTGCATTATAAAACACAACGCCAAAACTGAAACCACCCGGTGCGGTAGACAGAAACCGCACTGGTGCATCATAAAAAACGCGCCAAAACACAAATCGACCGGTGCGTTTGTAGCAAACAGTACCGATGCGCCTATAAACAACGCGCACCAGTAAAGGGTTAAATTAAATGACAAAAAACCCGGATTTTTCAGTTTTCCAGTGCTCTTGAGCTATCAATTACCGGTACACACGATATCATAGAACGCACTGGTGCGCACCGAACATTGGAACACCAAACAATGTGCACGAAGTACACACTGCCGAGGCGTCCAATTACTGTACCGCACCGGGGCGTTAATACTCTTCTGTGTCGGTACATCATAAAACACCGTGCCAAAACATAAACGAACCGGTGCATTCTTCTCTAAGAGCACCGGTGCGCCAGAAACAGCACGCACTGGAATAACGTTATATATATAAAAAAAAATTAAGGCCAAAAAACTGGTGCTTTGCGACTATTACGCACCGATTCTTTACCCTTACGCTGCCCCAGTGCATCATCAAATTTTCACGCTAAAACTGAAACATCCCTGTGCGCGGTTAGGGCAATGCCCGACGCGTTATAAACAACACGCCAAAATTGATACCACCCGATGCGGTTTTATTTAACTGCACCGGTGCGCTTATAAAATCCCATGCATCGAAACAGGGTTAATAAAAAAAATTAAGGCCAAAAAACTTTATTATTCACTTTCCTCAGTGCTCTAGATCTCTCAAGCCCCGGTTCTATTTCCTTATTTCTAAGCCGCCCTGACATCGGTGCTCTCATTTCACCCATTGCACGCACTGCTGCTCTGCATTGGCAACCAATCTGTAGCTTGCATTTTGAAAAACAGTGGGCAAATTTTATTTTCCAAATTTTACAGCCAATATGCCTCCTCGACCGCGAAATGTACAGGTATTTTTCTAGTTTTTCTATAATTAAGCCTTTTACCGGATTAGATATTGAAATAAACTTAAAAATAACCATTAAAAAAAAAAAAAAATTGTCGCGTGGTACGCTCGAGTTGTTCGGCTCACACCGGTAGCGGTGCTACCTATAAAATTTACAGGCAGCACCGCTACCGATGCTAACGGTAACCCCACCGTTTCTGGGGCAGTGCCGGAAGAAGCCTCGAATAATTTTAAATTAAAAATAAAAAATAAAAAGGCGGTGCGCTCATTTATCTAGGCGTACCGTTGACCCCGACAATCACAGTGCGGTGCGTTGACTGCATTTGCCGCCCCGGTTTATGTCAGTGCACCACATTTTGCATTTCGAGAGGGTCAACGGTGCGGCCGGGTAAAAGAACGCACCTTCAACTATGTCATTGTCATGAAGTCGATGCGCTGACATGACTATACACGCCGGGACGTATATTTCAGTCAGCGCACCGCTATTCTAAATTATATACAGTCTGCGGTGCTTGAAAAATATACATTGGCACCGAAGCCGATGCGGTCTGTTTCATTAGTAGCCTCGAGGATAGTGTGCTAAAATATTAGGATGCACCGGCACCGGTGCATGACTGTTTTTATGGAGCACCGACTTGTATGCATGTTTTTTTTTCAAAAAAAATTATATATGTATATTTATAAATACATTTCTGTTTGAATAAAAAAAATTTATTTAATATGGCAATGAATCATAGAGAACAGGAGCAACAGTAGCAACAAAAAGAAGAACAGTATGACATGATTCGCCAATGGGAGGCGAGAGAGAGGGAGAGAGATTAATGCCCTCACCCTATTACTGCAGATACCCAGGAGATCCTTAAGCAGGTAGGCCTCCTCAAGTTCTATGAGGAGGCTATTTCCGGCCTAAAGGCCCATAGTGTGCTTTTGAGACATCTTATTGGCAAGTGGAATGCCCATCGACAGGCTTTTCAGGTTGGTCCTGACCAGTGGTATACACTCACTGAGGAGGAAATTTATTTTATTACAGGGCTATCTAGGAGAGGGGTGGATTTTCCCTCTTTCCTAGACATGCCACCTGGTTGTGTAGCAGGGAGTCAGTTAGTTTACTCCCAGAGATACATTGGAGCACATGTACTGTCTCCTTCAGAGTTTCAGGTACCTGGAGGTCAGTTACGTATAGGTGCTTTTGGTAGACAGGATGTGCAGTGCCTCTCTATTATCGCTTCGATCATTTCGCACAACACCAGTGACGGGCAATGCATTAGTTGCTCGCTTTTATATTACGTTGACACTTTAGTACAACAACCACGACTTGTCAGGTGGTCTGCCATTTTTTTGCGACAGTTTTGTACGACCTTAGATAGATGTCATGCTCATGCACAAGGGAGGGTCAACTTCCCTTTTGCTTAAGAGCTGTTTTGTTTATTTTTTGAGAAGTTTCCAGATATGAGACCTAGTTTTGTTCGACAGCCTCGTAGGCCGATGTTGCAGGCCCTGATGCGCATGTGGGGGTAGATGATGCCCAAGAGGGGAGACACTATGTTTCTAGTGAGGATATCACATGATTCGCTGGACTTACTAGCCAGCATTGGCGGGCTACATCCCTTCATTATGGTCCCATGTCCTTATGCTGGACTAGATTGGCGAGGGTGTCCCAACATCCTCTTCACTCCTGATGAGCCGCCAGATGAAAGAGGTAATATTACTGTTTTATTTATAGTTATTCTAACATGTTCTTTAACTTGTTTTTATTAAATTATGTAATGAAATTATCTAATTATTGTTGTGTACTTGTATATATTTTGCAGACATTGGGTCTTTTGATGGCGATGAGATGTCGGTTCCACCACATTATCCAGGTGTTGATCCTGATGATTACGATCAGGAGATGGCTGATGCGCCAGATCAGGATGAGGCCGGTGGCGCAACAGAGAGACGTGCTGATCCTCATGCACCTTATGGTGCACTGGTACAGCATTTTTCTAGGCATGGTCGACCATAGACCAGATACCGGATGGAGTTGGGTAGCCAAATCTGTGGATTGATTTCATGAGGCCCGCTCATTACAGAGAGATACAGGGTGATGATAGATTGATACGGATGTGGAGAGGCATGCCAAGTGACATGTGTTAGTGTCAGTCTTTGCAGCGTTCCTCCAGTGATCAAACATGCTCTTACAAAGTGATTTTAAGGTGTCAAGGTCAAATTTTTTCATTTCAGTGAGTCTTTAAGCAAAATTTGGTCATTAGGTATAAGGTCTAGGGTTTGTTTTCACTCTTCTCAAAGTTGTCCAAATTTCGGTCCATGTCACCATTCAGTTGAGTTTACCATCATTCAGATGGTTTTCATCATCATGTCAAGTTCCAAAGGGTCATTTTACACCTTGTTCATGCTTCAGTTGTGCCTAGGTAAGGTTCATTTCCCTCTCCTAGGGTTTTGAAGGTAATTTCTCTTGGATGGTAAAATCATTAGAAAAAATTGTATCCTGATGTTCATAAACTTTCCCCTATCCTTAATGTACCTTATTAAACACTTCCCATCACTGAGATCCCCCAAATTCCTCATTTTTGCACAAACCCTAGTTTCTTGCTACAACTTGGCAATTTTCTAGGCTAGGCCTGTGTTTTTCCCTTTTGGACCCCTTCCCCTCACTAAATCTCTGAAATTCCACTTTCCCCTGCTTCCTAACATCCCTCCATACTTCCCAAAATTTTCTCAAGATTTTAGAAGCCCCTTATCCCCTTCATTTCGCTTCATTTTGACAAATCCCCGGTTCCACACATCGGGATAGGTTTCACTCCAATGATGTTTCTGAGAAATAAAAGATTAATTTTGGAAAAATGAGAGAGTTTTTTGTCCAAAATAGGCCAAGGAAGAAAAACCTCCTTCACTTTTTACACAGGTGTCATGGTTTTAGAGAAATGTCAACAATACAGTTGCCTCAGGAGAATTGATGTACCTCTGAAGTGACCTTGGGAAAATCAAGATTTCTCCTAGCTTGGTTGGCCAAATGACTTGCTTGATGAGTCAAATGATAACTAGACACAAATATATTTCCAATTAGCTATCATGAGCTCAATTTGGAGTTGAGGAAGACCTTCAAAAGTTGACCGCAACAACACTCTGCCTTGAGGCAGCCTCATTTTGCACATTTTGACTAGTTTTGGGAGATTTGATTTTTGACAGGGTAAATGAACTCCAAATTGAAAAATTCCAGTTGGGTTGGAAATTAGACTCAATAATATTTCCAACGAGCTATCCTGAGCCCAATTTGGACACTGGGAAGGCCTCCAAAAGCCTCTTGAAATAAGGCGCTACGCGTTGGGTTTATGGCGCGACGCATTGGGTTGGTGTGCGGCGCATTGGGCTAGAACACAAGATTTTTGCCATTCCTTTCACCCATCAAATTTTTCTCGGTATCTCCTTGTTAGAGTAATTCAAAGTCACTTCCTCATTGCTCTTAACAAGTGTTTGGTGTTGGTATGAAAATTTAAATGCAAAAAAAACTCTAACCCTATTGTCTTGATTATGAAATGCTCCTAGGGTTTTGAAATTGACTTTGGTGTCAAATATTTACATTTCCCTTATCTCCTTCCCCCCCCCCTCACTGTTTATTTGCTCACCACAGTCCTCATTCCCTTATCTCTTGACATCCATAAAGTAAAATCATCCCTATCCCATTTCCATTGTCTCCATACCATTTGTAAATTTCCCTCAAATCCCAAGTTATCCCAAATAGCTAAGTGGCTGTCCCAACACACAGATTTCAAGTGGAAAACTCATAATTTCACTTGATTATAGCCCATCATTCTCATTACCCTATTCCTCCATTTTCCCTCCCATTTGACACACATTTTGCAATCCAATCAAAACACCAAAGTTCTCATACAAAACAACATAGACCTTGCATAGACCTTGGACTTCATGGACACGGATACCGATACATCTTATGATCGAGATAGTGATTCCACAACTGAACTACATGCACCTAGAAGGCCAACAAGGAAGATAACATGCTCAGACACATGAAGAACCATTATTGGGCACGAAATCACGTTTGCAAAGCGAGGATCAAAATCCTGAAGGTAAAGCTAAGGAGGGCACTAAAGCGTCGCAAAAGGCATGATAGACTCCAAATTTTGGCCGAAGCTTCTTTGGCCTAGCATAGCACTTGATGAGGGACCTTCAGCCCAAATTTCAAGGAATTTGGGAAAAATTTTGTCAATTTTGTTTTTTTTGGTCACAAAACAGATTTTCCTGCCTGACGCATAGCGCCACTTGGCGCGTGCTTATAATTGGCAGCTCTTCAGGGGGAAAACTTTGCATTTTTAGATTTTTTATCAAAATTTATGCATGCTCATGGATTACCTAAGGATTTCATCAAGTTCTGGGTTGCCTAAAGGGTCAAAAACACCCTAAAAATGGCCTTTCTGCCACCTTTTGCACACACAGGAAGCAGTGTTGGGAGATTGAACTTTTGGAGGGGAAAATGGCAATCAAATCTAGAAATTCCACTTGGGTTGGAAAGTAGACAGGTAGGGCCTTCCAAAGAGCTATCATGCGCTCAATTTGGACTTCAGGAAGGGCCTCAAAATTAGCCTCAAACGTGTGCTACACATAGAGATTTTGGGCAGGCAAAGCTAAGGAGGGCACTAAAGCGTCGCAAAAGGCATGATAGACTCCAAATTTTGGCCGAAGCTTCTTTGGCCTAGCATAGAACTTGATGAGGGACCTTCAGCCCAAATTTCAAGGAATTTGGGAAAATTTTTGTCAATTTTGATATTTTTTGGTCACAAAACAGATTTTCCTGCCCGACGCGTAGCGCCACTTGGCGCGCGCTTATAATTGGCAGCGCTTCAGGGGGAAAAATTTGCATTTTTGGATTTTTTATAAAAATTTATGCATGCTCATGGATTACCTAAGGATTTCATCAAGTTCTGGGTTGCGTAAAGGGTCAAAAACACCCTAAAAATGGCCTTTCTGCCACCTTTTGCACACACAGGAAGCAGTGTTGGGAGATTGAACTTTTGGAGGGGCAAATGGCAACCAAATCTAGAAATTCCACTTGGGTTAGAAAGTAGACAGGTAGGGCTTTCCAACACGCTATCATACGCTCAATTTGGACTTCAAGAAGGGCCTCAAAATCAGCCTCAAACTTGTGCTACGCATAGAGATTTTGGGCGCGGCACATAGAGAATTTTGGCCTATTTTTCACTCAGCAGCTCAGAATTTTGCCTAGTTTTGGCCAGTTTCACTTTTTCATGTAAATATTGATATACTTTGATGTAATTTCATGACCATGATGTAATTTTGGCACATTTTTACTCATTCTAGAAGATTCATTCACCAAAAGGTGAAATGTAAGTGAATGAATCACTTTCCTAGCATATAGAGGCAAGTTGTTTTCATTACCTATTTTTCAGTTCCTAGTTTAGATATGGTTGAAACAGCTCCTAGAATGATGAGCTCGACCCCTAGAGGCATGGGGAGGAGTTAGGCTTGTCTATATTATGTATTTTCTCAGTCATTTTCAGGGTTGGACACTTGGGATTGCTTGGCACTTCATTGTACATTTCATTTCTGCAATTTTGGCAAAGGAATAGACCAGGGTTTTGCAGCACTCTTTGGGATCCTTGTGGCTCTGTGCTTTGATGGTGTTTTTCTCCATGTAATTGTAAGTTCACTGATGTCTATGTGTACCATTTTCATTCTCCTTTCTTCTTAAATTAAACAAATTAGTGTTAAAGGTGGAATTCAGTAGCTTGCTTTTCTCTGCCTTTAGTTTTGTTTAATTTTACATGTTTTCATCTGTTTGAGGAGGAATCTTGAGACCCTCTTGCCCTCTTCAGCTCCTCACCGGTCTGATCCATCCATTCATTCAATCTAAAGCATCAAAACAATTGCCTTCCTTGCCCCAATCAGAACTCTGCAAAAACTAGGCCTTATCCCCGCACCCAAAACTACCTTTCCCTTTGATCCAACAAAAACCCCTAAAATCAAACTCAAACTCCTTTATTTATATACCTAGCCTAAAATTAGCTTTTATTTCAGTCATCTCAAGCCCTATTGATTAATTTTCGCTGAGATTGACCTGGAGAGAGCCCTCTCCTGTTCTGGTAGGGCTAGCTACCAGACTAAGCGTGGTTTGATGTTACCCTAAACTCTGCCTTCCTTCAGCCTGAGGTAGATTTAGGCAATAACAACATGTATGGCCTGATGTGACATGTCGTAGGAGCTACGACAGTTGTTACGCGATTGAGGAGGATTGTCCGTAGCTATAGGTGTACTCAAGCTGCGACACGTGATGGACAGTCTGCCAGCAGCCACTTAGATGCATCTCGTGATCGTTCACATCGCGACGCGCCTGATGATCAGCATGAGGCTCCACTACTAGCATCTGACACTAGTCATCATGGAGATGAGGTTGGACCATCGGCCACGTCCAGTCAGTAGCCTGTAACATCCACCATGAGTACTAGTCACGATCATCATGAGTAGGCTGGGCCATCGACCGCCGAGGCTGCAGTACTATTGACTGAGTAGGCCACCTCCACTACTACTGCGCCTCATATTGATCATGTTGTACTACCACCAGTGGATGCATCCATCAGTACTGGTGATCATCATGATCATGAGCAGGCTAGTCGACCATCGACTGTCGAGGTTGCACCCAGCTTTACTGAGCAGGCTGCATCCACTTATACTAGTGTTATTGATGTTTTATACTACCACCAATGCTTGATCCATGACATGATTTATATTACAGTTGTATATTTTTAACATTATTCAGTTATATATATATATATATATATATATGGTCCATGTATTTTATGTTCATGTTGCAGTTGTACTTAATTTTCATGTTGACGATCATCATGATGTGGCGCATATTGTTAGTCATGTTAGATATGTTCATTTAATGTTTAGCTTGCAGATAGATGTGTATATGTGATAGGCGCATGAGCTATTTGACATTATATTGAGATGTATATTTGATGTTTGTGTTGTGATGATGTTAATATATAATGTTAATTTGATGTTAATTGAATGTGTTTATTAATAGAATATGATGTTTGTACGATGGTTATCATGGTCTGATGATGTTTATTAATTAATTTAATATTGTTAAATGACCATGATATTTATTAAATATTATGTCATGAATGTAATTGTAATTTAAATTTTAATTCTATGTAAAATTGTATTAATTTTAAGTGTAATTGTATGTAAAATATTTATTAATGTAACATTTTAATTGTAATTGTAATATTTAATTTATAATTGTATATATGAAAAATTGTAAAATTGTAATTGTAATTCTAATTGTATGTAAATTTCACAAATTGTAATTGTATTTGTAATTGTAATTTTAATTGAATTGTATGTAAAATATTTGTAAAATTGTAATTGTAATTGTAAATATAATTCTATGTAAAATTGTAAATGTAATTGTATTTGTAACTGTAATTTTAATTGAATTGTCTGTAAAATATTTGTAAAATTGTAATTGTAATTGTAAATGTAATTATATGTAAAATTGTAATTGTAATTGTAAATGTAATTATATGTAAAATTGTAAATGTAATTGTATGTAAAATTAAAATTGTAATTGTAATTCTAATCGTAATTCATGTATGTGAAATTAATGTAAAATTGTAATTGTAATTTCAATTCTAATCGTAATTGTAATTTTAATTAATGTAATTGTATGTAAAATTTTAATTCTATTAATGTAAAAATTTTAATTGTATTAATGTGAAATGATTTTATTAAAATATTTAAATTTGTAAATTTGCAAATAATTGTAAATAACAAATCTAGAATAATACGAATTTTTGTAATATAAAGTTTAGAAAATAATGAAAATAAATTCATGTACTTTATAATTATCATTATTTTATTATGATCTTACACATATAAAGTTTAGAAAATAATGAAAATAAATTCATGTACTTTATAATTATCATTATTTTTTATGATCTTACATACAAAAATAAAAATAAAAACTTTAAAATGTCCGGTGCGGTTATTATCCTAATAGGCCCCGGTGCGTAGCATTAATAAAACGCACCGGTGCGTCACATTTACGCGCACCGGAAACGTATAAATGCAAATAAAAAAATGAAACTCTATTTTTCTTAAGTTAAAAAAAAGCGGCAATTTGAAAAATGGACGGCACAATATTTTCGAAAATCTAATTTGATAAAATAATTCTTTAAATACTAAAGACTTTTCATTATTTCACTATTTTTGCTAAAAATTTTCAGTGAAATTTTTGCAATTTTCGCAGGAGACAGACTTGGAGCAAGAGAGCACGAGAGCACTGTGGATGGCGAAATACGTTCCAACAGAAGTATTCAGACAATCAGAAACCAAAACTTTGGTGATTCAAGTCCTTTATCATAGAATTTTAAACCATTTCGTGATTAAATTTAATTCTTTTTTTTTTACTTTTTTTCTGCAGTTTTTTATTTTTTCATGCAGTTTTACCCATTTTTACCCTGAACCCTTTATTTGTTTGTTTTTTCCCTTTCTTCTCCCTGTTTATGTGATTTCAAAATTAGGGTTTTTCATTTTAGATTGACGTCCAACCCACGGGACGACTTGCATAGTCGGATCCCAATCCATTCGTCAATTGCGTGAATTTTTGAAAAAATGGATTTTTCTTTATCGGTGCGCCCTGCGTACTCCACTGCACCAGTGCTTTGTATTATTACAGTGCACCGCGCAAGTTCTGTGTCGTAAAAATTGAATTTTTTTTTTTAAATCCGTGCGCCAAATCTGAAATAGGGCACCAGTGCTCTCTTTAACTAGGAACGCACCGTACGGTGTCTAACAACGTTTTTGCGGTGCGTTTATAATACCCCATGCACCGTTAGGTTTATTACACTATTTTTGCGGTATATTTATAATACCGAACGCACCGTACAACGTATTATACTGTTTGGCAGTGCATTGTTAATATATCCACGCACCGGTGGCAGTGCGGATTTCATGAAAGGCGCACCGGTGTCTCGAGATTTATTTTCTAACTGAAAAGTTGAGAATTTATTTATAAATATATTAATGAATGATATGCTATAGTTTTCAGATTGATAAAGAAATTACTGACAAGATATCAAGTAACAAAAGTACTGTTAACACATCAAGAAAAGAAAAAAAAGGCAAGTTCTTTGTAAATTATTTATAAAAAATATTATTTTTGAACTATATGTAACTTTAGCTAATATGTATTGTTTACTGTGTATCATGCAGAGCCACAAAATGATGAAGCTCGATATGATTTTATTTTATCTACGACCAGAAGAGCGTAAAAGTTTAATGGAAAAATTGCAAAAAGATGAATCATGTGAATGAAACAATACTATCAATCCAATATGAGTTTCTTTTTTTAATTATCATTAATAATATACTTAAAATTATTAGATAACATGTGTCAAACACTATACTAATTCACATCTGTTTAATGTTCTACAGGGACCAACAACTCAGAAAATGAATGTTGTTCTAAGAAAAGAAAAAAAATAGAACATGCAAATGAAAATGAATTTCTCATGGCTCATCTAGAGTGGTGCTGAAAGTTAACGAAAGGGGGAAAAACTTTTACAAAAGTTTGAGGGATCTAGTGGAACGAATACAACAACGTGCTTCAAATGTAATATGTAATCATTGAATTTTTCGATCATTAGGTATAATAAATAAACAATTTAGCATTAAATATTAATTTTCAAGAATTTTCTTGCAGAAAAGAAAAGAAAATGGAACCCATTCAGCACATAAAACAAGACGACAAGGAAGAAAATGGTTGATCTCTAAGTTTGTGAGTTATTGTTACTTCCTTATAACAACTTAACTAGATTTCATTTTTGTATTTTTTAAGTTGTTTTACAAAAATCATCATTGAATGTCTTCAAACAGGGGCTAACATACAAAGAAGAATCATCAGACGAATTGATTGAAATTGGGTTAAATATGGGTTGTGAGTATATGTTAGCATATCATAATTTAATTGTGGAATTTGTAAGCATCTATCGATTTTGTTTTAATTAGCTCCGTCTATAATTAATAGAACAAAAACATCTTTTATATTAAATATATGATTTGTTATGGGGTATAAAACTTGCAGGAAACAAAGTATGGAACTGCGCCAACAAATGAAATTTTGAAAGATGGCATGGTACATGGTTTTGAAAGAATGTATATAGTTTATGAGTCAATTGTTGCTATGGTACACATTTTTCTTTTCGATTTACATTGATGTATATTATTTAATATTGGAATTTTCATTATTCTCACCAATGTAAATACACTCATTTCAGTTTATTTTTATGTTTGTAGATGGAAAATGAAGAAGAAGAAAACAATCAACGTCATGAACACAACATTCCTGAAAATAACCCAAGTCATGGAAGTAGCTCTGGCAGTGACATCAGTTGAATAGAAGAATGATGATCACTATGTAATTTGGATATCAAAGCAAGGTGTTTTATTTTTTGAAATATGTCTGTGAAATCAGAGATTTTGTTTAATGTAATGGACATAGTGTTCCATTTGAAAGACAAAGGGATACGAATAATTGTCCCATTTTGTATGATAAAGACTGTCTTATTCATATATATATATATAATCATAATATTTATTTTAATTTATTCTATTGCGTTTTTCATTGTCGTTCTCAAATGCACAAATAAAAATTTAATTCATATGAATATTGTTATAAGATTATATATATGTGTCGAATTTTGATGAATAATGAATTTAAAACAATCACAATAATTGGACTGTCAGAGGTGGATGTTTCTAAAAAAAACAAAATGAAACCCAGTGCGTTTATGTGTCTATACGCACCAGTGCGTTTATGATTCTATGGGCACCGCACTAGTACCGATTCCAGTTATAAATATCGGTGTGTTTGTGTGATACTGCGCACCGGGGTGTTTATGTATCTATAAGCACCCGTGCATTTGTAGATGCCATGTGCACCGCACGAATACCAATACCAATTATAAATCTCGGTTCCTTTCTGTGATACGGAGCACCGGTGCCTCATAAAGATACACGCACCGGTGTGCTTATACGACCTATGGGCATCGCTCAAAGCCCAAGACCAATTAGAATGGCCCCGTGCGTTGTATCACCAACACCAGGCCCGGTGCTGTTGTTTTCCTTAACGGCCTAGTGCATTCTCCTTAGACCGCCTCGGTGCGCTGTCTACCGATATGCACCGGTGCGTTCAAACCTGATAAGAGCACTGATGGAAAAACATCCGTAATAACCTCCGGCCGTCCTTTTTTTTTAGTTGTGTTCAATTTCCATTAAAAGCTCTGCCAAAACCTCCATTACCAAAAACAGATGTGGTAGCATATGTTTTTTTGACAATTTTGGCCAATTTTATAACACTAAAAACCTCCTTTATAACCTCTGCTAGAGGGTCTTTTCCTTGTAGTGGAAGTTGCTTATGAAATAAAATGAGCCTACCTACTATTGAAATGATGAGACATATCAAATATGCCTATCAGGATTAATGGTTTCGAAGTACAAAGAGGTTCATATTACAAAGAATGATGAGTTACGAATTCAGAGGCTTGTGTATGAGTAATTAAAAAAATAACTAAAGCATTATTGGTCATCATGAGGAAACTCATACAATTTCATAGACTCCTTTCAAAGCAATGAGTATGTTGTAAGTCCAAAGTGTTGGGCGAACAAGAGGATAATGACTAGAGCATGCAGTGTTGAAGAGATACGAGCTATAGAAGGTGGAAGAGATAAGAAGTGGAGGCATAAGTGAAAACGTTTCCGAGATGGGAAGTGTCCAGGAAGATTGCACACAGGAGAAGCACAATCAAGGTAGGCATTATAACTAGCAAAACGATTTTCATTGATTTAGAGTGCATGAGGCTGAAATTGGAAAACACATTTGCTGTAGAGAAACCAGAAATTTAGGAATAAAACTACAGTTCTCTTGCAGAGGAGCTTGTTTTATTGCCAATTTCCAGAGTTCAGGTGAGATTCGAATCGATATACCTGAGACTTCGTAATTAAAACCCTTTCCTAACCAAATTCAATCACGCAACTCAATCATAGAAATTGTGCCAGATTTTTCATTTCAAACAAGCAGAGAAAAATATGTGGGCTTGGAGGTTAGTCAACGACCAACTCTAGGTAAGATTTTGAATTTTTTTTGTGGAAAACTGAGTGGAAAGACGAGTTGAACTCAACTTCATTAGTCCAATTCGAATTTATTTTAAAAAAACATCTGGCATCGAAATCAGTCCTGTCATTTCTCTCAAATCAATTTGATTTGTTGCTAAAGCGGAGGAGAACAATTCATTGTCAAAATTAGAAAGGTTGTGAAGTAGGCTACATGATATCAAAATTTGGCAACGAGGTTTTCAATTTAGGCACAATTCATGAAATCAAAATACTGGTAGGCCAATTTTTTCCTCTTCTCTAAATTATTTAACGAAAATATTTTGAATTCGATTTTATAAACAGAGGACGTGAAATTGATTTTTAAAAACAGAGGATATAAAAGTGATGAATTCCAGTTCTGCGCTTTTTTTATGTGTCATATGGTCTTTCTCCAAGAGATAAAAATAATTTTGAAATGCTGATACATAGATCTTCAAAAATCAAGAGTTTTTTTAATTTCTCAATTTGTCATTTTCTTTTTGAAAATCAATCAATATATTTTTGACTAACAGTTTGAAAGTCTAGGTATAAGAAAATTACAGAGAAGATATAAAGATGGAAAGGAGGACTGAACCAATAGGGTTTCAAGAAGAAAAATGGTCACAAGGGAGTAAAGAACATCTTTCCAAGGTAGATTTACTGGACTTTTTAGGAAAGTTCAATGGCTATAATCATAATATTTCAAAAGAATTTGTGGCTAATTATCAAGATGGAAAGACAAGTGTGGGAGATATAGCCATTCCTGTAATGGAGGAATATCTTGATTTAGCTACAGGATTACCAATAACAGGAGAAATGTATCATAGAGGTAAAATTTCAAGCAAAAGGATTACAATTTCTTTCTACAAAGATCCAAAAAGGAGAACTTGATTTGGAAAAATGGAGTGTTGAGAATAATTGGTTTCAGGACCCATGGAAGGAACTTATCCTTATTGTTCAAAAATACCTTACCTACGATGGTAGGTATAGTGTGGTTCACATGTACCACATCATGATTCTCCAGCATATTAGAGGTGAAAACAAAATTAATTTACCATAATTCTTTATAACAAACCTACTTAAAATGATTGAAGGAGTGAAAGGGAAGAATGATAGAAAGGAGACAAGTTATTATCATGAAGGGATGATAAAATTTCTGGTAGAATATCAATTGAAAAACACCAAAGGAGAGACATGGATGAGTTTCTTGGAGAGAAACAATTTCATAGAAGAACAATTGGATGAAATTTCTAGAGCCGATGAACACCCAAATTTTTCTAGAGAGGTAATGTATACATCCTCTTATCCATAAACAAGATCTAGAAAGAAAATATAAATAGAAACTTTGGAAAAAGGCATTCCTTTTATCTCTTTTCCTAGGAAATCCAGGAAAAGAATGTTGGAGTAAGTGAGAACACTTAAAGATCCCCATGATGAAACACAGGATGTAGTTGAGAAGGAATTACCAGTTGATGAAGTAAAACAAAGGTATAATAATTACCTTGAAGAATTAGAGAAACAAGAAAATGAAAAATTGAAGGAAAACAAAAAAGATGAATGGCAAAATATAAATGAAAGAGAGGATTCATCCTCTGATTCTCCATATGATAAATTGAGTAAAAAAATCAAGAAATATGCAGCTGAAACTTATGGAGAATCCCCTAGAAAAGAAAAAAAGGATGAAATGGAACAAATAGAAGAGTTGAAGACAAAACTGAAGGTAACATAAATCATGGAAAGGCGTCTAAAAAATGAAAACGAGATGTATAAGAAGCAAAACAATAAAATCTTGAAATAAAACAAGAAACTCAGTAAGAAAGAAAAAGAACTCGAGACTCGAGATTTTCTTATTTGAAGGCAGACATGCAGATGGCTACAAGAAAAGAAAGAATGGCAATACAAGTATGAGAGGAAAAAAGTGAAAACTCAAATCTATAAGGTGGAGGAAAGAGGAACAGAAGGGATAGATCCTTTTTTACAGGCATCACAGGATGAGGAAGCAACATCAACATCCGAGGGAAGAAGAAGAAGATCCAGGCAATCCAATCAAGTATGAGGACATGCTAAATGCATGGCAAGGGGGAGTGTTAGTCTCCCATTTTGGTTTCTTTTAACATACGTATTTCATCTATTATCATATTTTGTCGTCACTTCATCACCTTATCCACCTCATTTTGCCTATTTCATACACACCAAGGTAGTCAAAATATGTCTTTGAATATTTTTAGTATTTTTGACAAAATTAAGCATTAGAATTAAATTTGGACAGAACTGGAAAAGCTTGTAATGGCTCGTTCAAAGCGATGGTTGCAGGACACCTGGGCTCAAACCAAATGCACAGCTGGAAACTATGGGAACCAAGGATGGATGAATATCTATTGGTTCATACCAAAACAACTAGATTAGTGTCGATCAACGTTGGTCAAACGAGACTAGCTGTTCAAGAATATCCCCTGATTTGAGCATAAAATATGGGCAGTTTTGTGATTTTTTAGGATTCACCTATATTTTGTGTAACCAAATAATAAATTCGACCTATTAAGGTGGATTGAAGATAATTGTGAGTTGTTCAACTTTTTTAGCTTTTCTTGTTATGTTTTAGCCTATTTAAACAAGGCTCTCATATGTAGAAGTTACCTTGGAACTTGTGGGGAATTATTATTTGTTGAAGACAATTGAAGACTAAAACGTGTTCTCTCTCATTTTCTTATGCATCATATGGTTTGAATGAGTTGTTGTAGTTGATTGTGTTGAAGGTGTACCATGCAAGAGTGGAGGGCCCCCATTTGAGCTGAGTGCACTTAATTGTTACATAGTGTTTATGATTGTGAATATGGTAGCTTTAATTATGAATGTTTATTCTTCTTTGTTGTAGATATATGTACATGTTTTCATGTTGAACTTTTATTAATGGCCATGTTTTCAATTTGTGAATATTGATCTATAATTCAATAACTAGTTTGAATGTGGAAGGATACCAAGGACTCTTAGAGTAGAGCCTCTTCTCCATATTTTAAAATAAACTAATGACATTGACCAATCATTTCCATGCTTTTATAGAGTAGATCTGAATGATTTTTAAATCTGAATGCTTTCATAGAGTAAATCTAATTTCTATCATTCACATGCTTTCATAAAGTAATTCTGAAAACTTTCTTTACATAGAGATCCCATCATGCATTTCTCTTTTCCAAAATTTAAAACAATGATCTTCTGAACTAACTAGATCTGAGACCCATATATTTTGGTATGTTTCTAAGTCTACTAGCCCAGATTGTTAAATGAAATATATGCTCTAATTTAGTGCCATAAATTAGACTTACAAGGTGATTAAGCCTTATTTGATTAAATATTGTCTGCCCATGGTAAGAAAAGTTATGGTGGTTGTAGACGACACACGGAAGGTCAAGAGAGCTCTGATTTGGGTTCTTACGAATGCTCTGCCTAAGCTTGATAGGCTCATTTTTTTACATGTTGTGCCACTACCTCCATCTTCATTGGAAGAGAAGGAATTTTTTTTTGTGTGTGCTTTGTGACAAGGAAGACCACGACTGAAGGTAGAAGTGATGATTTAATTCATTGATTTTACAACCATTCATTTTTCAAGTTGTTGCAACTTCTAAGTTTGGGGAAATTTTTTGTGTATAAGCATGTCATGTTATGGTAAGTGACATTAGTTTGGCCAACTATTGTCATGATTTTAAGTCTTTGTTGGAATTGGCCATTCCAACAATAGACAAATTTGCAAGAATTTTTTATTACTAGATATGATGAAGACATAACACTGAAGATGGCATCAAAATATAGTGATGGGAGTTGCATTTGAGATTAAAGGATGATGGACAACCACTGAAAAGTTTGTGGGATAGACTCACTAGCATGTTGTATTACGAGTCACATCTTAACTGCAAGCAAGTCTATGGTGTTTTGTAGTGGTCTTTGTAAAGTATGTACTTGGTAACTCCATAAGTTGGAGTGTGTAATGTAAGTCTGATGGGACATGTGTACCCAGATAAAGCTCGTGGTAATCTTAAAACCACTTTGTAAATGTAGGTTTGTGGTAAGACGGAAACTGCTTGTGACATTGTAAGTAAGTGCAGGTTTGTGGTAAGCCGGAAACCACTTTGTGACAGTGTATGTAAGTGCAAGTGTGTGGTAAGCCAGAAACCACTTTGCAATGTTGGTTTGTGGTAAGACGGAAACCACGTGTGTGAGTGAAGTAGACAGGATTTCTTGTAGGCATGGTTTATGGTCAGCCAACAAAACCCTGGGCATGGTTTAGGGTAAGCCTATAAAACCCAAAGCATGGTTATGAGTAATCCGAGAAAACCCATGGTGACGATGATGGATGGGGGATTTGCGGGTACAGGTACAAGTATGCAGATAATGGTAGACTGAACCATGTACATGAAGGAAATCCTAGTAGACTGCAAGTTGCAATGGTTGGTACACATGCATTCCGGTAGATGGTTGTTCCTTTATATGGACGCCAACATTTGTTTTTTTTAATCATATTTGCGAACACCAGGACCACAGTTAGACTTTGTTGATTGAGATTGAGATAAGTAGTCATTAAAGGG
This sequence comes from Pinus albicaulis, assembly GCA_034641835.2. NCBI lineage: Eukaryota > Viridiplantae > Streptophyta > Pinopsida > Pinales > Pinaceae > Pinus > Pinus albicaulis. Next base: position 1,150,255,589 of record CM076582.1, read on the forward strand.
GGGACTTGGAAAAATATAATTCCCACTGTCTTTGTTGTGATTCATTCTATGTACAAGAGTTTTTTCATAATATTTGGGAGTTTGTTGAGGTTTGGTTGGTTGAGAGATTCTCTCCGACTAGTTAGCTTCCTAGATTGATGTGTGGTTGAGATATTCACTCAACCAAGAAATTAGCTATCTCTAGATATAATTTCATATATTTATATTGTATCATTATTTGATGTGAATAGAAAATTCCAAGTGCATTTAGAAAATATAAATAGAACAAAAGTCGCAAGACTATTATGACATCTATGAACATAATATCTATACTAGAAATTGCAGCAGATGTTGCAAAGGAAACGCCGTAAGGTATAAATTCAAATTAGTAAAAAAAATGTTATTCAGCTGTCTTAAATCACAAGCAACAATTTCATGTGAGATATTAAATCCTTGAAAGTATCCATTGCGAGTGTTATATCTATGAAGTGATAAAAATAATGAGATAACTAAAATATGATGCTTATTAGGTTTATTTGGAAACAAGAAGGTTGCTTAGTTAGATTGTGTTATTTTAGTAAGTAGCCATGTTGCAAATTGGAGCTCATCACCTAAAAAATAAATCCTCGCTGTTCTAAATGAATTTAAAATGATACATGATGCTAAAGAGAGTAGCTACTGAGATACTGCTCCCAAAATAAGCAAGGGAAGCATGCCCTTTTTCGTATCGACCTCTGGAAAAATTTATTTCAGAATATGGCTAAATGTAGTGGAGAGTGTACAATTTTTTCCCTTATATTATGTAGTGGGAAATGTACCATTTTTCCCTTGTATTTTGTAATCATTTTGCACTCTACAAGCAATTCATGGAGCTCTTTTGTGTCTCACAAATGGTTACAGTATTTGGGATGTCTGAAATTGGTTACAATTGTATTAACCTTTCTGGATAGCTTGAAATGTTGTCCGTGTTGGCTTGAGTCTCTATAATATTATTCTCTGGCAGTTTTGAAGAATATATAGTGTACTGATATCATCCAGAAATTCTATGAATAAAATGTTCGATTCCAAAGAATAAATCAACTGCTCCATCCTTCTGGTTACATTGCCAAAGGTAAACACTGATGGGTACTTTACATGACATAAACATTACAGATCCTCTAAAATGGGACTCCCTTTTTGTGAATTTTCTTAATGGGCTCAAAATATAAACGAAAGTGTTAACATTCCACTTTTTAAACTCCCTTTGCCATGTATGGAGCATGCTTTTTGGGGCAATGATTAATGGTTTGCATGCTGGAAAGAAAGGAAGATAACTTTGTAGGAAACTTATAATCATGAGTAATTTTACTGCCGTAGGAGCATGAACAATAATGCAACCTTCAACATGATCAGTACGTGATGATGCCTCCATTTCATTTGGGATTAATGAACCAACAATGTTTCTCCACAGGAATTCAAATCCCCATTTTTGGTCATCATTCATTTTCTCGTCCAATTCGAGAATTTTTTTTGATACATAATTGGGCTTCTCAGACAAATCACGAGATTGGAAGAATGGGAATCCCTATAAGGAATCAAAAATGGAAATTTCCATGTCTGTAGAACAGTTATCCTTTTGCAGTTGATAGCTTTATATGCTTATGTTTCTTCCTGAATTCCATACTCCCTATACGTTGAAAGGTACAAATGAAATATCAGCGGATTTACTTTCGTCAAGTAGCCAGGTATTATTGTGTTTCTTGAGTCATATGGCAATCAACCAATGGAATACTATCAACATAAAAAAAATCATCAAACAAAAAGGATGATCAATCACAATCATCTAGAAATGATATGAATCAAATGTTGGATTCCAAAGAACAAAGCACCATCCTTCCGGTTGCATTGCCCAAGATAAATATTGATGGGTACTTTACATGACATAGACATTACAGATCCTCTAAAAGGGGATGCCATTTTTGTTAAGTGTCTTAATGGGCTCAAAATATAAACAAAAATGTTAACATTTCACTTTTTAAACTTCCTTTTCCATGTATGAAGTACGCTTTTTGGGGCAATGATTAATGATATGCATGTGAGTGATTTTCCTATCGTGGGAGCATGCGAAATAATGCAACCTCCAACACGATCACTACGTGATGATACCTCCATTTCATCTGGGATTAATGAACCAAAAATGTTTCTCCACATGAATTCAAATTCTCATTTCTGGTGAGCATTCATTTTCTCATCCAACTCCAAAATTATTTTACATATAGAATTGGGATTCTCAGGCAAATCATGAGACTAGAAGGATGGGAATCCCATTAATGAATAAAAATGGAAATCACCATGTCTCTAGATCAATTATCCTTATGCACTTGATAGCTTGATATGCTTATGCATCTTCCCAAATTCCATTCTCCCTGTACGTTGAAAATTACAAATGGAATATCAGCCGATTCACTTTCGTCAAGTAGCCAGGTATTTCTGTGTTTCTTGAGTCCTGTGCCAATCAAACAATGGAAGACTATCAGCATACACAAACTCATCAAACAAAAAGGACGAGCAATCACAATTTTTAGAAACACAACTATTTTGGAAACTTTTGTTATTATCTCATAGCTATTGGGTATTTTTGCCATGTATCTTACAACAATTTTCTTACACAAAAATAATCTCCAACCTTTTGGTTCTATTAATTGATAATATTACAATTGCTTTATAGGTTTCTCTTTTTGGCACTTTGGTCATTGTTTCTCATCTTCCCTCCCAACAGGTAACGATTAACAATGAAAGTTTTTATATTGAAGGATACAATTCAACAAAGTTACTATTTCAGATACCCACATGCTTGGTTTTTGTTTAAATAGATTGATGCTAAAGGGGCATATACATACATCTCAAATTGATCAAAGTAAGTTCTATGATTCAAACATTAATTTATTGGAAAATATTTTAAAAGAATAATGGTTATAAACATTTAAAAATAACTTTATTAAATAATTAGTCAATCTATCTATCGGCCTAATTAAGTAATTAAAGGTAAATTTAGTGTTATTTAAGAAATGAGAATTATGAAAATTCATCATTATTGCTCAAGATAAATCACATAATTTAGAAATTTAAAAAAGATCACATATTTTAAAGAATTTCATTATTAATTTATTTTTTTATGTATTAAGAAATACTACTCGTGAATAATAAAACAATTGTAACATAAATAACATATAACAAAAAAAAACCATGTATTTTTGGAATAATAAAATAGTTGTAACAAAAATAATATAGAACAAGAAAAAATATGTATGTTTGGATGTATGAAAATTTAGATACATTTTATTAAGGAAAATTTTAAACGAATAATGGTTATAAACATTTAAAAATAATTTTATTAAATAATTAGTTTATATCTATATTATTGATGACAAGAATCAATGAGGTTTTTATATCAAGAAATTTGATCCCTCTTTGCTCTTGGTAGATCCAGAGTTAGGCCATCTTAATTTCCCCCTTTAGATAAACTACATTCCACATGAATACCATGGTTCAATACCATGGGTTGTTTTTATAGTTTAGTATTATTTTTATTTTTTTTGTATCTTTAAATTGTTCATTACATTATGTCAATCTTTTTATTTAATTTAATTTAATTTTTATTTTTATGTAATTTTACAAAGTCACGAAAACCTAAATTCAATATAACTTATTAAAAATTAAAAAAAAATAACATTATAAAAAACATATATAAAACTATTTATTTGTGGATCTAATGGCCTAAAACATTTCAATCGTCTAACATTTGATCCAATGGCTCAGACATGGACACAGTGTCACCTAGGGGGTGTTGTTTTCATATAAGAACGCGTTACGGCATAATTATATGAAAATAAATTTAAACTAGCAATTGCACCACATGTTGCAAAAGAAACATCGTAAGGAAATAGCATAGGAAAGAGTAGCCTAGAAGAAATAAGATGTTTTAGAGAAAGAGCCATTGTGGAGGAATGTTCAAATCAAAAATTTCTTCATATGGAAGGAGGTAGTGGAATCTTAATGAAATATTGCTTCCTTGATCCTTACAAATCATGAGGCCTATGTTGAAGTTAAATTAAATACCTTGTTTGATCATGCCAACATGAATGCCTCATGAATAAAGAAATAGATTGTGATTTTCTACCTTCAAAATCAAAGGTTGTTTTGGTGCAATTCCTCCATATTTAATCTTGATCAATTCCTATTGAGTCGCCTATGTATTATTTCCTTCATGATCTTTGAAAATATTCAAAATATCACATTCTTCTTTACCACTGATGTCGCTCGTGTCTGCCATGTTCTTGTTTTTTCAGTATCGCCGATATGAAGTTGGTTTTTTTGTTCTTTGTGCAGACAGTAAAAAATGTATGGCGAGGTGGATTTCATCACTTCAAGAGCAATAAAAATAAGGTCATTGAGAAAATAGCTCCAACATCGAGAGAGCTTTGGTAGCATTTATGGAGTTGGAGAACATGTCTTATTATGTGGTGTTGGCTACTCGGCATAACTTTCTTGATCTTCTGTAGAAGAAATGAATTTTTATTTATCTTATATTAAATTAACCATGAAATTTACAACATTCATGGCACACTTTCCATCACATTTGTAGAGCAAATTATAACAGAGTATCACACTTTTCTTATTAGAGCTAAATGCTCCTATATGCAACAACGATGAATTTCATCACAGAAACAACTCCAACACATTTGTAGAGAAAATTATAACACAATATCACACTTTTCTTATTAGAGATAAATGCTCCTATATGCAACAACGATGGATTTCATTACTTAAGAGTAGTAAAAACAAGTTTATTGAGAAAACAACTCCAACACATTTGTAGAGAAAATTATAACACAGTATTACACTTTTCTTATCAAAGATAAATGCTCCTATATGCAACAATGATGGATTTCATCACCTAAGAGCCGTAAAAACAAGTTTATTGAGAAAACATCTCCAACACATTTGTAGAGAAAATTATAACACAGTATCACACTTTTCTTATCAGATCTAAATTCTCTTATATGTAACAACGATGACTTTCATCAGTTCAAGAGCAGTAAAAACAAGTTTATTGAGAAAACAACTCTAGCACTGAGAGAGATTGGAAGCAATTGTTGAATTGGTGAACATGTATTCCTCTATGGCGTTGTATATTGGGCATAGCTTTTTTTTTCTTTGTGCAGACAGTAAAAAATGTACGGAGAGGTGGATTTCATCACTTCAAGAGCAGTAAAAATAAGGTGATTGTGAAAATAGCTCCAACACCGAGAGAGCTTTGGTAGCATTTATGGAGTTGGAGAACATGTCTTGTTCTGTGGTGTTGGCTACTCGGCATAGCTTTCTTGACCTTCTGTAGAAGAAATGAATTTTTATTTATCTTATATTACATTAACCATGAAATTTACAACATTCATGGCACACTTTCCATCACATTTGTAGAGAAAATTATAACAGAGTATCACACTTTTCTTATCAGAGTTAAATGCTCCTATATGCAACAACGATGAATTTCATCACATAAAACAACTCCAACACATTTGTAGAGAAAATTATAACACAATATCACACTTTTCTTATCAGAGATAAATGCTCCTATATGCAACAACGATGGATTTCATCACTTAAGAGAAGTGGAAACAAATTTATTGAGAAAACAACTCCAACACATTTGTAGAGAAAATTATAACACAGTATCACACTTTTCTTATCAGACATAAATGCTCCTATACACAACAACGATGGATTAATCACTTAAGAGCAGTGAAAACAATTTTATTGAGAAAACAACTCCAACACATTTGTAGAGAAAACTATAACACAGTATCACACTTTTCTTATCAGATCTAAATTCTCCTATATGCAACAACGATGACTTTCATCAGTTCAAGAGCAGTAAAAACAAGTTTATTGAGAAAACAACTCTAGCACTGAGAGAGATTGGAAGCAACTGTTGAATTGGTGAACATGTCTTGCTCTAAGGTGTTGGATATTGGGCATATCTTTCTTGATCTTATATACAAGACTATAAATTTGCATGTATCTTATACTACATTAACCATGAAATTGTCAACATTTAGTCACGTTTCCCGTCACATTTGTAGAGAAAATTACAATAGAGTATCACATTTTTCTTATCATATCTAAATGTTCCTATATGCAGCAACTACCTTGTGCCTCATAGTTTAAATTTGTGCAGGGAGGAGGAGTGTCAAGGTGCAAGCTAGAATATGAAGAGAAAGAAGAATCTTGTTTGTGACTTGAGATAGACTCATTCTCTACACATCTAGAGTAAAGCTTAATAAAACAAAACTCACCATACTTTGAATTTTTTAAATAAATATCTTAAAAATTAGAATATAGATTTAATACATTTTATTCATTTAAAAAATACAAATACAAATTACTATTTTAAATAAAAATAGTACAAATAATCACATTAATTACCATGACCCTCATGTTTGTAACTTATTCTTAATCAAATAGTGTCAATTTTGTGAAACTATAATCAATTTTTTGAAACTATAATCTACAAGTCTCACTTTTTATAGCTTTGGTGAAAAGGTAGAGTATGTAAATTCCCTTACCCTTTAAGGAACATCCTCAATTACACCCACCTCGACATCCAATCTAGACATCTTAGGTTATTCTTCTAAATTGATCAAGAGTATAGATTTTTTGGGTGGTGTTCTATGTGCACTAAAATTTCCATGATGTCCATCACTATGTATGGGGTTCATTGCAACCTTGGATATATTCTGCGACGAGTTGTGATTTTTTTGCTTGTGGCTACAACTTAGTTTTGGTTGTGACCTAGCAATCATGATTCAAAATTTTGTTATCATATTAGATCCTTATAGCATTAGATATATTATGTGGGCTAATGGGATGTTTTGTTTGTCACAATGATTCAAAAATCACTTATTATACCACAATATTGAATTTCTCGATGTCTGTTTTGTTTATGAACCCTTTAAAAAAACCACAAGAACATTTGATTTTACAGTGTGATCTCTCGAGCATAGGTGGGGATTTAAAAAATTGGAGAGTAAATTGAGCGGTTATTGTTTGAAATTGTTGTATAAGATGGAAAATTTGGATGGTTTGTACACAATATGGATATCATAAGATATATCTATTTTGAATTTTTTACCATGCATCTAATAAGTCCATTTCAACTAAGTGCGAATGATAACTTGTAGAATATACTCTCTCTTCAGAAGACTCTACAATATATATTGGATGGAGGGAAAGGTTATGATAAAACTTGTACAAAAAAACCCCTTAGGGTTGTCTCAACTTACTCTATTGTTAATTACAAAGTGTCAATTTTGTAAAACTATAATCTACACTAAGGACTGAGTGGGTTTTTTCTTTTGTAAGTTTTATTTGGAATTGAAAAATAAAAAATTTATAAAAGCTAAAATTATGTAGTGAAAGACTTTGTTTAAAATTTCAGAATAAAAAGTTGAGTAATTTTGACATCATATAATATGAAAATTGTTTATGATTATTAAGTAAAATTTTAAAAGAATAATGGTTATAAATATTTAAAAATATTTTTATTAAATAATTAGTTTAGATCTATATTATTTATCAGAGGGATCAATTCTCTTTGTACTCTAAAAGAGGTTTGCATATCAAGACATATGATCCCTCTCAGCTCTTGGTAGATCCATAGTTAAGATTGATCTAAGCCATATTAATATCCCTATTTAAATAAACTACATTCCACATAAATACCATGGGTCAATACCATGGGTTGTTTTATAGTTTGTTATTGTTTTATTTTATTATTTTATTTTGACCCAGTTAAAATGTTCATCACATTATGTCAACCTTTTTATTTTATTTACTTTTATTTTTATTTTTGTGTAATTTGACATAGTCAAAATGTTAATTTGAAGTTAAAATCTAACAAATTTTTAATAACAACATTTTAACTTAAAAGTCACCAAAACTTAAATTCAATTTACTTATTAAAAAGAAAAAGAAAAAACTAATATTTAGGTCGTAAGACGTTTTTATTTGAAAACAACTTTCCTAGCTGCCAATGTGTCCATGTCTGAGCCATTCAAATGTTAGATGATTGAAATGCTTTAGGCCATTAGATCCACAAGTAAATAGTGTTATATTTTTTTTATAATGTTAATTTATTTTTATTTATTTTTTAATAAGTAAGATTGATTTTAGGTGTATAATAGAAATGTTGTAATGTTATGTTTAACATTTTGACTACGTCAAATTACACAAAAATAAAAATTAAATTAAATTTTATTAAAAGATTGACATAATGTAATGAATATTTTAACTAGGTCAAAATACAATAAAAAACAAAAATAATAAAATAAAATAATAGTAAACTATAAAAACAGTCCATGGTATTGACCTTATTTGAAAACAACTTCCCTAGATGCCAATGTGTCCATGTCTCAGCCATTGGATCAAATGTTAGACAATTGAAATGTTTTAGGTCATTAGATCCACATATAAATAGTTATATATATATATATATATTTATATTTTATAATGTTAATTTTTTTTTCTTTTTAATAAGTTAGATTGATTTTAGACGTATAATAGAAATATTGTAATGTCATGTTTAACATTTTGACTATATCAAATTACACAAAAATAAAAATAGAAGTAAATTAAATAAAAATATAGACATAATGTAATGATCATTTTAACTAGGTCAAATACAATAAAAAACAAAAATAATAAACTATAAAAATAGCCCATGGTATTCATGTGGAATATAGTTTATTAAATTATTTCATAGGACATGATTTTTCTTGAGCAATAATGATGAATGTTCATAATTCTCGTTTCTTAAATAACACTAAATTTACCTTTAATTACTTAATTGTAACAGTTTCTAACTACATAAGAGTTTGTAACTACATACATACTCTCTTAAATTTTTTTGTTAATGAATATCAAATTTATTCTATGAAAAAACTATATACATATATTTAATTACCTAATTGTAGCTAAAAAATATTACATGTTTTCTACTTTATAATCATAAACAAATTTCATATTATATGATGTCAAACTTACTCAACTACTATGTGATTAATAATAGAGTAAGTTGACATAATCCTAAGGGGTTCTTTTACATGTTTTAGCTAAATGTGTAATTGAGTAAAATGTATTAAATTGATATTCTAATTTTTAAGATATTTATTTAAAAAATTTAAAGTATGGTGAGTTTTGTTTTATTAAGATTTGAGTCTAGATGTGGGAGAATGAATCTATCTCAAGTCTCAAACAAGATTATCATGTCCCAAACAATATTCTTCTTTCTCTTCTTATTCTAGCTTGCACTTTGACACTCCTCTCCTCCTCCCTACACAAATTTAAACTATGAAGGACAAGGTAGTTGTTTCATATAGGAACATTTAGATATGATAAGAAAAATGTGATACTCTATTGTAATTTTCTCTACAAATGTGATGGCAAGTGTGCTCTAAATGTTGACAATATCATGGTTAATGTAGTATAAGGTACATGCAAATTAACAGTCTTGTATACAAGATAAAGAAATCTATCCCCAATATCCAACACCATAGAGCAAGACATGTTCACAAATTCAACAGTTGCCTATGCTCAATATCCAACACCATAAAGCAAGACATGTTCACCAATTCAACAGTTGCTTCCAAATCTCTCTCAATGCTAGAGTTGTTTTCTCAGTAAACTTGTTTTTACTGCACTTGAACTGATGAAAGACATCATTGTTTCATATAGGAACATTTAGTTCTGATGAAAGACATCATTGTTTCATATAGGAGCAATCTTTCAATTTGGCATTCAATTCCTTATTAATAAAGTTGTTTTACTTAGTAGGGAGTACAATAATTTTGTAATAAAATAATAGGAGAAAACATATTCACAATATAATTTATTTGAATAAATATGTGTGTAAAATAGTTGAATAAGAAACTAGATTTGTAATTATAAAATATAAAACTATAACTTAAAATTGTGAAATTACTTTGTATTTTTTGTTTTTTATGTATATAGAAAAAGAATAAACCAAATTTAAAGTTAAGAAAATAAATCATAATTTGTATAATTTTTTTTTTTTTAAATATATAAATAATTTTACTATCTTCAAAAACTCAAAAATATTTAAATTGCGAAACTCAGAACTCAAAATTATAATCTACCCAATATGACCAAATTTCAAATAACTTCAATCAAAACAAGTAAAAATACTGCCAACGCTTGCCCAATTTATTATTAAACTTTAGAAATGTCACAAATTCTTAGTGCTCTCCGCTTACAATAGGACTTCAATAATCTAATCGAGTACATTTCCACCAAATCTCTGTGAAGTACAACGCAGGGCTTTAAGGCCCTCGGATTCTTCCATAGTTGAGAGCCAATACCTGCTGCACGCAACACTCCCATCAATTAAAAGCTGCATCATATCATATTCAATGATCATTTTTACCATGGTCCAGGTTCAGGTTTATTTACAGGCAGTCCTGTAATGAAGTTTTTGTTTTTTATATTTTTTTCATATATGGTTTTTTTTATTGTCAAATTTCCATTAAAATTGAAATTTATTCCTAAATCTTGTGAAAATTAAAATCATAATTTTAAGCTGTCTGTTAAATTCAATTGCCAATAGCTTTTCCAATGGCTAAATCTAATTTTGTATTCAAATTACAATTTGAACGAATCAACATTGAAAGAAATATAATTTTAAGTCAATGAATCTACAAAATACAAAATTCAATGTCTTCCAGGTTTTCTAAAATGCAGAAGCCATTTTAATACTCAAATTGCAATTTGATGTCACTAAAAATCAGTCACTTGATTCCTCATTCCTGTAACTTAAACTAAATCATTACTTTTCCTAACTCCTTATTAACTTATTATCATAATTTAAAATATCACAACAAATTATATCTGTAAATTATGAATCATAAAAACAAAAAATCTTTTCAAAACCATATCCTAATTAGGCTTATATTTCTACATCACTAACTTTATATACTAATTAGTCTACCATTAAAAATAAAGTGGATAATGTCAATTTCATTAACAACTGCATTATTTCATATTCAATGATAATTTTTACCAGGCCTTAGTTTAATGAGGCTTTTATTTTTATTAATTTTTAATTTTATTACTTAATTTTTCTTGAGTTTTCTTTAATTTTAAATTTAAGAAAATTGCATTTTTGTTAATTTTTAATTTTATTACTTAATTTTTCTTGAATTTTCTTTAATTTTAAATTTAGAAAAATTGCAATTTTAAATTGCATTTTCTAAATTTCCCATCATACCCAATTCATCTTTATATTCAAAACTACAATTTAAACTACATAATATTACTTATTATCATTATAATGTTACTAAAATACTAAATCTAAAATACAATTTAAACAACATATATATGTTATTAAAAATCTATATAACTTTTACTAATTTTTTATTAACCTATTATCATAAATTGAAATATAACAACAAATTACATCCATAAATTATTAACCTAATAAATATAATAAAGGAAATAATGTCAATTTCCTTTCCTGAAAAATCTTAAAATAAGGAAATAATGCTAATTTTCTGGTAAATTCTAACTTTCTGCGTGTATTTATGATTAGACAATCTTCTTCTAATCTTAAAACACAACCAATGGATCAATGAATGCACTTCATTAATACAAATTCATTGCCCAAGTTTCTTACTTAAAAATTGGATTCTCAATATGATCTGCTATTTGACAAATCTCTGCTCAAACCCATTACAGCTTTTACCATAAATAATAAACAAAATAATTATCCCACCTTAGTTTCTTTGTATGGTACATGTCTCTGCTCTGTGTTGTATATGGGAAAATGAGCCATGAACGAAGAGGAAAGAAAAATACGAACAGACAAATATTTGGAGGCAAGAATTTGTTCACACGCTAAAACTAACACGGATCCCTTTTTTTTATAACTTTGATTATGGCATTGAAATAGGAGTTGTTGATGGAGGTGGAGGAATTTTTTTATTTAAGTTGATTTGGAAAAGTTTGTTATTTTGATTTGTAATTTCAGCTAATTAGTAAGTGATCAGAATTTGGACTAATAATGTTTGAATCATATTTTTTTATAGTGGAAATAGATTCAACACTATCAGAAACTTCTAAGGCGCCCAAAATATTGAAGTTTAATAACTATAACTTAGATTTACAAAAATCACTACCAAATTTTCTTAAACTTTTACCTAAATTTCCATAATTTTCAAAGAAAAAAAACAATCTAGTTAAACTAATGCTATTGAAATATCTTTATTAAGTTAGACTACCGCGATTGAAATATCTTTATTTAGAGTAAACATTGAGCAAAACATTCCTTCTATGGATTCCTGAACTGAAAGACGAGTGCAGTGAATTACATGTACGAAGTTTTCTTCTATACTGTTGGTGGAACTTGATGTTTGATGCCATTGGCATTTTCAGCTTAGTTTTCTTCAGTTCTCATTCATAAACACAGCCATTTACTTGGCCATATATGAAGTTGAAGAAGATATAAAATTGAATTATTTCACTAAAAGTGCTTCAGTAAACTACCGAGTCTACCATATATATCTACACTTAACCTTGATTATGGGCAACACCAGCAGGTTTCAAGAGATTAAATCTTTATTCCGTAAGAATTGCTCAAAATATTTCCTTAATGGAAGTTGACATTTGATGCCCTTGGCATTCTCAACCTAATTTACTTGGCCATATCTCATGTTGAAACAGAGACATTTAGTTTGCCATATAGGAAGTTGAAGAAGATAAAAGTTTAATTTTTTTCACCTACAGTACACTAACTATACAAATCTACACTTAAGAATCGGATAACAAATTTGGGACGTAAGGGCTCTTGTGAAACTGCGTTTGACAAAGTAAAGTGGAACCCATACATTGTATATAACTCAGGAGACGTGCCTACAAATGTCCTACCAATGCATCTTGAAATGATAAATCTGGTATATTAATATCTCAAGATTCACTGTTGAAGGTTGAAGAATGTACATGCATGAGAATTTCTTCAGTAAAAGAAGGCCTTAAAGAAAAGACAGTACCTAAAACGGGTTTTGTACAATGCTTCTTACTGTGCTAAGATGGCAGACTAGAAATGGGTTATATACATTGTTTCTCTATTCGGTTTTACTTCTTAAACTTACCGTTCATCCATGCTTTGCCCATGTTTCTATCTTTTGGAAAAAACCGGCTATGGATGGTTTGTTCTGCAGATGAGTTAATAGACAGCTCAAGCCGAGGTGAGATATTTTCAAGAGCAAATAACATCACATGAGGAATCCTTTTGTCATGGTGATCATATAGAACATACTGAGCAAATATGTTAGGTCTAGAACTCCTGCGTACAAATCTACTTGCATTTCCACTACTAGATGCATCCACTTTGAAACCCACATCCTCAACAAGTTGGAAAGGAGAGGCCGAAATTACCTCATCGTCGACCACACCTCGCATGTCACCCCAGTTTCCTTCCATGGAAATAGAAGAAATTGGGAAGATGAATTTATTCATTGAGTTATTCGGGGAGGGATCTACAACAAGATCACCTGTGTATTCTGCAATAAATGAACCGGCCTGTATGAATTCCAATGTCCGAACTCCCCAATCCTTGTAGGGAGTTCTGAAGATCTCCATCTCATGTTTCAACCCGTGTTGAGTAACCCTATTACTGCAAGTTGGTGGGCATCTACATTTAGGACCACATTCATACACTACTGCCTTGGCTTTAACAAGTGTCCCATTGGTTCTGTAAGGAAATTCTCCTCCATTTCTTCTAGCACAAAGACAGTTCCTAGCATCCATACATCCCCCAATACAGCGGCATCCTTCATGTAATTCTGGTTTAGGCATCCAATTCGGATATTGCACAGTTAGGAGGTATTTGAAATCATCAAGAATGTGGACATTGTCTACAGAATTCACTACAGGTATAGCAAATTTGTGTTGTCCTTCCCCAATGTCTTCCTTGATTACACTTATTTTCTTACCATGTGAACTGCCCCTAAACCGGACTATGTGAGAAACTAGAGGAGGCTGATCTTGTTTCCGCTTTAGTTTGAATTTATACACCAGAAATCCTGCTCGTCCATTTTCTGACCAGGATTTTTCTACATTGTAGAGTCCATCATACCTATACCCACATGGCAATTCCTCACATGATCGGATTAATCTAACAGGCTGTTTCATCATACAGCTATACCTCAGGGCTTCATTCCCTCGAGTGAGCTCCTGATCAGTAATCTGTTTCTTGCTCCTGTCACGAGCATTTCCACCTTGGCCCGAGTATATTATCACATCTCCGTTGTCAATGTTGTCTTCATAACCTCCAGAAAGGACAATGTTGGTCGCGAGTGGCACCATGCGGCCGGTTTCTTCCGGCTTTAGATAATATATACCTGCCTGAAGAGGTTTATGTAAACCTATATTGCTCAGGAGCCTTCGAGACTGGAACACATCTCCTACTTCTACTCCAGGAACAGATCCTACATGATTCTTGCAAAGATTTTGCCAAAGAGGTTTCAACCTATCTGATGCCTCATGGAATACCTTTTTGGTTTTTGGATCATCCTCTGGTTCCATAGCTTCCCGTTTCCGTGTCAGTCTCTGGACTAAAGCATGGAATATTGACACCACTGCCCTTCTATCCTGGGCCTCTTTGTCAGAAATATCTTTAAGCTGTTTCCAGTTCTTTGACTCATTTCTTCTTTTTCGCTTGCGCGTGGTATTCTCGGCTAGATTTGCTTTGGCCAAACTGGAGTCTACCTGTTTGATCTCTTGAACTTCAAGGTCCAGTTCTTTGGCACCGGCATGAGCAGGGATGCACCCTAATCTTTTGTTTGGTATCTGATTCACCCGTTCTCTGAGATAGTCCAAATAAGCATGTTTCCTCTTTCTTGCAATCCCAGCGGCCTCGGCTCCACCTTTAACAACAGAGCATCCAGCAGGTAATTCAAACGAAATGGGCTTAGCATCAACTACCTGCACATTAACCATTGAAGTAAGATGTGGGGATCTTAGGGGCTCTTTGCGAGGCTTTTGTGTCCACTCTGTTAGCTGAGCCATGGCCGGAGAAGAGCTCGAAGAAATTCTCAGCAAAAGTTATCCCACGATATCAATTCTTGGATTCAGAAATGCAAAATGGGGAGAAAAATAAGCAAAGTCAAGAAAGATACAAGCGATAGAAGTGTCGGATACAAAGCCCTGTTAAAAAGCCTTCGAAACTCCACCTGGAGCCACGGCGCACAAGTTCCCTCGTGAATCTATCAAATCAGAGGTTTCTTGGACATATTTGCCAATCGGCCCAACAGAAAGAAACCTCGTTCTATTCCCATTTAAATTCGACATCATTAGAGACCCAATTTATATAAGACACTGCTTGCAATCCCTAACCAATCCACAGGCACACCCCACTACTCAGAATTACTAAAACACCATCACACCACACAAAGTTTACAAAGAAAACCACTCCTGCCAGCTGGTAATGCCGTAAGACTAAAACCCAGAGAGTCGCAAACCACCTGAAATCAAACATGTCTCAGTGACCATAGAATGACTACATTTGTTTCACAGGCATGCACGCTATATCTGTTCTCTACTTGTTTTCAAAAAAGAATGCACCATTCAACAAAATATCAAAAGCCCAAGAGAACATACCTCAAGTCTGGAAGCTCCGAAACGCAGTCTATTGTCATTCAAATCCATCTTTTAATCTGTTTCGATGAACAACAGCAGGAGAAAAAATCGGCCCTGCACTGGATATAGTATGCCGAGGCTCATGCATAGTTGGGTATTTAAGGAAAAACAAGCATAGCTGGCGTTATGGACGTTCCATTTCTTTGTTATGATTTGAGCTGCACTCACTGCATAATCCCTCTTAGTTACTGCAATCATGGGCCGCTAAACTTCATGGGGAGCGAAGTTCAATACAAAGTGTGAGGGAGCGTTAGAAACCCCAAATCAAGCAGATGTGCGCTGATAGGATTCCATTAACTTTTCGTAGTGGGAATGAGCTTCGCACGGAGAAACAGGCCTGCCCTAGCACCCGTTTTCCATATCGCCGGTTTTTCAGATGCACGTCTCCTGCTTGAAGACGGATAAATTCTAGATGTGCTAAGAATTTTTCACGCGGCCATGACGTACAGTCCTAAATGTTTCCTATAATGGTGGGTGAATTGTACTCTTTCACTCACAGCTGTTCTTTAATGGGCGTGCCATAAACTTGCATTCAATGAGGACAACAACGCCCATGTTATGGTTTACAAGTACGAATAGAAGATCGGGGAAGATAATTTTGCCCAGAATAGAGCCCAATGTTAAATGCATTCTCATAATTAAAGTTTTTTTAATAGCATAAATATTTTTAAAGTTTTATTTATACAATACAAGTAATTCTTAAATTTTTGTATATTATAAATAATTCAATGCAATGTAATGATGAGAAAAAATTACTTACGTTTATTTACAAAAATGTAATATTTTACACTTTATATTTTATTTTAAATATAAAACTTTGAAGTAATAATTAAGATTTTCACAATTTTACATACTAATATTTTTTCTTTTTGCAAATTTTCATTTCTGTCACAAGTTTAAACTAGAAAATTAAAGACTAAGAATAGTTTAAACATGGGGTTGTTTGGTACAATAGTATCCATACACAATAGGAGTGTGAAAGAAAACTCTTGGAAGCAATTGATTTAAGGTAAATCATATTAGTATGTCTAACATCCGAGAAAGATATTATAGTTGTGAATAACGTACTAGAGTCATAGAATGTTTGAATTTTTTTATCACACCACTCTAACTCCCTTTCCCACAACCTGCGAGAGAGTTGTTGATTGAATAATGGTGATTGAGGATCTTAGTGTAAGTGGCAAGGAGGTGCCTCCTTTGCATTGCATTTAAACTAGTCTACTAGAAACGTTGTTGATTGAATAATGGTGATGTGAGGATCTTAGTGTAAGTGGCAAGGAGGTGCCTCCCTTGCATTGCATTTAAACTAGTCTACTAGAAACTTAGTAAAATGTTTTTGTGTTAAATTTCCTACCCTTTCATGCCTTTACCCAACACTAATGAGGAGGTGATAATTCATCTTTATAGCATCCATGCATCCACTATAAAAGCTAGGCACTATTGATCTAGGTATTTCAAGAAGGTTGGGTATCATTGATCTATCTCCACTCAAAGCCAAGTATATCAAATGGGAGTTCTTAAATGGGTATTCAAGTCATTACATTATGATGAACAAGTCTATCACAAATTGAAGTAAACAAGAATTAGTGGCCTTTGAGAACCAATATAACTATACAAGTAAGTAGTGCACGCAAGGGTTTTCAAAAATTAATATACTTGATGGCAGTTTGGATATTGATCTCTCCTTGTCAACATTGTCAAAAATTAATAATAGTCCTAATGTAATAGTGCCAACCATGATTGGTAGTTACTTTCACCAAGAAGAGAAACTGCTAATAAATTATCATTATGATATTTATTTTGAATATTAAATATGTATTAAAAGTCATTTGCACGATTTTCCATGTGGTCTAAATAAACCACATAAAACCCATTATCAATAAATTCAAATTAGTTTTGTAAAATATGTATCTTTACTTACATAAAGAGATTTATTTAAAAAATACAATACATTTATAAACTTGTTTCAATACATATAACTAAATGGAATACAATATATAACTTCGGGTCTGGTTACCTTCTATGAGATTATTTTAATTACAATAGTTTATTTAATAATTGAATTTTACAAAATGTTAATCTTGATGGGAAAATCATGTCATATGGTGCAAAAAAGTTTAAAGACATTCATTTATGACCAAACTCTTGAAAGAGCATGAATAGTCTACTGAATGTTCATTATGAATTAATTAATCTATAGAAGGGTGAAAATGTGAAGTTGGGAAACACTTTTTGCCCTTTTTTGACGTTGAAAATTGTAATTTTCTATGATTTTCAACTTCAACTCCACTAAACTCATATTTTTATTGCAAACTATGCTTTGACATAAAAACAAGAATTGTAGAGAATTGTCTTACCTCCATACCCATATTTTTTTTTTTTAAATATTGACATATAGAGGGGTAAATTTCTTGTTTACTAACTGCATATACTTGAAATTTTCAGGCAAACATAAATAGTCACTTTATCATCCTTTACTTTTTTAGGGAAGGTTATTCATTTTTTGGAAAAAAACCATAGCATCATAATCTGCATATATTGCGCTAGTGCACAGACTATTTTTCGGTAATTTTCGGATTAAATCACTATTTTTTATTATTTTTTGAAATGGACGAAGACAAAAAAAAAGTGATGTTTCAGTACATTTTATCATCCTTTGATTTTCTTTTCAATGTGATCGTCAATAAGAAAAATGAGAGTACCCTTTTGAAGTAGACAGGGAGAGGAAGTGCGGTATGATTTTTTTGAATTTTTTGGTGTCCTCATTTGAAAGTTATTGAATTTTCATTCAGTGCAATTTTTCGAACAATGAAATTCCACAGTGACACAGTTTAGTAAAAAATTAATAAAAAATTGAATTTTTTAATGAAACTCCACAAATCTCATATCATCATAAACTAGATTCAGAGATGAATCTAATGGTACTTTGTCCGACATATAATTTTTTTTTTTTGTAGGTGTTATGCCCCTCCAAAGTTGCAGGTTCCTGAAAACTGCAGAATTTTCTGTGTTTTTCGTTGACCAGAAACTCTCGGACGAGAAGTTTCTCAAACTCTCGACCGAGAAATTTAAAACTTGTTTAACCCGCCTAGAGTTAGATTTTACCACGCGGGAAAAATCTCGACTGAAAGTTTAAAAACTCTCGGATGAGAGTTTGCACCTCGAGAGTTTGCATTCTGAGAGTTTAGAAAACTCTCGGCCGAGAGTTTTCTAAACTCTCGGCCGAGAGTCTAGAATGTGATTAGTATTCTCGTTGAAGAGGTAAGAGAGAACAAAACTAAACAAATTATTATGCACGCATGCAACAACCTAAGCATGATAAAATGAAAAAAGTTGACACTTGTCAAATCCGATTATAACGTGATTTGTATGGCTGTTAATGAAACTCGTGTTACCCACTATTGATATGTGTCACGCCCCTACACCACGGGTGTCTTCCAACCACGTCTTGTAGGCAGGTGCGGCACTGCCGTACTTTTTCTTTTTCTAAATACTCAAGTACCCAGACTATGCCTATAGCAACATTCGTTAGTTATATTACAAATTTTCTTTCAATGTGCGGAATAAAACATAAACATCAATATCAATCCACAAGTATGCCCATACATACAAGGGAGGGGCAACTCCCTTTTAAAATGAGTCCGCCCAGATATTATGTTTCATAAAAATATGATTACAATGTCCAATCCAGCAAAAACCACTTTTTCTCCTTGGCAAGGCTATTTGCCTTTTGGTCAAGCTCTAAGGCTTACCAATCATCAAAATAGCTTACAACAGACTTTTACAACCATTTACGATCATCAAGTTCACCTTCGGAAGTGCTGCCCCAAAACTGCCCAAGTGCTGGTCAGTCGGGTCACTCAGTCGTTGCTCCAAATCAATGCAGAGCGTTTTCTGAGCTGACCGTGCGTCCAATCCGTCCCTCACCCATATGGTTGGATGCGTTTCGGAAATACGCACCTTCTGCAATTTACGGCACCTCAATCCGATACCCGACGCTCCCGAAATCACGTTTTTAGTGCTGGGCCCCTGCCGTTACTCGGCGCCCAGAACCGACCCGACTCGACCCGACCGTCGTGCAGCTACACCCGACCCAACCCGACCAGAACTGCGGTGCGACGTGCACGAGCTCGACCCGACTCGACCAACGCCCGTTCGCTGTCGTGCCTTCGCCATTTCTTCCACAAACGAGTTGTTGGCAACTCGTGGTGCAACTCCCTTGATGTTGTTCGTTGATTGATCTTCGCTTTTCGCTTGATGCCTCCACTCTCCATCACGCCATCATATATATATGCACGCCCAAGTGAAGTGTGGTTGCTCGTTTTCCATGAGCCGACCCGCCCGTTTATTCATCCGCCCACGAAACGTCGCGTCGTGGGGTGTGGGGCGCTCGGCCGACCCGAGCCGACCCCCACGTTTGGTTGCTCGCCCATGAAGTGTGGCGTTGGTTGCGCCCAACGTGCCGGCCGACCCACGGACTCGCTCGTCGGCTCGCTCACCCAAGGGGCGCCCGTTGTGGTATAAACGTCTTGCCAACGTCGTGTTGGTTTAACTCGACGCGCTTCTCCTCCAACTCGCCCTCGTGACTCGCCTCGCTACGTGTGTGCCCGTGCCTCTCCAACGGTGCGACGTGCCACCCGTTGCGTCGCACGGTGCCCAAACTCGTCCAAACGCCCAACCGGCGCGCCCGTCCCACCGAACGCGCCCATGAAGTCTTGGGGCCTTACATCCTCCTCCACTTCAAATACGACTATCATCCTGATAGTGCTACCATCATCGCATCATATCGTCGCAAAGTATCATCGCAACTTTCGTCGCAAAGTCTCATCGCACAATATCGTCGCAACACCGTTGCATAAACCAGCAAGGTTCATGTCCATGAGATATCTCCTCCAATCACCGTCGAATCCATGTGAATCTCTGCATCAAGTACTCCAACCAACTCAACACAACAAAAGCTGCTATGTATCCAGCATAACTCAGTGTACTGCATGCCCCCATAGCTCGAACTAGTTGGGTAGCTAATCCAACCATAACGTCCAAAACAATGAGAATACTCCTCCTCATGCCACTGTTATTTGTTCCTTCTACAAGCTGTCACATCCATCAACTCGATCAAGTCTGAATCTCATCCAAGTGCCATGTTTGGGTCCATGAAGTGTATCCATCTCATCCACAACATGTTGTCCATGATGCTAATCCATGTGCTACTCGTATGCAAGTAGACTCATCCTCCAAGCATCATCAAAAGTAAGAAGTGTGGCTAAGTCAAGTAGACTCAAGCCCATGCCAAAGTGTGTGCCACCAAGGCATCCATCATGAACTCCCATGCCTCATCATATCCAAAGCATTGGTAAGCCTACTTGTATTGGCCATGAGTGCCATCACAAGTTCTCACTTTGCAAACATATGAATGTCTCATAGGCTGCTCATCCAACCAATGTCCAAGTTGCTCATGGTGAACAACGTCCCATCAGTCCATCTATAAAGATCTCCATGTAGTCCATGTCCATGAATTTGGCTACCCATGTGTTCATCTAAGTGAACTCAACTCAACTCTCATCATCATCATGTCTCAACATGTCGAAGTGAAGTGCTCTCGGTCACTCCTACCTCCATCATATATGTGAGTACTTCCTTCAAGCTGCTCCTCCACTAAAGGTCTGCCAAGAGGTCCTTCTTAGTTGAAGACATGAAGAAGTCTACTCCACCAACGTGCCCTACCACCAAGGTAGTGTATGGGTCATGCCGGGCACTTGCCATTCTATGTGGCTAAGCATGACCCTTTCCATCACAAAGGTCATCACGTTCCACCCTTGTCCCGGGCATTTGAACCATCAAGTGTAAGGTCACAAATTGCCCCAACAAGGTTTGCATCGTTCCATGTTCCTTATTCCATCAATGTACAAGGTCTCATCGTAGACATCCAAGGAGTAGTCATCAATGGTGTTGGCAAAGAAGTCACCTTCTTCCTCATCTCCATATGCGGTTCATCCTCCTTATGCTTCCATGAAACACAAGTCATATCTCCATGAAGACTCCTCAAGTGAGTGTCCTCCATCCTCATCAATGCCTTTGATGTGTTCGATCCTGGTACCACCCGCTCATCAAGTTCATCCTTGATCATGGTCACATTTGCAACATCTCCATGTGGTTTGTCCACCAATGCTTGCAATGTGTCTTGTCTTGGTTCAACTTGTGTCACAAGTTCATCCTTCATCTCTTCCATCTTCATATCATCCCCATGAGAATCATCCATCTTCGATGCTTGCAACGTGCTTGGTCTTGGTCCAACTTGGTTATCAAGTTCACCCTTGACATCTTCTACATCTGCAACATCCCTTGGTTCTCCAAGTTCAGCAGTCCACCCATGAAATTCTTTCAAGGAAGTTCGCATCTCCACTATCTTGTCTTCAATGTGTTCCAAGTGTTCCTCCACTTGCACAAGAGTCTTGTAGTGTTCCTGCCTTCCTTCCTCCAAGAACTCTGTCATGTTTATAAGCCTCTTCCGAGCCTCCAAAACTGCTTCCCTTGTAGCTTCAAGCTCCAATGTTTGTGGTGTCTTTGGTTTAGGTTCAACTTGTTGCAAAAGTTCTTCCTTTACCAAAACAACATCCATAACACTCTGCTTCGGTTTTCCCATAGAAGGTTTTAATCTCTTCTTATGGTTCTTCTCTTCAATTCTAACAAGCTCATCTCGGTGAGTTTGTAGCTCATAGCATAATGCCATCCATCCATCAAACTGGTCCATCTTGTCTCGAAGTCTTTCAAACTCATCTCGGTTTGAGTTCGAGATCCCCTTCTTGCAAAAGGTCATAAGAGCAATCTTAGCCTCATTAACCTCTTCATGAATCTTCTTAGCCTTCTTCCAAGTTTCCACCAATTTTCTTTCCAAGACTCCAAGTTTGTTCCGAATCCTTGGGATTTCTTCATTCAGCTGCTTTATCCATTGCAATGCTTCACAAGTCTTCTCTTCGAATTCTTCCCAACTCGGCATGTCTCCTTTTCTAGCTTTAGCCCTGGCAAACGCCTTGCTTCAGCTAAGGTCTCAAGAGAAACCCCAAATATATAAGTCAGCTTCAACAGCGTCTGCAACCCTGCAACTCTATCCAGCTCCGATACCAACTGATGTGCAACAGCAGTTGTGTTATTAGACTTCCATCCGTCCAGGTAGCTCTGATACCAACTGTCACGCCCCTACACCACGGGTGTCTTCCAACCACGTCTTGTAGGCAGGTGCGACACTGCCGTACTTTTTCTTTTTCTAAATACTCAAGTACCCAAACTACGCCTATAGCAACATTCGTTAGTTATATTACAAATGTTATTTCAATGTGCGGAATAAAACATAAACATCAATATCAATCCACAAGTACGCCCATACATACAAGGGAGGGGCAAGTCCCTTTTAAAATGAGTCCGCCCAGATATTATGTTTCATAAAAATATGATTACAATGTCCAATCCAACAAAAACCACTTTTGCTCCTTGGCAAGGCTATTTGCCTTTTAGTCAAGCTCTAAGGCTTACCAATCATCAAAATAGCTTACAACAGACTTTTACAACCATTTACAATCATCAAGTTCATCTTCGGAAGTGTTGCCCCAAAACTGCCGAAGTGCTGGTCACTCGGGTCACTCAGTCGTTGCTCCAAATCAGTGCAGAGCGTTTTCTGAGCTGACCGTGCATCCAATCCATCCCTCATCCATATGGTTGGATGTGTTTCGGAAATACGCACCTTCTGCAATTTACGGCACCTCAATCCGATACCCGACGCTCCCGAAATCGTGTTTTTAGTGTTGGGCCCCTACCGTTACTCGGCGCCCAGAACCGACCCGACTCGACCCGACCGTCGTGCAGCTGCGCCCGACCCGACCCGACCAGAACTGCGGTGCAGCTTGCGGTGCGATGTGCACGAGCTCAACCCGACTCGACCAACGCCCGTTCGCTGTCGTGCCTTCGTCGTTTCTTCCACCAACAAGTTGCTGGCAACTCATGGTGCGACTCCCTTGATGTTGTTCGTTGATTGATCTTCGCTTTTCGCTTGATGCCTCCACTCTCCATCATGCCATCATATATATACGCACGTCCAAGTAAAGTGTGGTCGCTCGTTTGCCATGAGCCGACCCGCCCGTTTATTCATCCGCCCACGAAACTTCGCGTCGTGGGGTGTGGGGCGCTCAGCCGACCTGAGCCGACCCCCACGTTTGGTTGCTCGCCCACGAAGTGTGCTGTCAGTCGCGCCCAACGCGCCCGCCGACCCATCGACTCGCCCGTCGGCTCGCTCACCCAAGGGGCGCCCGTTGTGGTATAAACGTCTTGCCAACGCCGTGTTGGTTTAACTCGACGCGCTTCTCCTCCAACTCGCCCTCGTGACTCGCCTCGCTACGTGCGCGCCCGTGCCTCTCCAACGGTGCGACGTGCCGCCCGTTGTGTCGCACGGCGCCCGAACTCGTCCAAACGCCCAACCGGCGCGCTCGTCCCACCGAACGCGCCCATGAAGTCTTGGGGCCTTACAATATGCCTTGTTGCTTTGTGAAAGTCCTCAAATTGATTTCTCGATCTTGATATTCTCCTACGGTAATATAAAATAAAAAGGCACCATAATTCTCTTTGGGGATTTGTAAAAGCGAGCGGTGGTCAGTTATGAAGAAATTTGATGGTCGATTCCATTGTGATTTTATAAATCATGACTACAACAAGCTCAGCTTTCTCTTTCATTAAGAAGGCTTCATATTTAACAAGTGGCATCAACATCTTTTTGGAGGAATCGATAAACTCAAGGGTCACCGGTTAGATTGATATTGGATTTTCTATTCCTACGGGATTGTGTAGATCTTGCACGGAATGGGATGGGCCTCTTTCTAAGAACATCAACCTCACTTATTCTCGTTGCTCATTTTCTGAATTAGGTTAACCTCTAGTTTATGGGATTTGCATTCTTTTGACGGTTGACTTGATATACATGTATTTGTGTGTTCAAATTCATATACATGCATTTGTGTGTATTGCAAGTTAGAAATTGAGCATCAAATTAATTTAGTACATATATAATTTATTTTGGAAATAATATATATTTAACATTAAAATAAAATGCATAATATGTATATTAATGTATTTTATTTATGCACTACATTTTAGATATTAAAATTCTTTTTGTTATTTTTTTGCATTAAAATATTTTTAAATATTTGTTAATATTATTTAATCCTAAATATTAAAAGATTTTATGGATGTGTGAACACTTTTTAGTTGCTCCCTCATCTAAATATTTTCATAGGTAATTGCAATTGCATGTGATAAAATGAAATGACTAGATTGTGAGAAAGGACAGAGATTTATAGCTCTAGGAGGAAGCTCCTTCAGAATGGCTTGGGCAAGTAGGGAAAGTATAGAATGGCTTGGGGAAGTAGGGAAAGTATTGAATGTTGCAATTATTCCCACCCAAGTCATTTTCACGTTGTACTCATAATTGATGATGATGTATGGGAAATAGAGAAATAAAGGAAAAGTCGGTCCACCACATCATTTCCACATTGTAATAAGAATTGACAATGTTGTATGGGAATAGAGAAATAAAGGAAAATTCGGTCATGTGGAATGGTAGACGCTAGTCAACACAGTTGGGAGATGAAAGCACACACTCTCTCAAGGAGAGTCATTCAATGATTGATGCATTCAAGCATTATTCGTAGAAAAGGGAAGTCAATGACATAATAATCACATCATAGTGATGACAACTATGCATTAAGAGTGTGTGGAAGCATTGTTAATGCACACTCGCAACTAGTCTGGAAACATTGCAAAAAGTAAAAACAACCACGTTAATAAGGTAGGGTGATTTGTTGATTCCTGCACAAGTGGAGATGTTGGTTACTCTGGAACTTCTCTTGGTTTTCAAAGGTGGAGATCCTTTGGGTGGACTTTGGATTCCCATGAAATTTATTAGGTGGAAGTGTAGTGCACTATGGATTCCTATCTGATTTCATGTGGAGGCATTATGGGCTTTGGATTCTTATGGTGTAATCGGGTGGAGATTCCAAGCTTCCCAAAGGAATCTTGGGATCGTGCGAATGTCTTCCCAAAGGTTTTTGTTTCCATGAGGCTGGGGCGAGCATTTGGGGTTTCAAGTTAAGCATAGCTAAAATCCTATCCTCATGCCCATTAGCTTTCTAGTCATCTTCATGCCATTTCTCGGTGAGGACAGTTTCTTTGATATTCTCGAGAACCACTTTCCATATCTCTTCAATTTGTCGATACTCATCTCTGAATGTTCTCCAATTTATTTCTTTCCAGGCGACCCATATGAGAAATCCCATAAAGAGTCCCCACACTATGTTAAGAACAAGGCTTTTATACCCTCCTTTTCTCCAGACTTCAATTGTATGCCTGAGGCTCTTGTTGTCCCTATCTGTTTATTGAAACAGGGACAAAAGTTTTTTCCACAAGGTCTCAGCGACAAAGAAGTTATTCAATAGGTGTTCCAATGTTTCTACATTCTTCTTACACATAGTATATGTCAGTCAACCATGCATTCCTTTCTTCTGCAGCTGATCCTAGGTAAGAATCTTTCCATGACTAAGTAGCCACAAAAAGTATTCAATTTTCGGCCATTGTTTTTCCGACCATATTTTTTTTTCCAAAGTGGTACAACTACATTATGAATGTTATTTGATTTTATGTAATGGCCTTCTTGTATTGTGAACATGCCTTTCGTGCAATACCCCCATATGAGTATATCCTCTCGTGTTGCTATTGCTAGTTTTCTAGATTTAAGTTCTTTCACATAGTTTTCCCATTGACAAGTTTCTGGAGCATTCTTCCACTAGTCTTTTAGCTTCCATTTTCGCCATTGAAGCTCTGTCCCTTCATCCAAAAATTGTGCTATTGTCTTAGTATTCAGCCTGTTAGTGAATAGGAAAATCTCCCCTAAATCAATTTCACTGAATATTTTCTCCTGTTGTTGTCATGATTCCTCCCAAAACTGGGCAATGTCGCCTCCTCTAATTTCCCAAAAATTGTGTTCTCGGATGAGATATCTATTTAGTGCTATCAAGTTTCAAATAATGGATCCTTTAGGGGTCATTTGAACTTTTAATTTCCTTACAATAGTTAAGGAAATTTCATTCTTCTATTCTGAGATTATTTTCCACAAATCTCTATCCCATTGTATCCATATTTACCAGAGATTAGCTCCCATAACTTGATTTAGCAAATATGGATCTCTTAACCCCAAGCCTCTAGTCCTTTTTATTTTTGTAAGCTTATCCCATGAAAGGAGAGCCCATTTACAAGCTTGTTGAGATCCTTGCCATAGGATGTTTTTAAACGTCTTAGCCATATCATTACAACAGTTTTTAGGCGTTTCCAATCCAGAGAGTTGATAGATGGGAATGGATTGTAAGATTGTTCTTAACATAACAACTCGACTCAGAGCATTAAGCACCTGAAATGCCCAATTTTGAAGTCGAGCTTATATGCGATTAATGAGATATTTCCACCCAGAGACCCGAAGAAAATTTAGATTGAGAGGGATTCCTAAATATTTCATAGGGAAGGATCCGATGTTGAATCCCAAGGTAGGCAATAGGAATCTTTGGGAGAGAATATTAGTATTAAATATAAACACATTTTATTTGTCATTATTGATAAGAGTTCCAGAGGCTTCCATGAAATCTTTAAGAATGGATAGAATTGAACCTTAGATTCTTTTAGAGTGGCTTGACAGAAGAGCATAAAGTCATCTGCAAACTGTTGGTGCGAAATTTTTAAACCTGCCCCCCAAAGATTAAGGCCTTTAAGTTGACCTCCTTGGATCTTACTTTTAATATGTCAATGAAGGCCTTCTGCTGCAATAATGAAAAGGAAGGGGGAAAGTGGATCCCCTTGTCTTAAACCCCAGGTAGCATTAAAGGGAGTTGAAGGAACTCCGTTAAGAAGAATAAAGTAATTAGGAGAAGAAATAAAAGGCATTATCCAATAGATCCATCTTAAATCAAATCCAAACACCTCAAGAATAGATTTAAGATAATTCTACGACCTCCAGACAGGGCTCCTCTGCACGACACCAACAAATGGATAAGGTTGTGGAGGAGTACGGGGACATCTTCACCTCACCCACAGGGGTTCCTCTGCACTGTCAGGTCAAGCACCCAATTGATCTGACCCCAGGTGCGCCGCTACCCAATGGAGCGATCTATCGGCGCTCTGTTCTAGAGAATGATGAAATCAAGAGGTAGATTCAGGAGCTGTTGCAGAAAGGTCACATCAGACCAAGTTCATCGCCCTATGAAAAAGAAATGTATTCCATTGTGCAAGCCTATCGACACCTGGTTTCACCTCCATCTCAAGAAATAACAAAGGGGAGAAAGGAAAAAAGCCTCCAAAACCCTCCACCAATACAACCCCCACCAATACTGCCTCAACCCAGCAAAACAACTTTGAAGTTCTGAGCAATCTTGACTCATTGGAGCACCCTATAGTCTCCCAGGCTCCCACTGATCAATATCCGTCATTATTAAGTCAATCTTTGATTACAACCAACGCCCCAAGCACAACCTCGGATTCAATCCATGCCCAGGCACCGCAACACAGACCAGAATCCTCTCCCATTTAGATTAATACCAGCCACACCTCACTGCAAACCCCTCAATGCACAGAAATGCAAACAGAGCAGCCATCCTCAACCACTTCAAACAATCCTCTGGAGGAGATCCTAGGCGATCTAGATCTCCAAAAGGTCAATGAGTAATGGTCCAAACTGGGAGTCGATGCCATTCCCCAAGAACACTTGGAGAAGATAGAAATGGCATACCTGCAGCTGGAATACATCAACCAAAATGCAGCCAAAAGGCAATGGGGAAATAGCAACCAAACGGGCATTCAAGCCAACCTGGATTTGGATCAATACAAGCCACAAGGACCAGGAAGAAAAAGAGGGCGCAAATCCACAAGACACTAAATACAAGAACCAGGCAGATGCCTAATCAATGAAGGAAAAATCAAGGCCTTGGTCCTATCTGCTCCAAAGGTAGCTCAATGAAAATCACAACCTGGAACATCAGGGGGCTCAACAGCACCACCAAAAGAAGGATCTTGAAAAACCGCTTATTCTCGCTACACCCAGACATCATACTTCTTCAAGAATCAAAATGCTCTCCCAAAGGCACAGAGACACTCAAAAAACTTGTTTCCAATAGTCATCACTGCATAAGCATAGATGCTATCGGTCAAGCAGGAGGGTTACTCACGTTCTGGAACAAAAGAAAATTCTTCTTGCAGAATGCTCTGTCCACCAAGCACTCGTTATCGATCATTTTCAACATGCCAGACTCAGGGCAATCGATCTGCATCACCAATGTGTATGGACCCCAACGAATCCAGGAAAAGCTGAAGATGCTACTAGACCTGGACGAAGTCAAACAACACCATGGGGAAAACCACTGGATTTTAGGCGGAGACTACAACATGATCACCAATCTAGTAGGAAAAAAGGGAGGCTTACGAAGATTGGATAAGGACTCGGAAGCATTCAACACATTTATTGTTGAATCCAAACTCATTGACATCTCCACAGTCAATGGTCTGCATACCTGGAATAATAAGCAAGGAGGAAACAGGCAGATAGCATCAAGGCTCGATAGGTTCCTCATGTTGGAATCCATTATGCTACAAAATATCGACATGGAGGCCAGCATTCTGCCTATCAGAGGATCTGATCACTGGCCAGTGCAGATTCACTTCACCAATTTGGATAAGCCCCACAACAGACAATTCAGATTTGAAGCCTTCTGGACAGAGAACCCATCATTCATGCAAAACATACAACGCTGGTGGACTCAAGCCACCATAAGGAGTGACAATATCATGTACATATTCCAGCAGAAGCTCAAAACAATAAAAATCAACCTCAAACGCTGGAACAAAAACACCTTTGGCGACATATTTCAAGCCAAAAAAGAACTCGAGGAAAAAATGGCGAACCTCCAGCAATCTTTGATCAAAGAAGGGCCCAATGATGAAAGAATAACTCAAGAATCAAATCTGCAAAGGCAATGGGAAGAACGGTTAAAACAAGAAGAGCTACTATGGAGGCAGAAGTCGAGGGTGCAATGGTTAAAACAGGGAGAACGCAACACTAGTTTCTTCCATAAGTCAACCATCCAGCATAGAGCACATAATCGCATCCTCTCCCTCAAAAAAGCTGATGGCGATCAAGTTTATAAAGGGGAACATATAGGATCTGAACTCAACTCTTTTTTCACTTCTCTTCTCAGTGATCCCATTCAAGATAGAACCCAAGCCATCAATGAAATTATCGCTGCCATTCCCAACTTAGTTACAGAGGAGCAAAACTCCCTCCTAAGAGAATTCACTGAGCAGGAGATTGAAGAAACAATCTTCAACATGGCCTCGAACAAGGCTCCCAGACCAGACAACTTTACAATCGAATTCTTTAAAGCTTGCTGGCCCATTATTAAGGCTGACCTTCTCAACCTAGTAAGGAACTTTCACAAAACCAAGAAAGTTTTTCCTGCCATCAATGCCACATTCCTCACCTTAATTCCCAAATCAGACCAGGCTGACTCCCCCGACAAGTTTCGTCCCATAGCCCTTTGTAATGTCCTTTACAAAATCCTTTCCAAACTGATGGCTAGCAGACTTAAATCTCTCCTCCCCTCAATCATTTCTCAGGAACAAACTGGCTACGTTGAAGGTAGGCAGATCACTGACAGCATAATCCTCACTCAGGAAGTGTTGCATTCTCTCAAAACAAAAAGGACTCCAGGTATGCTTATCCAACTTGACCTTTCAAAGGCCTTTGATAAAATCAGTTGGCACTATATGAGAGCAATCCTCCAGGCTTTTGGATTTAGTCAGCAATGGACAAATTGGATAATGGAACTGGTCTCAGGTGCTTTCTTTTCAATGCTACTGAATGGAGGACCCCTTCAACCGTTCATTCCGTCCAGAGGTATAAGGCAAGGAGATCCCCTGTCTCTGTTTCTCTTTGTCATTATGGCAGAAGGGCTAGGAAGATCCTTAGCCAAGGAAAAACAACAGAATCAACTCAAAGGCATCAAACCGGTACACCAAGGACCCACAGTAACGCATCAGCAATTCGTAGATGATACAATGCTCATGGGCGCCCCCACAGTGCAGGAAGTTTGAAGCAAAGTGCTAAAGACGCTCTCGGATTGATGATTAATGTGGGGTAATTAGGTGTTTAAAAGATACCTTTTTACAGCTCAACATTTTGGTGCCATTGCCGGGGAGAGTGTATGCCATTTTACAGGAGTAATGCATAGCTGATTTCCTTCTGCCTGTGGAGAGTTGGGTATTAAAGACGGAAGGTAAGAACCTGCGCACTGGGCAAGAAACATACTTGCTCGCAGCTCGCTTCACAGTAGAGGTAAATAAGCTTTTCTTTTGGGTAGGAATTAACAATTGTTTCTTTTGAATGAATAAATCAATTAAGCGAAACAAGAACCCTCCCAAAGCCGAAAAACCTAAGGGGATGGTGACCCTTGGGCGCACGACCTTTATTGATGAAATCTTGAAGAAAACTGAGTCTCAGCCATCCGTAGGATTTAAAAGAACTACTTCTAGACAGCCTACTAGTTCCCTTCAGGCTACAGAATCACCATCTAAGGCCTTCGCTGAGATATACAGTCCAAACCCCCAGACTAATTTAAGACCTCAACTCCCAGCCCAACCCAACCCGAACCCAAACAATAGACCAGTTCAGTTTGTTCAAATAACAGAACCTCTTGAACTAGAAACTGAACTAACGGAGTGTAACGATCTTCAATTAAGGTCTGGGCGTATAGTTGAAACAGGGAGAAATAATGATGAGAATATTGAAAATCCGTTACTGGTAGAACAAACAGAATACAATGGGAGTGAAGTTCAACAACAGAATCAACATCAAGATCAACAACAGAATCAACAACAACAAGGAATAACTTCCTCTCCACCATTCCCAAAACGATTGATCATCCTCCGCCCATTAGAACAGCCTAATTTTGATCTTCTGGGAGAGTTAAAAAATTTATGTATCAGAATCCCTCTCCTCCAAGCCATTCAAGATATTCCTATATACGCAAAAACCATTAAGGAATTATGCATAAAAAAACCAAAGAGGAGAGTAACAACCAATCCCACTGTTCAAATAGTCGGTACCTTATCTGATTTATTATCAGGAATGGAAACACCTATCAAGTATGAAGATCCAGGAAACCCTATAGTAACAGTTCAGATCAATGGCCAATCATTTCCTAATGCTTTAGTTGATCTAGGAGAAGCATCAACATTTTAACAACCACTACCTGTCAGAAACTTGGCATTACATCACTTGAACCAACAACAACCTTGTTGGAATTGGCTGATCGATCAGTAGTTAAACCAGAAGGCACCATACAAGATGTCATGGTATCTGTAGATTCATGGGAGTACCTTGCTGATTTCCTAGTTATTAATCCAAATAACCGGCTAGATGGACACCCTTTAATTTTAGGAAGACCTTGGTTGGCAACTGTCGATGCCTACATTGGATGCCGACAAGGCAACATGACCATTAATAAATAAATAATAAATAATAATAATAATAATAATAATATTAATTAATTAATTAATTAATTAATTAAATATTTTTATTTATCTTTATTATTTATTAATTTATATTTTTGTTTTTATTTATTTATTATTATTATTATTATTTATTTATTTATTTATTTTGACTCTTTGTTTAACTATTTGATATATGGTTTGTTATAGTTAAATCATATGAATAAGAATTAATTATATTTATTAATTAATAATAATAATTAATTATTATATAATTTAATCAAAAATTTACAAAAATTTACATATATACACCACGATTTGTTAAATTACTTACCATTATATTAATATATTAAATGTTTTATAAATAAATAAAATAATAATAATTAATAAAATTAATAAAATTAAATAAATACATAAATAATGGAATATTTACTTTTTCAAAGTCAAACTAGCCGTTATCCTAACGGCTAGTTGAGTCATCTCTACATCTATTTATACTTAATGTCTGGATCTGATCTCTCACATAGTCCTGATGATGAACCACACTGGTTGGTTCGAAATGCGTCGACCTCGTTCTTTTGCATGTGATTATTACCGAAATAATTTCTACTAATTTATATTATGGATCACAGAAGCTTAGATTCCAAAAAAACTCTCACACTAGTCACCATTGACGGATCTGGGCATTCCTTTAAGGTTAATGGCCATCGAGTTCGATTATATCGTAAGCCGCTTACTCGTGAATCCTTTTGCCAGCAGTTAAGGGAAGACTCCACCATTGAAATTCTTGCTGAAGGGGAGAATCCCTCTCCCGCGCCAGTTCGATAAATTGGTTTTTTTAATTTTTGTACATAATGCATTCTTTTTTTTCTGTTTTTGGTTTTTGTTTTTGAAATTCGTTTCCTTTTTAATACTTCTTTATTTCATTTGAATTTAGTTTCTTTAAAAACAAAAAATAATAAAAATTCTGTGTTTTTTTCGCATTGTTGTTTCTTTCTAACGGAACAACACTTCTGCTGTTCCTTTTGAAAGGAACAGCAGTTTCGTAGAGTGTTTTGTTGTTCCTTTCCAAAGGAACATCACCTTCGTAGGATATTTTTATGCCGTTCCTTTCGAATGGAACAGCAGTTTCGCGCAGTGTTTTTGTTGTTCCTTTCAAACGGAACAGCATGTCCGCAGAGCATTTCCTTGCTGTTCCTTTTGAAAGGAATAGCAGTTTCACAGATTATCTTTGCTGTGAATATCAAATGAAATGCATAAAATTCCTTAAGTTCTATCCCCGAACCATCACACATGAAAAATATTATAAATCGGTCATATTACTTTAATGTGGTAAATAGCGCAATTACATTAATCTTTTGTTGTCCCTTCACGTCATACTTGAATTATCACAACGCGATTCCCTCATTATTACCGATTTATCGTACGCATCGATTTCAGTAATTACTTAATTTGATTGACTTTATCATGATTGCGCCTGTTTTTTCACTGCCGTTCTATTGCTGTTCCACACATGCCACCTTAATCGACAGTCGAGGTCGACCTTTCATTCATTTGGGGGCGGAAATATCTGCATGCAGATCAGATACCCAAAATTTCTTCACCTGTATCTCTGCAATAGATTTTTATGAATTAAAACCCTTGCATTTTCAGAAAATAACGAATTTTAGCGAACTATGCACTGTGCTGTTCCATAAAGGTTACTGTGTGTTGAGAACAATTAACGAAGAACAGAAATGGGCGGACGTCCAATTCGCAGCGAACCTCAGACGTTGGTTGTCTCTGATGCTGCACGGGCAATATTAGACAAACTGGGATGGATTACATACTTTATGAGAATGCAGCAACCCCATGAAGCAGTGGCTACTAAATTCTTGTTAAATCTGTAGGAAGGTTCCTCCATAGTCAGAGGAAGGCAGATAGCGGTGACCGATGAGATAATTGCAGAAGTATCCGACATCCCCGCACAAGGAACTGTCTGGACTCAGAAGAAAATCAGAATTCCGGAGGCCATGCAAATCTTTCAAGATGAAGGACAGAGGCTAATAGTCAAAGGGAGAGGAGTACACCCGGCGTCGCTAGGCGAACCATGGACAGAATTAGCCAGGATCGTGCAGGCTTACATAACATGCGACGATAGAAAAGACGTGGTAAGACCTCGCCATCTTAAGCTGTTAGCTGTGCTAAAACAAAAATGCACTATCAATTTACCTGCATTCTTAAACTCTTTATTGCATGATATTGCTCGTGGAATTAGAAAAGCACAGCATGCAGACATGGTGATCAGCCACCATTGCTTGATTCGGCTAATAGTAAGTTACAGCCTCGCCCAGCAGCAAACCAGCTGGGAATAGCTAATTTTTTCTATTGAAGGAGGGATGGCTTTACCCACTCCGAGACGGAAAAGGATGGTCAGCTCAATAGCCGAGCCCTCCACTTACAGACAATCCTTTCGATTGAAACAAAGCAAGAAAGTAATAGAGGAACTCCCGGGCAGCAGTACTCAACCCCTGCAATTAAACAGCTCAGATGAAGAGGAACAACCTCCACAATTGGAGGGAGCAAGTCTTCGTTCTGAGGAAGTAGAGGAATTGGAGGGACAAATTCGGTACTCAGATGAGGAGGAAGTGAGTCACCATACCAGTAGTGAAAAACAACCCGGTACAGAGGAATAAGTTTGTTATTCGGATGAGGAAGAGGCAAGTTACCATAGTGAAAAACAACCCGGTACAGAGGAAGAAGTTCGTTATTCGGATGAGGAAGAGGCAAGTTACCATACTGATGACGAAAAGCAATCATAGGAGGAAGAAATACGTTATTCGGACGAAGAAGAGATCGAAGGAGATTCAGAGGAAGAAGAAGTCGAAGGTGAAATACGGTATTCGGATGAGGAAGGTAGTTATCACACCTGTGATGCAAATAGCAGCAAAGAGGATGAAATAGAGCCTGTCGAAAATGTCAACACGAGCCCTCTGCAGGAAGACCAATTGGCCCAGATTTTGGCCAACATGAGCAATTACACACGGTCTCTGGACCCCAACAGTGACATTAATCAAATGCCAGAATGCTCTGCCTTTGATAGGGGTGTAACTGATGAAATAGAAAACCCTAGCGAAGCTAGGGTTGCTTCTACCGAGATGCACGAACAGGAGAATGCGCATGCTGAGCCAACATTTCTATCTGGAAACCCCCAGGAAACCGTAGAGTTAACTGAGCAAATGATTCCTTTGGAATATAATCAAGAGCATGAGACTATGGAACAAGAACCTCAAGAAGAGGTGCAAGAATATTTCACTGAGGGCACGGCTCAAAGCCCTGTTGAAGATTTCACTGAGGGCACGGCTCAAAGCCCTGCTGAGAAATTAGGGTCAGATGAGCAAACTGTTGTCCCCTTAAGAAAGAAGAAGAGAACAATGGAAGTAGAGAAGCTTCGCAGAGAAAGGAAAAAGCTTCATAAGTTGATTGAGCAGCTTAGGCAAACCATTAGGATTTTTAAAATGAAGCAGACACCTAAGTGAACTCCTAAAAGACGAAACCCTGTCATCAAGCAAAGATCAAAAAAGAGAAGGGTCACTGCTAATAGAAACCCTCAAGTAGAAGAAGAAACGGTACCAGAGACTACTTATGAGGACTGGGAGCAGCAAACAGCCGTCCCAACATCAGCTGTTCCAGAAGAAGAAACGGTACCAGAGCCTACTTATGAGGACTGGGAGCAGCAAACAGCCGTCCCAACATCAGCTGTTCCAGAAGAAGAAACGGTACCAGAGCCTACTTATGATTTCTGGGAGCAGCAAACAGCCATCCCAACATCAGTTGTTCCAGAAGAACCAATTTTGAATGAAAACAACCAATCGAGCAGTCAACAAACCTGTAGTGATTCAGAATTAGTTAGACTGCAAGAAGAACTAGCACAGGTCCGAATGGAGAGACAAAAACTGGAAGAAGATACTGTCCCAAGGAGGAAATACCAAGAATTACAGCAGCAGATGAAAATTATTCATGAGGCAGAAGCTGAAGCCCATGAAAAACGTTGAGAAGCAGAGATAAGAGCTGATAAGGTAAGCAACCAATTAAAATTAACACGAAAACAAATGGACATTCTCTGCTCATCATATACTGATGTCTTAGCTTGTAGGTGCCCTGCCAAAAATTATGCTTTGTTTCTGTTAGAAAGGTATTTGCAATTAAAAATCAAGGCAGTTAGGGCTGGCAAATCAATAGAGTTAAGAACTATAGACGACCTGATATCTTGCTGCAAGCTTTACGGGGACAAATTACAGCGCCTGTTGTGTGAGTTTTATTTGCATAATTTAATTCTTGAAAATGACTGTGAATCAAATCCTAGCCCTTTTATTGTAGATGTACAGTTTCAGGCCTTCATTTCTTTTGCCGTAAATCAATTAAAGTGGCTTAAAGCCTATAATGCCTTTGCAAGGCAGGAGAATGCATTGGATCTATGGGTCAGAAGTGAACCTCAGGACCCACGTCAATTATGGGCTAGGCAGAAAAGTCTAATGACAAGGAAAGGTGTTACCCAAGCTCTGGGGCCTGTTCATAAGTCGATCATTTTGAAAGGAACGGGCTATTTTTCATCTATTAGGGACCAGGCCTATGTAGCAGCCAAGATCCGGTGGAGAACCTTGAGTCAAAATGTACAAAGTAGGGAGCCATTCAATTATAGGAACTTTGGGCTAGCTGCATATCGTTTCATTGCCTATGGCCATCTTGTCTTGAAAGAAGGGCCATTTTGGTTAGGGTGTAGGTTCCGCAACCCCATTGTTTGGTACCCTGCTTTGGATTACAAAGCTATCTATGAGCTTCCCGAGGGACAGGCAAGACATATTCTCGAAGAGTTAGCTGCACATCATGGTTTTAGACCCTTCAATGACAAACCTTCTCCATCTTACTCTTTGACGGCTCTCCATGTAAATTATAGTTTTCATGAGGACATGAAAAAGGTAGAGCAGGGGGGTATGTTGGGCATTGAAAGAGGTATGAAATTCTTATGTATTTGTTCATTCTTTCACCATAAACATACTTCAGTTTGTCTTGAAAAGGTAATCTATCATGATAATTTTAATTAATTTGGAAAGGTTTACAATGAGACTAAAAAGGATAACTAAAGATTGTTTTTATTTTCAAATCAGGAATTTGAAGAGGTGAGGAGCTGTATCAAAGGCGTGGCTAAAAACAGTCTGACTCCTACTCCATTTGCGATGAACCATAGTCAGCTGAAGCCAAGAAGATCTGAACAGATTGCTCGAAAAGGGCAAGAGACAGCTCGGCTCTAAACAAAGAAAACAGAAATGTGATAAAACAAAGGAGGTGTGAATCCCTCAGGATCGAAAGATCCTGACGGATCGCTGCATAAACTGATCGTCTTTCTTGATTTGTCCGTCCAAGGATCGAATATAAAGGCGTCGATCTTTAGTGATAGACGACGGTGAACTGTTTTTGTAAAAGACTTATATATTTCCTTTGCAATTAAATTCTCGACTCTCTGTCGTGAGAGAACGATGTCTGTAATGTTCTTTTGATTAATATAAAAACACCAGTTTCATCTATCCTTTAGAATTCTGAGGTAGACCCAGCGGTACTTCACTATGCTGTTGTATTATTAATCTTGGTTTGTTAATGCGCAATGTGTGTTTAAGATTTATTTGCATTACAGAGTTGTTTCATTAATTGATTGAATTAAACGCTGATCCATTGATGTTTCATTTATCAAACTTATTATTATTTATCAGCGGTGCTGTTCTGTAATTACAGTGAGTTGTTGTTCCATTCATTTATGGATTGCTATTAGATTACAATTGGACTATCGACAGGTTTAGAATATCCAGTTGTTCGAATTGCGATTGAATCGTAGTTGTTGTTTCTTTTGAAGAATTGTAATTGTTGTTTCTTTTATGCTACTGTTCCTTTTGGATTTCATTTCCTTTGAGTTGTTTCCACTTGCTTAGAGATCTCTAAACTGTAGAGGGCAGAGCTAATCGTTCCAGGAGCTTCATCAAACCTTTGACATGCATGGTTATTGAAATGTGTATAAGACGATAAATTAACTTATAATGAAATATGATGAATCATTAGAGGATTTTATGGATAATTTTCTTCACCTTTGCTACGAATTTTCCAAGGAAGATGTGGATTGGGATTTTATGAATGAAAATTTTCAATATTTAGTTCAAATTTCCTTAGAACCATATGAAAATGAATCTTATATGAGTCTCCCAAATTTTCTTAGTCGTGGGGCAATTAAAATTTCAAAGGATGAACCTACTCTCCTTTTTGTTTCTTCTCTTCCTCCTTTTCCATCACCATATAAAGTAGTCTCATGTACTGGTAGTGAAGTTGGAAAACTTGAGAATCGAACCATTGATCCACTTATCCTATCTTTATTTCCTCCCCATGGACAAGATCGTATCTAGGGAAAATTTAAATGTTCTAATAAATCCATGGAGCCTTAGCTGAAGATTGATGTGCATAATTCAAAACTTGAATCTAATCTAATAGAAAGTATTGCTTATATAAGGGTTACCTTTCATCCTCTACAATTTACACCGCATGACCCTATGTACCTTGATTCGATCAACCTACTCCAATTGTAGTTTCTCTAGATACTTTTAACTCCCAATTAGTTGGTTTACATGGAAATCAAGTACAAGATGGTTACATTTCACAGGTAGAGGAACAAAAGGATGAAGACACTTTTAATCTCTCTTCTTTTTTCAAATTCCTCTATGTCAAAATGATGTTTCTACATTATTTTCTCGTAAAGAATCTCAACATCTTGATATTA
This sequence comes from Pinus albicaulis, assembly GCA_034641835.2. Taxonomy (NCBI): domain Eukaryota; kingdom Viridiplantae; phylum Streptophyta; class Pinopsida; order Pinales; family Pinaceae; genus Pinus; species Pinus albicaulis. The sequence continues at coordinate 1,150,294,680 of CM076582.1, forward strand.
GTCAAGTGGGATTCAATTCATTAATCAAGATGAAGGCTTGGAAAACCATCACCCTAACACCAATGATTCCACTAATATGCATGGTGATGAGTTCCCAAGTACATTATATGATCTCTTATTTCCATAATAAGACTTGGATTTTCAAAGCTTTGACCCGGAATTTGATTTGGTTAGAATGGTGGTATCTATCTCTAAACATAGAGAGATGGCAGTTATGTGCATTCACAATTGATATTAAAAGAGGCTAAAGGAATGTCATTTTAACATAAATAAAGAACCTTATAGGTCTAAAACCCTAATCCCAAAATATGAAACAACAAAAGGTTTGTGGATATTGAGGTGGTTAGTTGGTACATCAACTTCCTGAGGGTACAAATTTTGCATACAATATTTGTTTAGGGTGCATAGTAGCTCGGTAGAAAGAACTATGAAAGGAATACAAATTTTGACCAGGAATAGGGCATGTTATGGCAACTCTTGGCCTCTCAAATTTCCAAAAAACATCATTTAGGACCTCGAAAAGGCCCCGTGATTTTGAGACCCATAAATTATAGAAAAACTGCCAAGAAAATATATAACCATTGAGACAATGGAAGAGGTGGGTGGCAACTGATATCCACCTAGATCACCATTGTCTATAACAAGATTTTACTTTGTTACCTATGTTAAATTTTAATGGAAATTTTCATTTTAAGTTTTCACTAGACATGTAGAAAATGTATTTGAAGCATTATATAAATTTAAAACTTGATCCTTATAATGTTCACAAGAATACTCTTTGATTGTTCCTTAGGTTTAATGCTTCACTTTGGCTTCTTCCTTCAAATTTATTATAACTTAATATATTTAATTCATATTGCATTGAGAGATGCATTTTATAGTTTATATATGAGAGAGATGTAATGTGATGATGGTTTAAAATTAACAAGTTATTCTATATTTAAGGTTTAAGCTACCTTGTCATTTTTCAAAGGTTAATTATATTCCTTTACCATTAAAAGCATGCAAAATTTTATAGATAAATATAAATTAATATTATTACCCATTATTGATTGTTCCAAAATTACAAGATGGGAAAGAGTGAAAATGAGAGAATGTTTTCAGATCCAAGGTTTTCCTCAGCAAGTTGTGTTTAATTGAAATGAGCAAGCAATAAAACAAAGGATTAATGAAAGGGAAATTTGAGAAATGAAAGGATGGACTCCATAAGGTGCCATGATGTCACGCCCCTACACCACGGGTGTCTTCCAACCACGTCTTGTAGGCAGGTGCGGCACTGTCGTACTTTTTCTTTTTCTAAATACTCAAGTACCCAGACTATGCCTATAGCAACATTCGTTAGTTATATTACAAATGTTCTTTCAATGTGCGGAAATAAACATAAACATAAATATCAAACCACATGTACTCCCATACATACAAGGGAGGGGCAACTCCCTTTTAAAATGAGTCCGCCCGAATATTATGTTTCATAAAAATACAAGTTTACAACATCCAATCCAGCAGAAACCACTCCTGCTCCTTGGCACGGCTATTTTCCTTTTGGCCAAGCTCTAAGGCTTGCCAATCATCAAACTAGCCTAGAACAATCATATACAATCAAGAGTTTCAACCTGCGGAAGTGCTGCCCTAAACTGCCCAAGTGCTGGTCACTAGGGTCACTCAGTCGTTGCTCCAAATCAGTGCAGAGCGTTTTCTGAGCTGACCGTGTGTCCAATCCATCCCTCACCCATATTTTTGGATGTGTCTCGGAATTACGCACCTTTTGGTTTTTACGGCACCTCAATCCGACACCCGACACTCCCGGAATCACATTTTTAGTGCTGGGCCACTGCCGTTACTCGGCGCCCAGAACCGACTCGACTCGACCCGTCCGCCATTCAGCTGCGCCCGACCCGACCTGCGGTGTGGCATGCATGACTACGACCCGACTTGACCAACGCTCGGTTCGTCTTCGTTTCTACGCCCAACGAGTTGTTGGCAACTCGTGTGCTACCCTTGACTTCTTGCTTGTTCGTCCTTGTTACTTCTTCGAACTTGGTTGCTTCACTCTCCAACGCCATCATATATATATGGAAGCCAAGTGAAGTGAGGGTCGCTCGTTTGCCATGAGCCGACCCACCCGTTTATTCATCCGCCCACGAAGTGCCGTGTCGTGGGGTGTGGGGCACTCGGCCGACCCGAGCCGACCCCCACGTTTGGTGTTCGCCCATGAAGTGTCGCGACGGCCCACGCCCAATATGTTGGCGGACCCACCAACTCATCAGTCGGTCTAGCTCGCCCAAGGTGCGCCCGTGGTGGTATAAACGCGTCTCGCCAATGCCGTGTTGACTCGCCTCTCCTCCAACTCGCCCTCGTGACTCGCCTCGCTACACCCGCGCGCCCGTGACTCTCAGGTGCGTCGTTACACCCGTTACGTCGCATGGCGCCCGAACTCGCCCAAACGCCCAATCGGCGCGCCGGTTCCACCGAACGTGCCCATGAATTCTTGGGGCCTTACATCCTCCTCCACTTCAAGTACGACTATCATCCCGATAGTGCTACCATCGTCGCATCGTGTCGTCGCAAAGTCTCATCGCAACTTTCGTCGCAAAGTCTCATCGCACAATATTGTTGCAACGCCATTGCACAAACCAGCAAGGTTTATGTCCATGAGATATCTCCTCAATCATCGTTAAATCCATGTGAATCTATGCATCAAGTACTCCAACAAACATCAACATACTTAAATTTGCTATGTATCCGGCACAACTCCGCACACTTCCGGACCCCACAACTCGAACTAGTTGGGTAGCTAATCCAACCATAACGTCCTCATCGTGAGAATGCACATCCTCATACAATGCGTTAGTCATTCCTCCTGCAACCTGTCACATCCATCAACTCGATCAAGTCTGAATCTCATCCAAGTGCCATGTTTGGGTCCATGAAGTGTATCCATCTCATCCACAACATGCTTTCCATGATGCTAATCCATGTGCTACTTTTATGCAAAGTAGACTCATCCTCCAAGCATCATCAAAAGTAAGAAGTGTGGCTAAGTCAAGTAGACTCAAGCCCATGCCAAAGTGTGTGCCACCAAGGCATCCATCGCTGTGTCTCCATCAAACTCCAAAGTGTCCCAGCTCTATCATCTCCATCAAGTGACTCCTCCTGAACACACCCCATAAATGTGCTCCAAGGTATGCATCCCATAATGCATCAAAATCAGGACCAATCCTGACCTCAGCTCCTCAATGAGTCAGATACTCCAAGATCACCATAATATGAAGTCTCCAATGAATGCAACTCTACCATGAACTCCCATGCCTCATCATATCCAAAGCGTTGGTAAGCCTACTTGTATTGGCCATGAGTGCCATCACAAGTTCTCACTCTGCAAACATATGAATGTCTCATAGGCTGCTCATCCAACCAATGTCCAAGTTGCTCATGGTGAACAATGTCCCATCAGTCCATCTATAGAGCTCTCCATGTAGTCCATGTCCATGACTTTGGCTGCCCATGTGTTCATCTAAGTGAACTCAGCTCAACTCTCATCATCATCATGTCTCAACATGTCAAAATGAAGTGCTCTCGGTCACTCCTACCTCCATCATATATGTGAGTACTTCCTTCAAGCTGCTCCTCCACTAAAGGTCTGCCAAGAGGTCCTTCTTGGTTGAAGCCATGAAGAAGTCTACTCCACCAACGTGCCCTACCACCAAGGTAGTGTATGGGTCATGTCGGGCACTTGCCATTCTATGTGGCTAAGCATCACCCTTTCCATCACAAAGGTCATCACGTTCCACCCTTGTCCAGGGCATTTGAACTATCAAGTGTAAGGTCACAAACCGCCCCATCAAGGTTCGTATCATTCCATGTCCCTTGTTCCATCAATGTACAAGGTCTCATCATATGCATCCAAGGAGTGGTCATCAATGGTGTTGGCAAAGAAGTCATCTTCTTCCTCATCCCCATATGCGGTCCATCCTCCTTATGCTTCCACGAAACACAAGTCGCACCTCCATGAAGACTCCTCAAGTGAGTGTCCTCCATCCTCATCAATGCCTTTGATGTGTTCGATCCTGGTACCACCTGCTCATCAAGTTCATCCTCGATCATGCTCACATTTGCAACATCTCCATGTGGTTCGCCCACCAATGCTTGCAATGTGTCTTGTCTTGGTTCAACTTGTGTCACAAGTTTGTCCTTCATCTCTTCCATCTTCATATCATCCTCATGAGAATCATCCATCTTTGATGCTTGCAACGTGCTCAGTCTTGGTCCGACTTGGTTATCAAGTTCACCCTTGACATCTTCTACATCTGCAACATCCTTGTGTGGTTCAACCTGCAATGTTTGTAATGTGCTTGGTTCGGGTTCAACTTGTTTTTCAAGTTCTTCCTTCTCCTCAACCACATTCTCAACATTCTTTGGTCTAGCCATATACCTCCTTATAAGCTCACGTTTCATCTCCTTAAAATCAAGCTTGACAAGCTTCCCTTGAAGCATGTGTTGCTCTTCAGCAATTCCTTTAGCTCCTTTCCATAGCTGTCCAATGTCTTCATAAGTCGATTGAATTCATCCCGGTTCGTGTCGGATATCCCTTCTGCAAGTATTGCATAAAAGGTCTTCTTCAACTCACGAAACTCATCAACGCTTTCATCCGTTCTTCTCAAAGATTTTACCAGCCTGCTTCCGAAGTCCTTCAGAATTAACTCTTCTATTCTAGCTCTAGCCCTGACAAATGCCTTGCTTCAGCTAAGGTCTCAAGAGAAACCCAAAATATATAAGTCAGCTTCAACAGCGTCTGCAACCCCTGCAACTCTGTCCAGCTCTGATACCAATTGTCACGCCCCTACACCACGGGTGTCTTCCAACCACGTCTTGTAGGCAGGTGCGGCACTGCCGTACTTTTTCTTTTTCTAAATACTCAAATACCCAGACTACGCCTATAGCAACATTCGTTAGTTATATTACAAATGTTCTTTCAATGTGCGGAAATAAACATAAAAATCAATATCAAACCACATGTACGCCCATACATACAAGGGAGGGGCAACTCCCTTTTAAAATGAGTCCGCCCGGATATTATGTTTCATAAAAATACAAGTTTACAACATCCAATCCAGCAGAAACCACTCCTGCTCCTTGGCACGGTTATTTACCTTTTGGCCAAGCTCTAAGGCTTTCCAATCATCAAACTAGCATAGAACAATCATATACAATCAAGAGTTTCAACCTGTGGAAGTGCTGCCCTAAACTGCCCAAGTGTTGGTCACTCGGGTCACTCAGTCGTTGCTCCAAATCAGTGCAGAGCATTTTCTGAGCTGACCGTGTGTCTAATCCGTCCCTCACCCATATGGTTGGATGCGCCTCGGAGTTACGCACCTTCTGGTTTTTCCGGCACCTCAATCTGACACCCGACACTCCCGGAATCGCGTTTTTAGTGCTGGGCCACTGCCGTTACTCGGCGCCCAGAACCGACTCAACTCGACCCGTCCGCCGTTCAGCTGCGCCCGACCCGAGCTGCGGTGCGGCGTGCACGAATACGACCCGACTCGACCAAAGATTGGTTCGTCTTCATTTCTGCGCCCAACGAGTTGTTGGCAACTCGTGTGCTACCCTTGACTTCTTGCTTGTTCGTCCTTGTTGCTTCTTCGAACATGGTTGCTTCACTCTCCAACGCCATCATATATATATGGACGCCAAGTGAAGTGAGGGTCACTTTTTTGCCACGAGCCGACCCACCTGTTTATTCATCCACCCATGAAGTGCCGTGTCGTGGGGTGTGGGGTGCTCGGCCGACCCGAGCCGACCCCCACATTTGGTGTTCGCCCATGAAGTGTCGCGACGGCCCACGCCCAATATGTTGGCCGACCCACCAACTCATCCGTCGGTCTAGCTCGTCCAAGGTGTGCCCGTGGTGGTATAAATGCGTCTCGCCAACGCCGTGTTGACTCGCCTCTCCTCCAACTCGCCCTCGTGACTCGCCTCGCTACACCCGCGCGCCCGTGACTCTCAAGTGCGTCGTTACGCCCGTTACGTCGCACGGCGCCCGAACTCACCCAAACGCCCAACCGATGCGCCCGTTCCACCGAACGCGCCCATGAAGTCTTGGGGCCTTACACATGAGGATTTAGAAATGTCAAATGCGGCATAAGAAATAATAATTTAATTTAATTTGTTATTCTTTCCTTTGAAACCGAAAACTGTGACTTTTCATCATCAAACCCTTAATTTAATAGTTTAATTGTGACACACTGAAAATATTCCAGGCTTCTCAAATGAAGACCATCCAAAAAAAAATTTATTTATGAAAATTTGAACTTCCCCAAGCCCACTTCCAATATATACCACACCTATCGTCGTAATAATTAGAATTCATAATTATGTTCAAATTATAGAATAAAATTATACTATAAAATTAAAAGAACAAGAAAAAAAATTAAATACTTTGCAATGTAAGTAAAATTTAAAACATAGTGAGCTGAGAGCTTGAGATAATGTCACATTGCATTGTAATAAAATTTTAAAACACATCTCGTTGTGGAAACACAAACAACATATGCACATCTATTTTCATAGCGCCAATGGTATATGACCCACGAAAAAGTAAGAAAACATAGACCAACAAACACAACGCACTAAGTGCAATGTTGTAGTTGTTTTGAATTTTCAATACAAAATTAGTGTAGAGAGTTTTTAAACTCTCATCCGAGAGTTTTGTTCTTATAAACCCAAAATTCTCCATTAGCGCGGCATTCTGCCTGTCGTTTTCGCGATTTTTGCACTGTATCTATCGAATTACCCAAAATTCTCCATTCACGCGGCATTCTGCCTGTCGTTTTCGGGAATTTTTGCACTGTAGCTGTCGAATTCTTGGACTGTAGCTGTCCTTTTCGCGAATTCTTGGACTGTAGCTGTCGTTTTCGCGAATTCTTGGACTGTAGGTGTCGTTTTGAAGAGCTATTTTCTTTTTCGTCGGGATCTAGGTAAATTTGGTGCTACTCTTTCAATAGTCATATGTCCACGAAAACCAATTAGTGTACAATTGTGACTCAAAACTATACTTGCAAATTTTCATGGTTCAAACAACATTGAAATATTGGCTACACCCGACTAAAAATAGAATGCACTAGTCCCAAACTGACAAATTCATTGTTGGCAGCAAGGAGAAACAAATCAAAAAAGGAAATTCCTCGTAACATATTTGCTTATGGTATTTTTGTTGCAGGGCACCTTCATATTTTCGACCTACTGTAAACAATAGATGATTTCACCCTTCATATGAAAAGTGTTCTTGAACTAGGCCAAATGATTTTGACTTCAAGGATGCTCTTTCACCATAATCTAGCTCGGATACCAAGTAATCTCAGGAGATTGAACAAGTCGGTTTTATTTTCTTTTGTCTTTGTTACAACTTTTGAGCTGAAGTAGTGAAGCCCCAGTCATGGTATATCTTTGTGATACAGTGGGAATTCTGAGAGAGATTTGCTAGCTGTTTTTCCTGTTACCTTGGAGACCTTATTGCATGAAATCTATCACTTTAATCATTAGGAAAGGCATTTTACTCAAAAGTAGAATCTAATCTAATGTCATGTGTCCAAAGATAAGTCACAGAATTGAAGTATAATCACACTGCAATGATGAATATAAGGTTTGGAAAAATAAATCAGCTATAAATCTGAAGCTTGGTGCTTGAAGTATGAGTCATCTTCTTGCAACCCTCATGAAGTTCAATAAAATGGTGCCATGTGGTGCCATGTACTCATAAGCATATTCCTTGTACTTATTCAAATGGTTTCAATGATGTGCTCCTTGTAGATAGTGAGGGCATTTGTATGGTTTGTTACAAAGTTGTGGATATGTCGTGCATCCTCAATAGTGGCTCCAATCCAAAGCACATCAGAAGCAATATATTTCAGTGCCAAGTTCAATGAATGGACAATGCAAGGTGTCCAAAATACTTGTGGATATTTTGCTTCCACAATCATGCCAGCAGCCTTGCAAACAGGTGCATTATCCGTAATGATTTGCACACAACAATCCACACCTACACTTTCAATAACTTTGAGAAATAACTCACCCATAGATTGTGCATCCTTGTACTCTCCAAGTGCATCCACTACTTTCAAGAAAACTGCACCATTCGTGGATGACACCATGAAGTTAATGAGTGGGTGGCGTGCTGGATCTGTCCATCCATCAGAAACAATGCTAACCCCAGATGTTGGCCATGCTGATTTAATAGGCTCAAGCATTTTGTCCACCTCTTTCTTTGCCTTTGTCAACAATGTGGTTCTGAGCTTCTCTGACCCAGGAGGCACATACCCCGATGGAGCCCCATGACAAAGAGCTCGACACATCTCAATAAATAGAGGTGACCGTGCAACATTAAAAGATATGAAGTTCTGATAGAAAAAAAATGCAATGGTGAGGTCAAGCTCTTCCCTTTTATCTTTTTGGAAAATCTTGTCCATTGGACCAACTGCAGTTGCCTTTCTCTTTGCTAATTCTCCCCTGCTAGAAGTCTCAAAAGGGAACTTGCTGCTGCTTTTCCTCAAGAATGGAAGGGGGTCATCAACCTTGGATTTTTTTGATTTTGCTGCCACATTTGCCTCACCAATACTCGCCTCTTTCTCCAATTTCTTCCTATCTGGCGATTCAATTGTTGTACAACATTTAACGCCACAACCTGGAATACCCAAGTCACAATCTGGTCCAAGTGACATTTAACCTTACTTTCTGCAAGGACTGTGACTATTCTTCTCATGCAAGGAATCTTGGTAACCCAACCAGCTTATAGATCTCCCTGCCAAAACAAAGTCATTTAAAAAAAAATTGATTATAGAATGAAAATATTTAATTGATAAGTGAAGATAAATTCTTCATCTTGATTTCTTCGATGGTGGAGAAAAGATGTGTTGGTGATTTCTCTTTGAATGATCTTCTTCAAGGGTAAGGATTAGATCTTGGTTGTAATGATGATAAAGCCTTTTTTTTTGCACTCTTCTGTACCAGTCCTAGGAAAGCTTGGTTCCTAGTCTTTAGATAATATTACTTTGACTTCTTCTTTACATAAGAATATAATTACATAGTCAACATGAAGACTGATCTAGCTATACTTTTCAACATGCCTATGCGTTCACACATAGTACCTATATAGTACTTGTTATCCATTGGTTGATGACATTCAACTGTCGATTGATAATTTGTTTTTTAATTTGTTTATGAGGGGCAGGCAAGCCCTACAGAGACCCATCCATGGCATCAGGGGAGCCCTACAGAGACGTCTCCATGAGAGGAGGATTTTCAGGTACATTGGTTGTTTAGTTATGTCATGTTTTCAATTAGGTTATATTTATTGTTCATTGTGAAAAATTGATTAATGTGAATTTTTTTGTCTTGCACAGGTGGACGCACTCGTCCGACTCGTTCACCCAGTCAGGGAATCGAACAAGAGGCGCCCCAAGGACTTGTTCCCATTCACCCTGTTGCTGGTGAGGGGCAAAGGAGAACAATGTCTCAGCCTGTGGTATTCATCCCACAATTGGATACTTCTCCAAGTAAAATCTAAATACAAATTTATTGTTTGATGTATGTTTAATTTCAAACTTATTGTGGTACTCATGTACCCAAATTCCTAACAATTTAATGTTTTGTATAGTGGGTCATAGACACATTCATTACTCGCCAGGGTACCATGGTATGAACAAGGGTCTTATACACGGCATAGGTACACATTAGATCAATTCCTAGTTAAAATGTTCAATTTTACATTATATTCAATGTTGAACAAGTGAATTTTTTTTCCAAATGACGTGTTTAATGTGAAAACATTATGCTCCATAGGTGCAAATGTTGGAGCTGGGCTTGGATTTATTGCTGGTGAGGGGCAAAGGAGAACAATGTCTCAGCCTGTGGGATTCACCCCACAATTGGATACTTCTCCAGGTAAAATCTAAATGAAAATTTATTGTTTGATGTATGTTTAATTTCAAATTTATTGTGGTACTCATGTGCCAAAATTCTAACAATTTAATGTTTTGTACAATGGGTCATAGACACGTTCATTCCTCGTCAGGGGAGCATAGTATGAACGAAGAGGAAGAGATAGTTTTTCCAACGGGTATTTTCAAATTACCAAACAAGTTTTTTAAATACAAATTTTTCTTATAAATTATTTAATTTTTAATACGTGCAATAATTTAACATGTTACAGGTGGTGGTGGTCGCCCTCCTAGGGGTAGAGGTCGTAGGGTTCATGAGTTTGCTCGAAATCCGAGCTATGATCCCCTTTACACCCATCCCGGTGATATTCCTGAGCAGATGCCTTGGGAAGATACCATCTCCTTACTTACTGTTGATGGGATGAGAGAGCATTCCACGAGATTGCGCAATGAATTGCAAAGTTGCAATCTCTCTGCCCCTAGTCGAAATTGTCTCCAAATTGTTTTGCACAATTTGGAGAGTTTGATAGAGACTTATTGTGGGGTTGGACCATCAACCCAAATTTTTTTTGACATGATGCGTAGGAGGAGAGCATCAGTGATTGGTATCCACTCCTACAATGAATTCAAAAGTAAGGTCACTAAAGAAGCAGCCTTGTCACTATTTGACTTGCGGCCTGAAGACAAAAAACGTCTGAAGATTGCAAGATTCAATGATCCTAATATTGCACCCCATATTTATGAGAAGTTCCTGTATGCATACGGGAATTTCCCAAATAATGATGAGGTGCCGCAATATTTTGTTAGAATGTTGGTTGCTCAGTTCCGAGAGCACATGGACCCTAACTATACAGATACTGGGTCCAAATTCTATGGAGGTGGAAAAGGTCGTACATATGAACGACCTGATGCTATGCGAGATGTTGGGTTTAGGCCTCCAGCACCTCGTTTAGTAGCTCAACCACCTAGGGTAGTTACACTTCCAGAGGATTTAGCCCTTATCTCCAATGCTGCATAAAAAATGAGGGATAAGATACAAGAACATATTGCAGCTGCTTTAGGAGGGGTGGAAGTCGGCTTAGGGATGAGCCAACCTTCATCTAGTGTAGGAGAGCGTTCATTTGTGAGTGTCCCAGATGATGTGTTGAGGGAGATGGAGCGAGATGAGCTTATTAAGTATGCAGCCTCATGTAGAGACCACTATGAGCAATCCAGGACAATACAAATGCACACCATGGGCAAGGTATGTACATACAGGTTTTGATCTAATAGGTTTTTTTGGTGTATATATACATTTAGTCTCAAAAAACTGACGCTAATATATTTATTTAACTTATGCAGTTTACAACATTCCTAGAACAACATTGCCTTTCCCCTCGTGCTTATTCTGTAGATCGTGGACACGATCATGTACAGGTGCCACAACCATTACTCATTACTATCTATCTATATTTTTGTATGTCAAATTGAAATTGAATTTATGTCACAAATTTATTGGTACGAGTCTTAACATTATGGAATTTTCAGGTTAGTGCTACACATGAAGGGTTGATTGAAGAGATTATTCCTTCTGAGGTTCCAGTCGTGACACAGGTATTGATACTTTTCGTTAAGCATATTTATAGTGTTTATTATATTTCTTTTCGTAAACTTGACTGTTAACTTTGGTTTCTACTTTTCAGGGTACAGAGGATATTGACATGATGCAGACTGAGCCTCAAGGAGATCCTGTAGTCTCTGGGTTCAAAACTCTACATTAAACCATGGTAACCTCTTACCCTTTCTTCGTTGCTATGGTATTCAAAAAATATCTGAGAGTGTACAAGGAGATTCACCTGCCTTTTTTGTAGAATTTGTATCCTAGTTTTTGTATCTTTTCTTATTCAATCAAGAACTTTTTCCCAATTGTCTATGAAGTTATGGATAACTTTATTCAGTTTCCTATAATGTCATATGACATATGCTTTAGTATGATTTTTTGCATTATGAAATTTTGTCTTGCTTTAGTCATATATGTGTTTCTCATATTACTCTACATTGATAGAGTTTCCCATATTGGCAATAATGGGTATAACCCATTCCTATATACTCTCAAATTTGTGTATGCATTTCACTATGCAACAGCTGCAATATGGTATTTCTATTACAATAGTATAAGCTTGACCTCAATTTCATCATTTGTATATGAATTATGGTACAGTACATGAATATATGGAAGTGCATCCATCAGTTCAGATATGGCTTCTCTGCTCTATTCATATTGTCTATATTCATTCAGTTTTGCATTGTATACAAAACAATAATATTCTCCTATATATGGTGTCAGGAATCCTATTCGAGAATGGTGTTGCAGTGGGGTAGCTGCAATATCCTCCATCTAAAATATCAATGATCTTGATCATTTTGGGTCGTATTGATTTTCTTCACAATCACGTTCCTTCAATAGTGTCAGCATTCATATATACAGTCACAATTTGATCTTCTTAGCATCGTGCTTATCGATCCTTGTTCAATTTCTAGAAGAATCAATTTTTTACTTTGAATAGCAAGTGGTGAGCATCATTAAAGGAAGAAATTTTGTAGGTACCTGAAGACCAGACCTCCCTTGTGACAAGAATCACTACAAGAAGTCAGGTTGACCATTGGACCTTTCATTAGCATAACTCAAGGATGCAGCAAAGAAAATGGTTTAAACGTGAGGTACATGACTATTCAACATTAACTTGACCGATGCATGCTGAATTTGACACAACTCTTATTTAAATTTGCATGCTGAATTTGACACAACTCATTTTGTCAATGGTGACTTGTTCCTCCCCTGTGCAGGATGTTGCTAAAGGAGAAACTGTAATTAAGGAGAAAGAAGAAGAGCTGTATGCCTTACAAGAAAAACTTGTCAGTATGGAGAATGTGAGTTTCTTGTAAAAATGATCTGTGGATGATTTATTAAATTGGAACATTTATTTTAAGCATTGTAGCATCATGCATTTATTGTATTCTGATGTGAAATAAGATTAATAGAAGAATACTTTACCTTGCTTACTGTTAATCAACGCAAGCACTTTGTCCAGGATCCAGCAGCTCCAGTTCCTTATTCTTACTTTAGTATCATGCTCTTTATTGTAATTATCTCCTGATTTCAGATACTGTTTTATTTTTTTTATTTTTTGATGGGATTCCATAATAATCTTGATGTTATTGCAGGAGGAGATCCAAAAGCTCATTGATGATCACAAGGCCACACTAGAAGCAAGGAAAACTGAGTTTGAAGCTGAGATTGAACAACGACAATCCTTATGAAAAGAAAGAGAGGAAGCTTTAAGATTGTTTGAGTAGCTTAAGAAATTGAAAACAGAGTTAAATGTGATCAGGCTTGGCAGCTGACAATATGATACAGTTGGAAAGATTTATTGAAGGTTCCCAAATTTCTACAAATGAAGGTTTAGTGAACAAATTAGTGAGATTTAAAATTGGCTATAAGCCTAATGAGATCAAATAAGAGGAATCTGTTCGTAGCCTTGCTATTTCTGTAATTTGTGAGATTTAAAATTGGCTATAAGCCTAATAAATAGTTCGTAGCCTTGCTATCTCTGTAATCTGTACTGCTAGAAAATTGGCAGAAACCAAGACTGAAAATATTTGATATATTTTGGAAATCGAGTTTCGGCAGTACAATATGGATTTCTTTTATTCAGATTGAAAAAACTGTGTAGTGATGAACCTCATATTAATATTTATTATTATCCATTTTAATTTATGACAACTGTTGAGTATCGCAAATAAGGTGACTAAAATATATGTTTTTTTTCTTGTTTATTATACATTTTCTACTGTGTTGAAATCAAGTATAATTCTTTTACAAATTTGTGCCAATATTTGAAGGCAATGTGCTTTTTTGTAGGGGTTCTAATGCATGGATGTTCACCGAAAATCTAAAGCAGGAGTTGATATGTGGATGAAAGAGATTGTTAACACATGTCCTAATTCGGCTAGAAGAAGGCAATAAAACGGGGTTGATTGGCCCGAGAATGCACAATAAAGACAGGAGGTTTATGATAGACAAATAAGCCAGTGACAGATGGGTACACAAGGGAAAAAGCTCACTTTGAAAGTGGACAAGTTCTCTAGGCAAACTTTTCCCTCCTATACCCATCTATCACTACAACTTATTTGTATGTCATAAAAATCCTGTAGCTTGCTTATCTGATGGTGGTGAGTATTCTTTAATATGCCTCCACTGCTCATCTAATTTCACCTTGAATTAGCATTTGCATTACCCAAGTTGGGTCCACCCAATAAAATCCAAAGAAAATTCTGAAGTGCATGATAAGCATATTGAAAAACACTATCATAACATGGCATTTCATCTCACATTTCCAAAATAAGAAACAACTTTCCAAATTAGGGAACATGTTTCCAGGACATATCATATGTGTTTCCACATTTCACTGTGTTTTTGGTGATGGTACCAACCATGTACTTGTGTTTCCCACAACATAACCAAATATTTATATTGGTGCAAAGTTCAAACAGACATCACTCTCAATTTATTGAAGCAACATGAGCCAAAATATTCACATTTTGAGGATATTCTGTTACAGCCTTGGTCTAGAAGCTAACCTATGCAAAAAAGAAGATCATGACTTTCAATATGTCCAATAAATTTTTTCCAGATGGTCACTCTTATAAAGGTGACAATAGTATAAGGGGTATCTTCCTATACCTAACTAGGTGTTCATTTTATGTCTCTAGCTTTGGAGATGAGATTGTCTAAGGCTTACGTTGTCCTTCATATACTAGAAAGGTGTTACCCACCATGTGCATTTCAAACACTTTAATCAATCATCATCAATTCCATCATCAATTAGTTCCATCCACTCGGGATTGCAAATCATATTTGACAAAATGGAACCAAAATCCACCTTGCGGTCAATTCAAGAAAAGACTTCAGCCATAGCAGTATTGTTGTTGATCCTACATGATTTACAAATGGACCAACAAGTCATAAAATAAGGCATCATGGCAACAATAAGGAATGGAAGCAACTAGAAATGTACAGAAGCCTGGAATAGTAGTAGCCAAATTCAAGATGGAGAAAAGTCCAATTTCCTTAGTCCTCGGCATTAAATTATATTCAAGATGAGCACTAGATGATGAGATGAGACTTTTAGGCTCGTAGAGCAAAATCCCACACCAAATCGAGTAGAACATGTAGTTGTTATAGGTTATCTTACTCATGTCAAATTTGTGATCAATGTATTGTGGTACAGGTGGGAAGTTCTTTGCTTGTTTGATTTTAATAATAGAGTTCTGGTACATGACACAATTATAGTGAATGTGTTTGCACATTCACAAATTTATGCCACATTCACTGTAATTACACAAAGTTTCTCATTTTTTTAACAACAGTTGTGGTTACAATATATTTCAAGCAATTGAAAAATGTTAATTCAATTGACATCTAGCACACAAGATTGAATGAAACGTTCTCCTAAGTAGAACATTTTAAAAGTGGGTGTTTCCCATCTGATGTAACATTTTAGTTGTAAAATTTTACATGGCCATTGTTTCAAAATCTTTCTTAAATATCCCCATCATTTTTTTTAGTGTAAAGAATCAAAGATTAATTGAGATAGATTTTATATTAATAATATCTTTGTTTTCTGGCTGTTGACAAAGTCTGAAGGAATTTTATTGTTATAGTCTTGGTTGAGAGATATTCTTGCAAAAGCAAACTTTCATCTTTGATTGCTTTAAATTCCCTAAGCATCTATGGTCTTATCTTGTATGTATTTCTTGCTTCTAATTTTCTTGTGAGAGACTAAACTCCCACACTCTACATTGCCATAGTAGTACTAGCATGATGAAGATGTAAATGATTTTTTCCACAACTATTACACTGTTATCCTTTCCAAAACAACTGTCTAGTCTCATCTTGTATTTTTTCTTTGGTATTGTTGCACTTGCAAACTTATTGGGGAATAAATTCAGTGATACATAACTGTAGTGTTCTATTCTAGCAAAACTTTCAAGATATTGAAATCGATTTGGCCAAAAGAGAGGACTCTTTTAGATCTAGTTTCACATTTATTTTAAATTCAAATCTGAACAAGTAAAGAAGCTAAGAATTGATAGTTTTTTGGTCACCATCATGACATTGACACTTCAAGCAACATTATATTGACTAGATAGAGTAGAAGGATTATAGTTATGGATCCATAGATTATTCTTTGGCAATCAACCTCCAAATATTATCAAACTTTTTAATATATTATTTACATGATATAATTGCACTCTTAATGCTTTGGGATATATAATATCCAAAAGTTACACACTGGGTGTTGTCACTGGCAGCGACTGTCACCTTGTCACTAACAAATGGGTGTTGTTTATAGGGTTGCAGTTTCAGGGCTAGGTTTGCAAGGTGGCCTTCGAATCTCTCATCTCTCTGTCAATGGCTTTGAAAGGCTAAGAGAATAGTGGAGCCCAGGGTGTTATAGTTCTGTTCCATGTCATTGTCATGTTCTAGAATCCAGAGACTTCTTTCTGGAGTAGCCTCTGTTTATGCTTTTCTGAGGAATATTTATGCAGGGATAAGAAATTATTCAACCAATGATGTAGAGTTCTTATTTTCGCATGGTTAAGGAATGTTTTAGATTGTGACATTCATGAAGTTGTTTTGGTAGATCCTCAACATTCCTTCAGCTATGGTGAACTTCATTTATCATTTGATCGGCCTCATTATAATTTTCAAGGACAGCCTAGATGATATTCATGTGAGAAGTCCCCATTTTCTCGCTCGTACAAAAATTAAAATGGTGCGATGCCAAGCGCTATGGTTATCTATGTCTAGAAACTGCCTTCAATCAGTTTTTCCCCCTTACCTTAGCTTCTGCTGAAGGGAAAGGAATTCCAACATGAGTCCTTTTGTATTTTCCAAATAGTAATTCCCAGTTAAATTTATTTTGGGTACATGTGTTATGATATGGAAAATAATGAGACATTTTTTTCTCCATCAAAATACTTTTATTTGATATTTCAAAGGTTGAAATCAGAATATACATAGTACTGTCTTTTCAGATCTTGCTGAGCCTTAAGGACTAGATACAATATCACAAATTCCAGTTTTTCATCTATTCCCATTAGTTACACTCTTCCTGTATCAATTAAGACCCCGGAATGTGCATTAAAACACCAAAAAGGGTACATACGTGAGGATTTTATGCCTTTCCATACTCATAACTTGCCATTTTAGTATTACAAAGCAAAACAAAACTCCTCTGAAGAAGTTAATACTGGAGAAGAAACAGTTTCGTGCTAGAGTTATCCATACTTGAAATCCTTCACAGAAAAGGGTCCAGCCATATTTGTCAATATATATGGTGGGTCCAGAACCAAGCCATTCTTCACAAGTTTATTACGCTCGAAGATACAAGTGGCCTCATTGAAAAGTAAGTCAAGGACGTTAAAACATAGACTATGAAAAATTCGGGTTCGAATAATGCCGGATCTGAACAAAGACATTCCAAGGGTTTCTTTGATAGCACCAAACAAGGAGATCCCCCGCATTGTGGTGTTGGAGCAGTATTGTTAATCAAAATAACCATTGCCTCCTCAAATATTTATAAATTTTACTTATACTTGCTTTACCATGTATATCAGATACCTATCAATCACAAACATGAAAAATTGTGGAATTCATGCTCTGGAAACACAACCAACCTTTATTATTACCAACATTAACTTTTATATAGTAGCAGATATGTAGATAAAATTTCCAGCTTCCAAAGAGACAAACTTGCTTCTCCAACATGATGGCACATTCTTAACTACTAACATTTCACTAGGAATTGCTCCCTATCACCGCACTGGGAATTTGAAGCAAGGAATTTACAAGTGCAATAGCTTCATCCAAAAAGGACTTTGAAAGCCATCGCTTTAACTAAATCTGATGACATATAATGTGGCCCTTTTTCCATGCAGCATAGCTAACGGGTGCTTCTAGGTCCTTGAGAAATGAATACACTGCCTTTGAAATGGGAAACCCTCTTGCATCTTTTTTTCTGTGCAGATTCACCTTGTCTAAAATGAATATACATAGGATGTAGGAAAATCTAATTTAGTTAAAAGATGGCAGGCATCCTAACGAAAATAAAAAGAAAAGACAAAATTTTACTAGAAAGAAAGAAGGTGAGCTCCAAACCATAGCTTAATTAAATAAATTAGCTAAGCAAACCATACACAGTGACTATGCTGGCAAGCTGAGGAATATCTTCTTCATCAAGAACCAATCTTTGTATATCAATAAGCCAGACTAAGAGGGATGTTAATGCAGCACCAACAGACATTATGATTGCAACAGACAAATGGAAGGAATTATTTCATCAAACGAACCTGAATGAGAGCACCACCTTTCAACTTACATCATTATGGACTTTAAAATAATAATTAGAGTCAAAATATGATAATAAATTACTCAAGAATCAAAAAAATAGTCAAACGAGGTATAAGATGGTTGAAATCCCATGTCTGTGCTGACCTCTTGCTCTGTTACACAATCTTGTAAACATGTGAGATGCTTAATTTATTCTGTATAAGATGGTTGAAATCCCACCATGGCTATTAATTATCTCTAGAAGAAAGCAAGGTAAAACAACATGTATTCATTCAAATAGATTGCAATCTACTAAGGTGTCTTCACATGAATGGCATGCACAGCAACATTTCTGGATGGATTTTGTTAAAGGCTTCCTGATCTGTATGCTGAGAGAGGCTGTATGCCGTGATGGTTGAAATCCCACCATGGCTATTAATTATCTCTAGAAGAAAGCAAGGTAAAACAGCATGTATTCATTCAAATAGATTGCAATCTACTAAGGTGTCTTCACATGAATGGCATGCACAGCAACATTTCCAGATGGATTTTGTTAAAGGCTTCCTGATCTGTATGCTGAGAGAGGCTGTATGCTGTGATTTTCCCAATGCAAACAACACAAATTGAATGTCTTTTGAAGCATGTGAAATATATAACAAGCAACACTAAGGTGTCTTCACATGAATGGCATGCACAACAACATTTCCAGATGGATTTTGTTAAAGGCTTCCTGATCTGTATGCTGAGAGAGGCTGTATGCTGTGATGGTTGAAATCCCACCATGGCTATTAATTATCTCTAGAAGAAAGCAAGGTAAAACAGCATGTATTCATTCAAATAGATTGCAATCTACTAAGGTGTCTTTACATGAATGGCATGCACAACAACATTTCCGGATGGATTTTGTTAAAGGCTTCCTGATCTGTATGCTGTGAGTTTCCCAATGCAAACAGAAAAAATTGAATGTCCATTGAAGCATGTGAAATATATAACAAGCAGCATACGTATATGTTTGTGGGGAAAGAAACTTTTTTGATACTTGGAATAGACTCGAACAAATAACGACAGATTGAAGCACATAACACAAATGAACAAAACAAGATTGAAGAAACAAATAAAAGATGTCTGTGCTGACCTCTTGCTCTGTTACAACATGTATTCATTCAAATAGATTGCAATCTACTAAGGTGTCTTCACATGAATGGCATGCACAACAACATTTCCAGATGGATTTTGTTAAAGGCTTCCTGATCTTGAATCAAAACCTTGATGAATCTGCATCATAAATTATGTACCAACACACATCTAAGCATCCACATGTCAATTTATTTGTTCAAGCAATCCACAATATAGTCTTAAACTATATAAAGTCTAATGCATTGTAGCAATTATATGTTCTAACCTTAGAATCAAAGTTCATTGTTCATCTTGAACAATGTGTTCCACTCATATGAAATGCGCTAGTGGCAAATTTTCCAAAATGGCATCATGATCATCTATCGATAACCTCCATTGTCGCTGTTTTTTTCTACTCTTCACTTGCTTCAACTGCAGCCGAGTTGCTATGACCAAGTGACTATATTGGGCATAAATAACCTCTGGCTGGTAATCTTGAAAAATAATATGATCTTTACATTTCTTTACTTCTTCAAAGAAATGTCCCATTAACACCATTGAACTGATTGGGTATGTATAATTTGATGGATCATTATACTCTTGCAACAACGTGGATTTAGACATAGTGCATCGTAATAAATAATAATGCACTTTTTCTTGATTATTTTCTGGTGCAATGACAGCAAAGACATCACCTTCTCTAACCATATCAGAGACACGATCATTATCATTGTCAATCATAGCCACTTCATTGTCCATTTCCTTGTCACTCACGCTTCCAAATGGGGGCAATGGTGTCAATTGTTCGAGTTTCCATGGTTAAACAAATTTCTTAATTTGGTTTTCACATTCATCGATGGACTCTGTCTGATCAATACATGCATAACAAAAGCAAGAGCACTTTCGTTTCTCAATGCAATGTATATTTGTCATGTCCCTACTCCTAATTGAGTGTAAACTTCTTGTTTTAGGGATTACACTGGCATTATATGGCAATGATCTATCAACATCACCCATTGCAATATTCCAAAAGTACCTGCTTGAGAAAAACACACACATATGTATGAGTCAAATTTTGAAAAATATTAAATATTTATTTGATAACAAAATACGTGCACAGATATGTATACACATATATATATCTACACATGTATAATATATTGTTAGTTAAATGTGTATGCTTACCTGTGCACATGAGCCATCCTTGGGTTTGATACATGACTTAAATTGCCCTTGCACCAATTAACAACATCTAAAGAATTTGCAAGTTGGCAAGAAGAGTGATTCAATTGATACCTCCTAAGTGCACGTTTTACGCATGCCCCAGCACCATCATGCTCTCCTTTTCCATGCCCTGTCTCAAAGAAATTCCATGTATGTCGAATGTTGATTTTCCTATGAAGACGAGACAACCAATAGAACGATCTCGCTGATTTAAATTGACCAGCACAACCATCTGACCATACCCAATGTTCTTTAAAAGTGACTCTTCGTTTCAACAAATCATTATAAATAACATTAAAACAATGTTGAACAAAACATGTGTCATGTGTTCGATCATCACTGATGTAGAAATGGTACTCCTTAATCACCTCACGATTATTTTCATCGCTATCAAAACCATCTACAGCAAGCTCTGCGTGTCTATACAAAATATGCACAAATATCGATACTTGGTCTGAATGATAATACTCACTTTGTATCTCCTTTTGTGGACTAAACGTGTAATTCTCAGCGAAATCAACCATTGATAATATTGTTCCTTTTGGGAACACCTCACGTGATTGCTTGAACTGTAAATCCTGCCATCGTGCTATATGACAATGCTTAATATATTTGTATATTTGCACCCTGAACTTCTCCATAAAAGATGTCACTGGAATCTCGTCATCAAGTAAAGTGATCTTTTTGATGTTGTGCTTGAATCTGCAACAGGAGTGTAAGTAACATATTCATATCTCTTCCAATTCAGACTGAGATTTGACAGTCTGGGATCATTAGGATCAATGGGATACTTTTCATCATAGAGTTCCAAATGAGAACATTTGTCGCATTTTCTTCCACCAACACATTCCTTTTTATAAAATAATTCATTATTCTCTCGTGGACATAATATCTTTGATAAAAATTCACGAACACTTGAAGGAGGAGGTTCATTTGACCAATATTTTATGCCAAAATTTACAAATGTCTCATACAATAATTCGAATTCTACATGGTATCGACAACAACATGTGTCTCGAACAGTGATAGGCCTGACATACCATGGTTTAAGCTTCACAAATGTGCTAAGGGAAATCTTCACATCAATATTACTCTCCATAAAGCTCTTGAATAATTCTACTTGACTAACCTGTGTTATATGTTTGGAATGAGATTCATAAACTCCCTTAGATATACGGCGTCACAGTTGATCCTTTTCATTTGGCGACACACGAGAGTTCGAATCCCAAAACTCTTTTACCCTATCCCTCACACCATATGGAAGTCTATCATGATATGGACGCCTGCAGATATTAGCCCAACATGCTCCTTCATCATTCTCATCTATTTGAGTTCTAAATTTTGAATGCCTCCATAAACTTTTTCTTGATGTTTTAATCAATTTTGAAGTTTTTGACATCAACCGACTTGATGAAGTTCCTTTCGCAACTGCACCTGTTAAAAGTGCTCTACGAGCATTCTTTGCAACATTAGATCGCCCTTTGGCTAGTATTCCAAGTGCCAATGTCACATTATTTGTTACCATTTCATTTGTTAAAACCTCTTTTTCACTTTTAATGCCCAATAATTCCACATAATTTGTGAGAGATTTGTGCTTTATAAGTCCACGTAATAGTTGAGCTTGTGCTATGATAGATAAACCTTCAAAAGTATGTTTCAATACAGATTTTACTTTATCTCGAACTGCCCTTTTAGCCAATGGTGGTCCGAATTCTTCAATTTTAGTTGCATCCATATTTTCTAGAAACTTGTAGTTGTATACAACGTTCTTGGAACTTCCAATTAATTGCAGTGAAATTGGATGTGTGGTTGCTTCTTCTTGTGGTTCTGATGTTGTCCCTGCATAAAAAAAAATATTAAAACTTCTAATTTGAAATTGACATGTATACAAAATACAAAATTCAAATTGAAGAAACTAAATTGACTCACCAGTGACATTGATATCAATTATATTCTCGTTGACAAGTTCCTCAACATTTCTCATTTCCTCGTCATTGTCATGTACCTCTACATCTATTTCACGATGCTCTACCTCCACATTTTTTTCATGCCTTAATCTTTCCCTTTCCTCTCGCCATTTTTTTTGTGATTTCTCATTTTTCTCCTTTAAATCTTTTCTTTTTCGATCGTACTTTGATATGAAATTCCTTTGGTTTCCCATGTTCACACAATTGGAAACCTAAAATCCAATTCTATTTGGACCAAATACCTAACAAAACATAAAGAGTTCAAACTAAGTACTTCATGCTTTCATATATTGCAAGATTGCAAAAATACTCCATGTCTTCATAGAGACATTATGCAAAAATATTTCATGCATGCACCCAAAAACATTTCAAAAAAAAAATTTGCACCCACAAAAACTTTCAAAAAATATTTCCCACCCAAAAAACTTGAAATTGTTTTTTTTTGCCAAAAAAAAATTTGTGCACAGAAAATAGATTGGAGCATCTCACTAGATTGACAGTCACCCCTAAAAGCCAGGCTCAAGAGGGAGATCTAATTAGAAGAAGGTTGGTAAGATAGATCAACCTTTGGTCATTTCCCCTGGCCAAAAAACCCCATCGGCTAGCACCTATAGCCTAGAACAACAAAGAGGAATGATTCTATAAGTAACATAGCCAAAATTTTATATGTGGAAAATTCAATGAAAAATATAAGTAACATAGCCAAAATTTTATATGTGGAAAATTTACAAGCTACATATGTGGAAATTTCCAAACTACAGGAAAAGAATTCGGACCTCCGCAGTTTTCGTTGGAGTTGTGTGCAAACTTTCGCGCGAGAAAACTGTCGACCGAAAAATTGCGTCGATTTTTTATTGAAACATTTCATAAAACTCTTATATATATAACATTCAATAAAACTCTCGGCCGAGAGTTTTTATAACTCTTGTCCAAGAGTTTTATTTTAATAATATAACCAAAATTCTTCATTCGCGCGGCATTCTTCATTCGCGTGGCATTCTGCATTGGTTGTTTTCGCGAATCCCATTTCCCATCTCTGCTTCCCTCAGATTCTGGGCGTTTGAAGGAGTTCTCAAGGAATGAGGAGGCTCCCTGAAGGAAGGAGATTTTGAATTTGGAGAGTGGAGTCGCGGACGTCGTCTTTGTTGAGGAGAGGCAAGACTTGTGTGAGTGGTCGTGCTATTGGTTGGAATCTGGCTATTGTTTGATTATGTGGATGTAATAGATTTAGATGGTTAGGAATGAATTATATGGATGGTTTTGAGATTGTTATGATAGTTTTTCTCTTAGTCATTGCCATCTATATTCTTATTGCCATATATAACCAACACAAGTCGAATGATTATCCAGGAGGTGTATATGTTACACCAACCCTCTTCATCACAGGAGTCATCAGAGGATTCAAACAATCTGGAATCTACGTGGTGTTTTGCAAGATGGAGTACTCTATGGAGAAAGTGGGTAGATACTCTAATCATATCTAGGCCCTGTAAAAAATTTTGTTTCCGATTATGTGAAAGGTGGTGGGCTGTTCCTAGGTGTTATTGTTGTTGTTGTTGTCATTTTTAATGGCATACTATTTCCGCCTAGTTTTTCCTGTTGCTCCTTTCCATCTTTGTATTTTCGGTGATACATTTCAGGTTAATTTCAAATTTTTTTCGGGATGACAGTCTGGAGTTATACTTTTAGGGGATGCAATTCGGATGTTGATAATTGAATGCAGCCTGATTGGTTGGTAAGGAGGTGTCAAATATTAATAACTTATGGCCGTTTGAACATGGAAGGGATTAGGCTCTGTACTTGGCATCTTTGAGTTTTTCGTAATCACGTATATTTTATTTCTCTCGAGTTTGTATGCAGACTACCTCTTTTACGTACACTGACAGTTACTAAATATGGGCTACCAGACTATATTAGATTGAGTGCTCAGATGATCCGCTGGAATATTTCCCCTATGGGACTGTCATGCCTCATTATGTGAACAGTTTTTTCCTGAATATTTTATTGTAGTGGCGGCTTTCTGATTTCATCAGTCTATTAAGTCACTGACAAATTTTTTTTAAGTGACTGACAAATCTGTCTCTGGGTGGTCATTGGGATTTTGTCTACTCAGAAGATTAGGGGGAGGGTCCCCTTGGGATTATACTTTCCTCTTTCGGATTCTTCCTATCCTCTTCATTTAGTCCTCTTTTAAGTACTCACCCACGACATGAGGTGTGGTGGCACCTGATATCTGACACCTGATTGTGGGGTTATTTCGGTCTGTGTCGCTACCTTCTTTATTCCTCTTTTCCTTTTAGATGTACTTTTCCTATCTTGGATGAGAGCGTGTTTTCTTCGCCCATATTAATCTTTGCCTTATCCTTCCTAAGTCGCGGAAAAATACCATTTGTTTTGGCTATTTCTCCATATTTTTGGCTGAACTCCTGAGGAGTGTCCCCTGATGTAGCTGGCTTACAGAATCAATGTAATATTTTTTTACAGTGATGGCACTGATATATCACTGTACTTCTGACGGATTAGAACATCAGGAAAGGTTATTAACACGCTTGGAAGCCTTCACCTGGCAGTAAAGTTATGGATGTATTAAAATCAACACCGACTCAGGAGGAGTAGTCAATTGAACATGAGATTGATGATTTAATCATCCAAAGTGCTTTTGGTAACAAGAAGCCGGAAACCATGAGCTCCGAAGAAGAAGACGATGCAAGAACAAGAAGAACTATTACAAACACAGGATGGAGATAAATGAAATTTATTTGGACTATGAAGACTTGCATAGGAGGGTGGCAAGCTTGCAGAAACGTGCTGTAATTGGACGGTGGATGTTTCCTGACAATAGCAATTTAGATAATATTGTTTGAATTTGGCACAATTTATTTTTCTTATGTTGGTTTTTGTACACGAGCTGGCTTTCATTTTGGTTGGATCCACAGTCATCATCAATACTGTGCACCTTTTGGAGCAGTCATGGGTTCACACTTGGTTTTCACAAGCGAGCCTGATCTGAAGACTGACATCTGAATGTCATAATTGTGCATCAGGAAAGCCGGTTTCTTCTAGCTGTTTCTTTCATAACATCATAGTTTTTATTCTCATAAGATGCAATGGCTTATAGCTTTCTCAAGGGCCAACATTAGACACATCAAGCGAGCCTGTTTTTGTCTATGATTATTATGTTTTTTCTTCAATCCTTATGAGTTCAGAAACATATGGCAACATTTCCCCTTATTAAGGGCTGATCTGTTGATTTTTCTTTATCTGGACTCGCAATCTGTTTGGGATGTTATGCACCCATATTTGTATGATCCCCACATACTGTTCTCACTTCAATACTCCTCCTTTCTTAGAAGTTGTCACTTTGGAAATTGTTTCGGATCTGGTTTTCTTATCACCACATGATGGGAATGTAATGTTTTGTTAAATGCACTGTTAAATAAATGAATTTTCATTCCATGCTAAACAAGATACAAACATTATGGAAGGATTGACATTTCTTCCAATGAAGTAGAATAACTTGATAAATTGTGTGATGGTTATCACTGTTGATCAGATGTTAAAGAAGAGAATTTCTCGCATATGCTTTATAAGACCACTTGGGTAAATAGTGATTAACCCTCAAACCAACTATTAGATTCGTTTCTTTCCAATTTCTTGCTGCTGTGTTCTTGCTAGTTATGATAGGTGCTGAGTTTATTTAAATTAATTGTGAATCATTGGCCTTGATGACAAGCTAAAAATTTAAATTTCTGTAATTATTCAGTTTTCTTATTATTGAATCTTTCTCACTTCCAAAAACCTTGTTTGTAAACTTATTGGTCCTTTATATTTTAACCAAGACCTTTCTCACAAGTAGGAAGCCATTGTGAAGGGCAATTATTATAATTGTTTCATGTATCCATTCTCTCTGATTACTGTACTCCACTGTCTTTAGATAATAATTCGAAGCAAATTATAAGTGAAAATTTTGTCAACTCACAAGTAGGAAGCCATTGTGAAGGGCAATTATTATAATTGTTTCATGTATCCATTCTCTCTGATTACTATACTCCACTGTCTTTAGATAATAATTCGAAGCAAATTATAAGTGAAAATTTTGTCAACTTACTGGAGGCTTGTAAATCTACATTTCATTGGTATTTTAGTGATTGTTTGAAGGATCCCTTTTCTTTTATTACTGTACTGATTGGCTATGGAATATGAGAAAGCTAGAGAAGTAACACAATCTCAAAACTATGGAATATCACTTTTGGTGTCATCGACACTTTCTTGTATGTCTTACGGAAGAAAATTCCACACAAATCACCCTGTTACACATGCAAAATATCCGGGCATGAAGAATTTGATGATAATACCTGTAAGCTCAGTTAATTTGGTGTCATCAATGATCCAATGTTGGGTGGAATGGTTCAAAACTCTTTTCCATCCTATTTCTGCAAGTAATCTCTGTATGAAAGAAAAGGGAAAGAACACAATGATGCTCTTTTGCAAAATTCACTACAAGCCTGGCTTTACCTCCCTTCACCTTTACATCCCAAACTACAAACTCTAGTTTCCGAAATTGAGATTCTTAACTTTTACAAATCCCCATTGCTATAACTGTCTGTGTTGCAATCTTCAGTTATATCTCAAAGGAAGAAAGAGAAAGCACTGAAGATATATTCAATGAATAACTGTACCAGAAACAACAGCACTGAGGATTTTTCACAATTGCAATGGAAAGTTCCACTATATCTCTTCTGTGGAGTGGTTGCCATGCTGCTTATAATATTTTTTTCTTCTCTGATTTTAGTTTGCTCTTTCTGGAAGTTATACCATCGGAATAACAGTGAGCCGCCTAGCAACAATGAGCTGAGAGATTATGTTGACCATTCAATTTATCCCTCGAGTGGAATCGATTATAAGGAAGAAGCTGAGAAAGTGGCACAGCTAGCATTGAACAATCACCAAGCTGAAACTTTAGCTATTTTTAATTGGTTTGAAGAGTTGGACGTGGGAATGAAGGTATGAGACAGAATGAGAAGTGTTTTTTCTGTCTCGTAGAATCTGGATCATATCCTGGTAACTAAGAAATGGTGTCTTACTAGAAGGACATGAAGAAAAAATTTCCATCTTAGAACCAACAATAGGACTTACATAATGCAACTGAGTAAATTAATCACCCTCTTGAATGGAATTTTGAGGTGGTCACTGCTAATTGATATTTTGTTTATGAATGAGGTTATTAATTGGGCACTGACCACGTGACCTAACATAAATTTGAAATGGATTCAAATAGAGAGGAGATCAAGAGGGTGGAAAACACCAATTGGTTAGGGGGATTCAACTCCTTCCAAAGCAAGTAGTGGATTTTCTAGAGGTTTGACCTTTAGTTTGCCTCTTTTTCCATGGTTCAAGTATATAATGACATAAATATGATGGAATAATCTGAGCCAGCCCACGAGAGTTCCTCCCAAATGGAATAGATAAATTTTCCGTTGCATGGTTCTCATTTTTATTTGCTTTTTTATCACCCTCCATTTCGGGGTCTTCGTTTTCAAGATCAACCTCTCTACTCTGAGAGCAAGGGGATTGTTGAACAACAAATGAGGTCTTTGAGATAATATACTTTTTGTCTACATAGATCTCATTGTGGCTTTTGATATATGTTTGGCATGAATATATATTTCCAATGGTGTTCCTTTTTAATACTTTTCCAAATATCATAGGATTGTCACCCTTGAATTTGGTCCCAATCTCAGGATCATAATTTTTTCTTCATAGAAGTTGCCTCTACAACATCTGTAATAAATTCCAGAGTTGGAAAATTTACTTTCCTTCTTTTCTGAGGAACAATGAATCATCTATAAAATGTATGTCCTCTTTGCAAGTTTTAAGTGCCTCCAATCTATATCTAAGTCTAAATCATCGGGGCTCTTGTATATTTTACTATTACTATTACTATAATATATAGAATGCTCCATATTATAGAAGAGTGTTGTTCCCCTATTTCAATTTATGCATTATGCCATTCAGTAACAATTAAATCATGCATGTAAACCATCAAGGGAATAAAAAATCCACACATTGAGGAGTTTAATTACCTTGACTAAAATAATAAGAGTAGTCCATTTCCTTATTTATTACCTTTCCATATCTGTTGGTAATAATGACAGATTATTCGTTCTAGTCATTACGACTCAAGCCTATGAACAATTATGTGATTTGGTTTCAAAAGTCCAAAGATTAAGATATTAAATCAATGCAAAAAGAAGCAATTTAGGAGACCCCTCTACAAAAATTCCAGAATGAAGTTCAACAAATTGGAGAAAAATTCTTTATCATGTTTCTCAACATACAAATGTTTGCTTGCAAGGACATCCATAGTACCCGAACTCGAATCCATATTTGAAGCTAAGCTCTGTCACTTATTTTCGGCTTGTTGGCCAGTCAGGGCTTTATCAGACACATGATTCAAAATTCCACATGGTAAAAAATTATTGGATAGAGGATGACGGAGATAGATCTGCCCAATCAAACCCATCATAGGAACATCTTCAGTTTAAATATTACTATGCAACCTTATTTTTTCAAAAAATAAATATTTACTTTCGCACTTAATAAACATGAGTATAACTATTAATTAAAGTGATAATTTCTTTGTTTTCTACAAAACTAAAGGGGATAGATATATTTAGCTTTATGTTTAATTTTTCCAACAAGCACTTTCTAGTCTAGTATAGAAAAGATGTTATAATGTTATGTTATATAAACACTTTCATTTGGTCAAATTACCAACTGTTTTTAAGTTCTAAATTTTGAAAACCCATTTTTTTCCATGAAATTCCTCTCTCTCATATACATATAGTCTAATCCATCATAACTCTGAATCTATTAAGAATCAAAAGAGATCAACTCTCTCCTCAAATTTTGCATTAAAAAAGTTTTCACCTTGACGAATTTAATCTCTAGACACTTGATAAATACTAAGTCAAGATAAGTATTATTATGTCACTGCAAAGCAGTGACACATATGATCATATTTTTTCTATTATTAAGATTGTAGAGAAAAATTTCACCCATTTTGGAAAGCCAGTGATATTTGTTGCTTTGGGGCATTAGGCCTCCAAAACCTGAAGTAAAGACCAAACATCATGACTCGTTTGAACCACATTTGATGGGACATTCTTGAAGCCAGATTCATAATGTCCTGAAAATCCTTTCCTCTCTTATGCTCACGAAGATCCTTTAACATTATTACAACTTGGTATTGTTTCTACTGCCCCTTATACCACAAAAGTAAATGTTGAGGTAGTATTTTTCTATATTTAATGTCACATAAGGCAAATATTTTCCCTTCCCAGCACAACCATTTGGCCTATAAGATGGATTTGGCCTAATGATTAATAAATCTAATATCAAGAATTGTTTTTTCCATAAAGGTTTCCAAGTTAATTTAGGGCATCCATGTGTCCTATTTTAGTGTTGCTATTATCCTCTAATTCCACTCTTTCATTTTATAATATAAAAATGACATTTTTCTTTTAATACGACGTCATTCAAAAAATAAGTTAAAAAATAATTTATGGTTTAAGGTGGTCTATCTTCTTTAAATTCAAGTAATTTTACAATCCATGTGGTAAAAACCAATCCTTTTGTAAAAGTCTATTGTTAGAGCACTCATTATTAAAATTTGATCGCTAAAATTCTAATTTACTCATTTATGTAGTAATGGTAGTAATCGATAAATAATAAGACAAACACTAGTGGTCAAAATCAACTTCTTATCACAAAGATAAAAATCTGATCAATTTGAAGAAAACCACTTAAAATAATTTTAGAAATTAAAATAAATAAAAATATTATATACATTAATAAGCTATAATTTATTAAAATCCAATGTTAAACATTTTTAAACGTTTTGGCCTCAATATTTTATTCAATATGCAATACATTTAATGGATGTTTCCACACATAATTATTTTTTGCATTATATAGGTTATAAAATATCCATTACAAGCCATCTAATATTAAATAATTTGTATTTATACTTCATAGCATCATTTCAAAGCTATATGACTAGCTCTATGCATTCAACACAATATACAACGAAAAAATCTTGAACCCTCCTCTTGAGTTGACATAAAAAAAACTCTACTCCTCCTTCGACATGATTTTGTGATGTATCTATATAACTTCACATTATATCCATTTCAGTTCTCTAATATAAATTAGTTGGATATTAGTTTGAATTTTGATTAGTTTAATTATATAAATTTAATTATTGATAAAATTAGATAACATTAATTTATCAAAACAATTTTTATTATGTTATTTTTAAAGTTGTTGAAATTAAAAAAAAATTATAAAATTATATAATTAAATTATAATTTCATCTTTAATTATTAAATTTTTACTTTGATTTTTTTTGTAAGTTTAGCAGAGCCTTTCTATTTTCCATTAATCAAAAAAGAGAAAAGTAGGTTATAATGAATAATGCTAGATAGCCTCAACCTGCTTGTAAGAAACCAGGTCTGTTGGCCACCTTAAAGAGTTATAGGCCAACCAAAATTCATAAAGTTTGACCCTAATACTGTTTGCTATATCCAATTTACTGTCCATTACATACAAGAACTTCAAAAATTAAATGCTACCTATAATATGCATGTCAAAATGACAAAAAAGAAAAGGATTTCATAAAACTCAATCATCAGATCGATCGATATGTGTCGAGTCCTTAAAATTGGAGCTAGACGTATCCACTTGATTCATACTTTTCAATTGGCACTTCCTGCGGCCTAGGAAGAAGTTATGGTGGTGTTACAGAAGGTGGATTTCTTGGATATCCCTTCTCATTTAAGCTAAAATAGAGGCAGCTTTTGCGTCCCCTCCAATTTCCTGAACATTGACTATGGCATTTGCCAGTCTATATTTCAATGTCCAATAAGTATGGATAGACTATTGAAATAATGACAGTCTACTTCTAGTATTATGTGGATCCCTCAGAAACTCCATTTCCTCCTATTGTATTTCACCCTCCTCTTGTTGAAAATGCAGCAAGATGATGGAGCTTGGTGAAATGAAGTCGCCTTCACCAAGTGGGCCCGCAAGCTATTTTTGGAAAGTGAAAGGTCTGGTAAATGCCCATGCAGTCAAGGGGTATGATGTGGTCTTCAGCGAAGGAAAGGCTTTCCTGCGTAGTAAGACTACTGGAGAGACCCAGAAGATAGGGGTTCGAACCAAGAACCTTTATCAGTTGCAAGTAGATGGCTGCGCAGCAATGGCATGCAAGGCGGGAGAAGTGGTGAGCTGGGATGATGAGGGCGAACTGTGGCACAGGAGATTGGGCCACCTTCACCATGGAGCTTTGAAGATCCTGCATCAGATTTCTACTGGGCTTCCTAAGGGCACCCTTGCGCAGTCAGATCAGTGCAAGGGGTGTACTTTAGGAAAGTTTGTGAAAGCCACCTTTCACGAGAAGGATAGTCGCGCCACGACGATCCTTGAGAGAGTTCACACAGACGTGTGTGGTCCTTTATCAGTAGCTTCGACAGCAAAGCACAAGTACTGCGTGATCTTTGTTGATGATTTCTCTCGAAAGTGCTAGATCTTCTTCATGCAGAAGAAGAGCGATACATTCGCTAAGTTATGTGAGTTTAAAGCACTGGTCGAGAAGGAATCGAGGAAGAAGGTGAAGGCTCTCAGGAGCGACAATGGTGGTGAATTCATCTCGGTTGAATTCAAGGACTTCTACAGCGCAGAAGGGATTCGGAGAGAGCTCATCGCACCCCATAACCCACAGCAGAACGGGGTAGCTGAGCGGAAGAACATAACTATTGTGGGTGTTGCATGGGCGATGTTGCATGATCAGGGCCTACCCCTTCACTTGTGGGCTGAGGCATGCAACACAGCAGTATATGTGCAGAACCGTTGTCCTCACAAGATTCTTGGCATGAGTACACCAGAGGAGGCTTATTCTGGCAAGAGGCCTGACATTTCCCATTTGCGGATTTTTGGCTCTCCTGTCTACATGCATGTGATGAAGGATGCAACGAAGAAGCTGGATCCAACCGCCGAGGTTGGAATATTTGTGGGGTACACTGATACACCCCACAACTATCAGGTGTATGTGTCAGACAGTCGCAAGACTGTTGTGCGGCGGGATATTAAATTTCAGGAGGAGAAAGCCATGCAGTGTTCGCTTGAGAGGGAGCCACAGTTGCATGTAGAGGAGGAGCTGTTAGCTCCCAAGGATGAGTCTCCAGATGTGGATCAGCCACAAGAAGAGGTTCATGGAGTGGAAGAAACCACTCATGCAGTTCCAACCATCAGAGGGCACAAGCACACTACAGAAGCTGAGCGACTGGCTCAAGATGCAGAGAAGGTTGTAGGACCACCTACAGCACAGCGCAGATAGAGACAGTCACCGGATCGATACACTGGATACATGGCTCTTGTGAGTCAATGTGTCGTGACGGAGCCATCCTCTTTCGAGGAAGCTATGGATGAACCCGCATGGGTAGATGCCATGATCGAAGAATATGATTCGATCGTCAAAAACAGTACATGGGAGATTGTCCCAAGACCGGAGGGGAAATCAGTGGTAGGCTCGAGATGGGTCTACAAAGTGAAGCAGGCGGCTGACGGGAGTGTGGAGAAGTACAAGGCGAGATTTGTCACCCGTGGCTTCTCGCAGATCGAGGAGATCGATTATGAGGAGACCTTTGCACCTGTCGCAAGGTACTCTTCCATACGGACGATCCTTGCTCTCTCAGCGCAGATGGGGTGGCACATCCATAAGATGGATGTGAAGACTGCATTCCTCAACAGAGTCATTGAGGAGGAGGTGTACATAGAGCAGCCTGAAGGTTTCGAGATCTTCAGCAGTGAGTCGCATGTGTGCCGACTCAAGAGAGCAATGTACGGGCTGAAGCAAGCACCTCGTGCTTGGTACACTCGGATAGACAGCTACTTCACCGGGCTTGGATTCTCCAAGAGTGAGGCGGATCCAAACCTGTACCAGATTGTGGTGGAGGGGAAGATGTTGATCATCATACTGTATGTAGATGATCTGATTTTGACTGGCGATGAGCAGTTGATACTTTCATGCAAGGAGGATCTTGCACGAGAGTTTGAGATGAAGGACTTGGGCATCCTTCATTATTTCCTGGGATTGGAGATTTGGCAGCGCAGTGGAGGACTATTTGTTTCTCAGGGAAAGTATGCCCGGGAGATTCCGGAGAGGTTCAACATGCAAGGCTGCAAGCCTGTTGACACTCCTCTTCCTGGTGGTTGGAGGAAGGAGGATGCTACTTCAGCGGAGGTAGTGGATGCCACTGTCTATCGACAGTTGGTGGGGTCGCTTATGTATCTTGTCAATACACGACCCGATATATGCTATGCTGTTAACCAGCTTTCGCAAGCTATGGTTAAGCCTACCAAGCTCTTCTGGAAGGCAGGCAAGCATGTATTGCATTATCTTAGTGGCACATCAGGATATGGTCTGTGGTACAGACAGGAGGATGGAGTGAAGCTTTGCGGCTTCACTGATGCAGATTGGGCAGGAAGCCCAACGGACCGAAAGAGCACATCTGGAGGAGTCTTTAGTATCGAGTCGACAAAAGTTTCCTGGTATAGCAGGAAGCAGAGATCCGTGGCACTCAGTTCAGCAGAGGCCGAGTACATGGCAACCAGCTTGGCTGCATGCGAGGCTATTTGGATGAGGAAGATCCTCGCAGGATTGTTCAAGTTGCATTTGGAGCCTACAATGATCTACTGTGATAACCAGAGTTACATTAAACTCTCGGCTAATCTAGTATTTCATGATAGGTCCAAACAAATCGACATCAGGTACCATCATATCAGAGATTATGTTCAGCGGAGAATCATGATGTTTTCATATGTTCCCACGGAGGATCAGGATGCCGACATCCTGACGAAGGCGCTCACCAGGAGCAAGTTCGAATTCCACAGAGGCAGGATAGGGATTGCAGATAATCCATATCTTGCTGAGAGGGAGTGTTGAGAATGCAGCAAGATGATGGAGCTTAGTGAAATGAATTCGCCTTCACTAAGTGGGCCCGCAGGAAAATTCTGGCGCAAAGTCTATTTTTAGACTATGTCTATTTTTAGACATATGGAGCATGGTCCAGGGGTTGCAGTATGTTATTCTTGGAGTATTGGTCATGTTGGTAAAAATAGATGGACCTCTATTTTTAGCATTTAGGTCGAAGTCTATTTTTAGACTGCCGGGCTAAAAATAGAACAGTCAAATATTATTTACCCTTAATAATATTTGGACTCTAAACTTCAGTTTACTCTCTTGGAGCACTTCAGTTTGACCCCTGGAGGTGGGGCATGCAGCTGCCAGAAGGAAATATGCTTTTCCTATGGGTTAGTTGAGCTAATGCATGGTTGACTTCAGTTAGAGCTCAAGTGGCGGAGTTCGGTGGAGTTGATGCGACAGTTAATGGAGGTGGTGTTCTGGTTAACTAGTTGAACTAGTTGTATTTAGTTTAACTG
Organism: Pinus albicaulis; assembly: GCA_034641835.2. Taxonomy (NCBI): domain Eukaryota; kingdom Viridiplantae; phylum Streptophyta; class Pinopsida; order Pinales; family Pinaceae; genus Pinus; species Pinus albicaulis. The sequence continues at coordinate 1,150,329,797 of CM076582.1, forward strand.
GCTAATACACTAGAGATGAGCTGTGTGAATTAAATATTATTTAATTCACTAATTATTAACTCATTATTCAACTAAAGAACACATCAGTTTAACTCAGTGCATGGACAGTTCAGTGGTGACAAGTGAAAGAGGTAGATGAAAGGGTTGAGATAGCTATCAGTTGTGACATTAGTTGTGCATGATATTTGCACCACACTTGGAGGAAATTACCAATGAGAATTGCGCAGTTGGAGCTAGTGAGATTCGAACTTGGATCTCTCATTAGACCAGCCTTGATTGCGCAATAGAGGCAGGCAATTAGTGGATGATTTTTGAACCTTTGACTTGTTCAAAACCAATCTAGTTTGTGTGTAGCTTTGTGAGATAGTACTGAGTACTTGTGAGGAGTATTGTGCTATGTATTTGTTGCATGTTCTCTCCATATAATATACAAAATAGCTGAGGGGTTTTCAGCTATAAGCTTTCCCCATACATACTGTGTTAATGTGTGTGATGAATTGATGTGGAATCGCTTCTATTCTTTTCGCATGTGACGATTAATTGTAGAAGAGATTATGTGTTATGCATGCAATTCGAAATTGATGTGTGATCAGGTTAATCTCCATTGAATAAGTGATTTATTCAACAAATTTCTACACCTCTTTGGTTTCACAGTCACGCTCCCAACCTAAAATGAGTTATTTTACTTGAGAAGGAGTACCTGACATGTAGATATCAAAAATATTTTCAATAATTTCTTCCCCTCCTGTTTGGGCCCTCTTTGGACTTACTCTTGTTCTTATTTCCTTTTTCCTATGCAAAATTTTACACTGCTTGACCTTTCACCATTCTTTCTTACAAGTGGAGTACCAATCGTTGGATTAACTGACACTGTCGAGGTGAGTACGAAACCATGGCTAGACGAACACCTATATATGATTTAAAAATACCTGTGAAGTGTAACATAATTTCAATAATTTATTTAGTTAAATAACAGAGGAAAAGATCCTGATTACCGAGAGTAGCATCCTCATTTTTAGCAGTGTAATGCATGCCATCATTCCTTATTCCAATCATCCGTAGAGCTATGAAGGTTGCAATAGGAAGGCTAGGAGAGGCTATCATTTTCCAAAGAAACAAAAATTTCCTTAACTATTGCGAAAAATCATGCATGGATAGAGTGTTTCCATTCTCCTGCATCATGTGTACTAACACATGGAAGAGACTCCACTTAATAGGACTGAAACCCCACATAATAGGACAAGAACCCCACCGACCAGACTCAAATCCCATAAAGTTGGACAAGAACCCCTAGAAATTGGACCGAAACCCAACAAAACAAATGGATTGACAACAATCCAACCCTTTCGAGACCAGACTTTAGTAGTTCCACCATTACAATTAGGGCCCAAACCCCTCCTCTTTGTAACATTGTAAAAAATCTGAATAGGCAAAACCCTGGATGGGGTATCTAACAAAGTGCTACCCGTGAAAATGTCATTGGAGGCCATATACTGAACTTCATAGGATTGGCAAGCCAAGCTGTGAAGGTTACAAACAGGGCAAAAGGCCAGTCTAGTAATGGAGATGGGGAAATGAGTAATAGGATAAGAGATGGGGAAAAAGCAACCAGAGCCGATAGGAGGCCATGCAGAGCCAATTGAAAGACATTCAGATTTAAATTGGGTAAAATAAGGGTCGAGGAAATGAGCAACCTTCGTAGAAACTGGGACGTTAACACCAAGCTCCTTAACAATAACTAGAATATACTAGAAAATAGAAAAATAAAAACCCTCAGCCCCCATACAGAGGAGGTAAGTAGGTTTAGAATAAAAAACACAGAAGAGGACAACAAGAAAATTTTCATATACTCCCCAATCCTTAATACAACAATAGTTCAAAGGCTTAACGACTATAAAATTCCGCATTAATTTCAGTAAGTTGTCCCAAAATCCATGTACATCAAACAAAACCCCCATAATTTTTCATATCTTTCATACGCAGAAAATAGAAATGAGGTGAAGACATGAATTATGTTTCCTATCGTAGCAACAGACATGATACAAAGGCTATGAACATACCCGAATTTAAGCACCACATAACCATCGTCCAGCCCTTCAACTGCTCGCCGACTTCCTTTTCTAATCTCAACTTCACGTTTAACTACCAAACCATATTACCACCTTCAACATTACCACCTTTATCCTTCGTAACATTCCTTACATGCCAGCCCTGTTTCCAACACCCTTCTGACACCGTGAGTTTTCTACGACCCGCATTTAATTTCGTCATTATTTGGCATGGGTGGTAGTACCCACCATCGTCTCCCCATGTCCACATCAACTATCCATGTGGTACGCACGAGCTCGTGCCACCTCGTCATTCGAATTAACCAGTTGGCACCCCGATCGGGGATCCCGAGTATCCTCGTTATCCCTATCAACAATTTCCTATAGAGATTGTAGCTTCTCCACCTATACCATTTTGGCTTGGTTGATGTCCAGTTGTCACACCCCCGTGAGTACAACTCTAGTTCTCCAAGTAGTCAGTTGCTTCATTCCCTGATCTGCAAATATGTGATGAGATCAGGTAACCAATGCTTGGAAGAATATCATTTATTTCCTGAATTATATGAGTTGTTCACCAGCTTCGACTAATTTTCTCCCAACCTGTCCCCTATTGCAACTTCTACAGAAAACTTGTTACCATGGCTGAATCCCCCTCTACTATAGTCCTCTGATATTTTTCTCTTACAACTATCAAAATGCCTTGTTTTACCGTTGTGATTTTGGCTTCGTTATTTGTAGCGAATCCAAAATCGGTCACATAAATTCTACTTACTAAACCCTTTGAATCACGAAATATACCTCTTTCTCCTGCTTGACCCAAATTACCTTTAGAGGCCCCATCATAATTAAGACTAATAACCTCCTATTGTAGAGCATTGAATTAATCATGCGGATGTCTTCCCAAAGGTTTTTTTTTCCATGAGACTGGGGCGAGCATTTGGGGTTTCAAGTTAAGCATAGCTAAAATCCTATCCTCATGCCCATTAGCTTTCTAGCCAACTTCATGCCATTTCTCGGTGAGGACATTTTCTCTGATATTCTCGAGAACCACTTTCCATATCTCTTCAATTTGTCGATACTCATCTCTGAATGTTCTCCAATTTCTTTCTTTCCAGGCGACCCATATGAGAAATCCCATAAAGAGTCCCCACATTATGTTAAGAACAACGCTTTTATACCCTCCTTTTCTCCAGACTTCAATTGTATGCCTGAGGCTCTTTTTGTCCCTATCTGTTTATTGAAAGAGGGAGGAAAGGTTTTTCCACAAGGTCTCAACGACAAAGAAGTTATTCAATAGGTGTTCCAATGTTTCTACATTCTTCTTACACATAGTATATGTCAGTCGGCCAGGAACTTTTAATTTCCTTACAATAGTTAAGGAAATTTCATTCTTCTGTTATGAGATTATTTTCCACAAATCTCTACCCCATTGTATCCATATTTACCAGAGCTTAGCTCCCATAACTTGATTTAGCAAATATGGATCTCTTAACCCCAAGCCTCCGATCCTTTTTATTTTCGTAAGCTTATCCCATGAAAGGAGAGCCCATTTACAGGCTTGTTGAGATCCTTGCCATAGGATGTTTTTAAACGTCTTAGCCATATCATTACAACAGATTTTAGGCATTTCCAATCCAGAGAGTTGATAGATGGGAATGGATTGTAAGACTGTTCTTAACATAACAACTCGACTCAGAGCATTAAGCACCTGAAATGCCCAATTTTGAAGTTGAGCTTATATGTGATTAATGAGATATTTCCACCCAGAGACCCGAAGAGAATTTAGATTGAGAGGGATTCCTAAATATTTCATAGGGAAGGATCCGATGTTGAATCCCAAGGTAGGCAATAGGAATCTTTGGGAGAGCATATTAGTATTAAATATAAACACATTTTATTTGTCATTATTGATAAGAGTTCCAGAGGCTTCCATGAAATCTTTAAGAATGGATAGAATTTCCTTAGATTCTTTTAGAGTGGCTTGACAGAAGAGCATAATGTCATCTGCAAACTGTTGGTGCGAAAGTTTTAAATCTGCCCCCCAAAGATTAAGGCCTTTAAGTTGACCTCCCTAGATCTTACTTTTAATATGTCAACCAAGGCCTTCTGCTGCAATAATGAAAAGGAAGGGGGAAAGTGGATCCCCTTGTCTTAAACCCCAGGTAGCATTAAAGGGAGTTGAAGGAACTCCATTAAGAAGAATAAAGTAATTAAGAGAAGAAATAAAAGGCATTATCCAATAGATCCATCTTAAATCAAATCCAAACACCTCAAGAATAGCTTTAAGATAATTCCACGACCTCCAGACAGGGCTCCTCTGCACGACAACAACAAATGGATAAGGTTGTGGAGGAGTACGGGGACATCTTCACCCCACCCATAGGGGTTCCTCTGCACTGTCAGGTCAAGCGCCCAATTGATCTGACCCCAGGTGCACCGCTACCCAATGGACCGATCTATCGGCGCTCTGTTCTGGAGAATGATGAAATCAAGAGGCAGATTCAGGAGCTGTTGCAGAAAGGTCACATCAGACCAAGTTCATCGCCCCGTGGGAGCCCGATCATGTTGGTACAGAAGAAGGATGGGACGTGGAGACTCTGTATTGACTATCGGGCGCTGAACAAGATCACTGTCCGGAATAGGTACCCAATCCCACGGATTGATGACCTTCTGGACCAACTCAAAGGTGCAAAATATTTCAACAAGATCGACCTGAAGTCTGGGTATCACCAGGTACCAATTGAACCCTCTGATGTGTGGAAGACTGCCTTCAAAGCCAAGGAAGGCCTTTTTGAATGGCTGGTCATGCCTTTCGGGTTGACAAATGCTCTTGCAACCTTCATGAGGATGATGGCTGACATCTTGCGGCCATTCACCAACTCATTTTTAGTGGTGTACTTGGATGACATTCTGATCTTCAGCAAGACTTGGGAAGAGCACCTTCACCACATCCGACAAGTCCTCCAAACACTGCGGCAACACAAGTTGTGTGCCAATTTGGAGAAGTGCACGTTTGGCATGACCCAGGTTCAATATCCGGGATACATTATTGATGAAAGGGGGGTGCATGTGGATCCAGCCAAGAACCAAGTCATTCGGGATTGGCCAGCCCCAACCACTATAACAGAGCTTCGCAGCTTTCTGGGTCTTGCTAATTTCTACCATAGATTCGTGTTGGGATTCTCTCATATCACATGGCCCTTAAGTCAAGTCACCAAGGGAGGAGTGAGAGAAAAATTCTTTTGGTCGAAACCTCAACAGAAGGCGTTCACAGAATTGAAAAATCGCCTCTGTTCTGCCCCAGTGCTCACATTACTAGACTTTCAACAACCATTTGAGATCGAGACAGATGCCTCTGACTATGCTATTGGGGCAGTTCTTACTCAACAGGGACATCCAGTGGCATATCACAGTGAGACATTGTCTGAGACAGCTCGCAAGTATCCCACCTATGACAAAGAAATGTATTCCATTGTGCAAGCCTGGCGACACCTGGTTTCACCTCCATCTCAAGAAAGAACAAAGGGGAGAAAGGCAAAAAGCCTCTGAAACCCTCCACCAATACAACCCCCACCAATACTGCCTCGACCTAGCAAAACAAATTTGAAGTTCTGAGCAATCTTGACTCATTGGAGCACCCTATAGTCTCCCAGGCCCCCACTGATCAAGATCCATCATTATTAAGTCAATCTTTGATTACAACCAACGCCCCAAGCACAACCTTGGATTCAATCCATGCCCAGGCACCGCAACACAAACCATAATCCTCTCCCATTCAGATTAATACCAGCCACACCTCACTGCAAACCCCTCAATGCAAAGAAATGCAAACAGAGCAACCATCCTCAACCACTTCAAACAATCCTTTGGAGGAGATCCTCGGCGATCTAGATCTCCAAAAGGTCAATGAGCAATGGTCCAAACTGGGAGTCGATGCCATTCCCCAAGAATACTTGGAGAAGATAGAAATGGCATACCTGCAGCTGGAATACATCAACCAAAATGCAGCCAAAAGGCAATGGGGAAATAGCAGCCAAACGAGCATTCAAGCCAACCTGGATTTGGATCAATACGAGCCACAAGGACCAGGAAGAAAAAGAGGGCGCAAATCCACAAGACACCAAATACAAGAACCAGGCAGACGCCTAATCAATGAAGGAAAAATTAGGGCCTTGGTCCTATCTGCTCCAAAGGTAGCTCAATGAAAATCACAACCTGGAACATCAGGGGGCTCAACGGCACCACCAAAAGAAGGATCTTGAAAAACCGCTTATTCTCGCTACACCCATAAATCATACTTCTTCAAGAATCCAAATGCTCTCCCAAAGGCATAGAGACACTCAAAAAACTCGTTTCCAACAATCATCATTGCAAAAACCAAAGTATAATTTGTTTTTGGTAATGTTGACCATGTCACTCAACCTCACATGGAAATATTTAATGGGTGAAACCTTGGTTTCACTCATGGTTTTTTATTTTCATCACCTACAAGAAGAGCTACATGGATGATATATATCTCCCATTGGTTGTGGCCCCACTATTGACATATGCTTCCTAACTTAGGCCAACACTACTACACAGTACAAAACTTGGCATACTTCTTCCTTTTGGTCTGAAACACCTATATAACTTATTTTAGCCTCTACAAAATCCTATTAATCTTATGTAGGCCTCAACCAAACCTATACCTCTTCCTGCACTAAAACTATTGAGCATCAAACAATCCCTGTAGGTATCAAGCAATGATATTGTGATGAGTCCACAAAACAATTTGTACTACAACTATTTCAAATTTTTATCATCAAAAAATCCATGCACACATCAAACAATCATATTTTAATGATTCCATAAAACAATTTTCACTACAATGGTTGACCATCAAACAATCCATTTTGGCATCAAGCAATTGATAATTCCATCAAATGATCCATGTACACACCAAAAAATCATATTGTGGTGAGTGTATGTTAACATCAAGGACCACACATGATCCCTTATGTCAATAGGAATTCCAAAGAGGATCACAAGAAATAAACAAACCATTTTTCTATGTCTACCAAGATTCCTAGATAAACCTTCTGAAGAAAGATAATAGTTCTCAAATGAGGTTATTAAGTAGGAGGTGGTTGGAGTTGCTCCTATTCTCTGTCATCCTTACGGCGTTCATTTACATATCCAGTTCATTCCATACTTCTTCCTAGGATTTGGTCCTCATTCTCAAGGATGATGGGGTTGGATGTTGTCAAACCTACTTCCTCACCCCGTCACTAGTTTATTTCTCAATCTCTTTTTAGTGCTACCCAAAACCTAATGCAAAACCCATTTACACTTTATTTCGAAATTTCCCTCAAAAATGATAATTGTGTGTAGGGTTCCTTCTTGAAATTCCCATTTTATTTCAATCAACTAAACCACTATGGTCTTCATAAACCAATAGGTATCAACGGTCTTAAATAATATTGTTTCCCTTGTATGAGAATAAACTAGGTTAGATTCCCAACCCTTCACTTATTCTAGGATCTAATCCTTTGATAAATTATTTATCCTTTGTCAAAGCCCCTTCTCTAAGTCCTCCCTATATATTTAAGCTTTAGTTGAGAATTATTAGTACATATATTTTTATTCATATATAAGATAAATATTGTAATTTTACACATCATTAGGATATGAAATTCAATTATATTATTATTTCTATATCCTTTAAGGTTGCCTTAGGCATATACAAGCATGATGTGATATATGTCCTCCAATGTTGGTGAGGTCAGGGGTTTAACTCTATTAATCCATAAGGCGATTTGCTTGGATCATAGTTGTTGATTATTTAGCATTTTTACCACTTCAATGGTGGTGAAATATCCAAGGGTATCCCATGCTTGGTCATTATTTATAAAATATATTAATATTTTAATAAATATTTATTATTCCAATTACTTTTTTTATGTGTTCAACTTACAACTATGGTTATTGTTGTTCTTATTGCTACTACTATTATGATAACTATTAGTTTTATTATAACTATTTTTCTAATTATGTAGTCAATAGTATGATAATAATTATAACTATTGAAAACTATATTTAATATCCATGTTGAGTCGTATAAATGATATTTAAGAAACACTCACACAAGGTTGAAAACAACATGATGTCAATAAAATTATTCCACACATGTCTACTACAATATTTTCATGCTATAATAGTAAAAATAGGGAGGGTTGGAGAACTCTCGGACGAGAAATGGAAAAACTCTCGAACAAACTCTCGGACGAGAGATTTTCCAACTCTTGTCCGAGAGTTTCTCCAACTCCCGTCCGAGAGTTTGTCCGAGAGTTTTGTGACCACAACTCTCGGTTGAAAACTCTCGGCCGAGAAATTTAGTTGACTTTTTTCTCGGCCGAGAAATTAAAAATTTCTTCCGAATTCTAACCATCCGCCAAAAACTGTTTCCCAACTTCGCGATTTGACCCTATATATAAATAATAAATGGGCAAACTTAAATAAAGAACATTTAGGTCAAAGCTAAATAATCAAAACACTAAAATAAAAATAAAAAAAATATTTGATTCAAGCTTAAATAATCAAAACAATTAATTCTAAAAACTTAAAAATAAATAAAATTTATAAGTAGTCAAATAAATAAATAAATCAAATAAAAGTGAATAAATCAATAGTGAAGAAAAATACTTGCCATCTTCCCCAACTTAATTAAAGTTCCATTCTAAAATTAGACTGGTTGTTTAATTAAATTTAATAGAAAATAAAATAAATTAATATTAGATAAAAATAAAAAATAAACGTAATAAAATGAAAATAAATTAAATAGATTATGATAAAAATTAAAATTATTAAAATTATTATAGTTTTACCTTTTTAAATAAGATAAATATAATAGATTTATTAAAAAACATTATAAATTAGAATGGTTGTTTGATTAATTTTCATATAAAATATAAATAAAAATTAAATAAATAATATTATAAAATGAAATTAAATAAAAATTAAACATGATAAAAATTAAAATAATTAAAATAATTATATTTTTACTAATTTTTAGTGAAACTAGTTGTTGTAACATAATTATTAATTAACTTTTCTCTTTATTTATTTAAGTGTGATGCCACGATCTGATCTCTCATAATATATGATTATTACAGAAACATATCTTGTATAAAGTAATAAAGTAATTAGTAATGTATTAGTAGTAAAAAATACAAATAAATAATAAAAATTAAAGATCAAGAAATTAAGAGGAAAGAAAGATATATATATATATATATATATATATATATATATATATATATATAAGAGGAAATGACAGGGATCCAACAATTTCTAATATTCCAGACATCATTTCTATTCAGATTGTTTAGTCTTTTTTCAATCTCTAATCTATCTTAATAATGGCCCAAGCATCTTCAATGCAAATATGGTGTTTTATCTTTTCTGCATGTTCTACTAAATTTATTGAGCAGCCAATTTCACTCAATTATTTAAATATATTTATTAATATTATTAAATTTAAATTTAATTAAAATAATAATATAAATTTTAAAATAATAATAATAATTAATATACATCAACATATTTCAATCACATTTATCAATGTGATACACACCTATAAAAATACACCAACAAATTTATTTAAATAAATATGATTATGCTAATAATTATATACTCTTTCTCATAAAAATATATGATTGATACTTTGTCTTTGCCATAACTTAAAATAATCATATCACTATTTAATATTTCTTTCGACATATTTGCATGTGAAAGTTGACTAGACCATCAAAGCAACCATCTTACACTATCTAACTAGGTGGCTATGAAATTATCGTGGAAATATTCTTTGAGGTTACTAATTTTGTTACCATCTTTTAAATAATAATATAATCTTACAAATTGCTTTTGCTAAGGGTAGATTGAATGCATCTATCGGATTTCAACTTTGCTGTATGTGCTACCTGTTCTGTGTCAAAGATTCCTGAGACTATACAATTAATTAGATGGGAAGAGAGGTCTTTCTGATTTATCTCCAATGGCTATTCATAAAATTTGTCATAATTTTTTTTAATCATTATATTACTATATTACGTGCTTCTGATGCCAAATCTCCCATCAGTTACACCTCAACGAAACGAAGAGTTATGATTATGACATACATATGAAGTGTTAGAGGAATCACCTCATTTCTACAATCTATAATTTTTATTTTAAGATTTTAATTAATTTTTATTTTGAGATCTTAATTAACTGTTTAAAAAGTTTACTAATATGCGCAGTATAACGATAAACCTCTTCAAAGCGTGAAGTAATAAGATTTAGGAGAGACATTGTCTTCACTTGAATTTGGCTTTGGTTTGAGAGTTTGGAGAGAGTTGGTGACACGTTAATACTAGTCCGTATGGTGAGCATCCAGAAGATCATGGGATCGCTTGTCCCAATTTAATAATATTTGGGGGCGAGCCTAACGTCAAAAGATTGGCCAGCACATTTTTTTAATAGCCAATATTTGACCTAAAAGCCCTAAAAATCGGAGTAATTGGACTCGTTTACGAAGGGAAATGCTTGGATGGCCGGAATAATTGCTCTGAGGGTCAGGAAAATTGCTTGAATGTCGATTTTTTTTTAATGTTATGTTTAAATCATATTTTTGATAGTGGAAATGGATTTAATATTATTCAAAATATCTAAAATCTTGAAATTTAATAACTATAACTTTAATTTTCAAAAATTTCTATCAAATTTTATTAAAATATTACCAAAATTACCATAATTTTCAAAGTAAAAAAAACAAACTAATTATAATAAAAAGTTACACCAAAGTCATTTCAAGTCTAGGAAAATCGCAAGGCGACTTAAACGTAATCCGATTGTAGATTTTGGGTCATTGGAAGGTAAATGAAACAAATCAATGTTTGATTTTATTGGTAACGGTTCATTTCAGAAATCCAGTATCTAGAAGAAGTAGTTATTTCAGATTGCAAGTAATGGAGGTTTCTTTTCAACGTTAGAATCTATAGTTATTTCAGATTGCAAGTAATGGAGGTTTCTTTTCAACGTTAGAATCTATTTGCTATTTTGAGTAGAGAAAGGACTAACCCTCTGATATTTTGAGTAGAGAAAGGATTAACCCTAATGTCTTGTGTTAATGAGAAGTTGAACTTTAACTTTTTCGTTTTTTCAAATTTATTTATATATTTACATATTTTAATGATAAATAAATATATTAAATATTTATTTCTCATGAATAAGTGGAAGAGTGTTTTTAAATTTCATGAGTCTTTTTAAATTGCATTTTTTTTTCTTAATTAACATTCCAATCTATTTTATTTCATAAAAAATTATTTACATATTTTAATAACAAATAAATATATTAAATATTTATTTTTCATGAATGAATGGAAAAGTTTTTTTTAATTTCATGAATCTTTTTAAATTTTATTTGTTTTATTAATTAATATTCCAATCTACTTCATTCCATGTCACATCCCTTCTCATCTACTTCATTCCATGTCACATCACTTTAAAGGATTTTTGTTTATTATTATAATTTAAAAATTGTAATGGTAATTTATAAAGACAATGATGTCATATAATTAAATACTTCACTTTTTTTATTATAATTTAAAAATTGCAATTGTAATTTATAAAGACAATGATGTCATATAATTAAACATTTCACATTTTTAATTATAAAATTATTATAAGCAAATAAATAAGAAAAGAGTTCCAAAAATACAAAGGAGATGGAAAACTTTGAAAAAAAAAATGGTGCCTACCAAATAATAGAATTTTCAATTTGAATCTTGTAAATATTTGAGGCACATAGCTAAACAAAAGTTGAAGCTATCTCCATGGCTTAGGTGGGAACTAGCTTAATGAAGAATGTAAGATTGAATTTATCTTTTGCATTCATTCAAGTATTGCACTAGACACATAGTATAAGCCATCATCCATAATAGAAATAAAATGATGCATTATTAATATTCTAATAGCATAATTTACTTAATGTTGGAGGTGGCACTTAATAAGAAAACCAACCTATTGTGTGTTTGGTAGGTTGTGGGAACTAGCTTAAGGAAGAATGTAAGACTAAATTTAGCTTTTGAGATGAAGTTGGTTTGAAGGGTCGAACTCTATGTCTACATGTGTAATGAAAGGGTATGAAGGACAACGAGCAAGAGAGGGGTAATCTAGAGCTCCTGCATCATGCCGAGAGCATGGTTGTTGAAACAACGAAGTGATTGGAATGATTCATGGGCAAAATGACTCGCCTGAGAGCTCGCGGGAGTATGGCGCTTCAATGGGGGGTGATCAACAAAGGTGTATTAGAGCAACAAAATTCTTGTTATCGCTTGTCTATGGAGTGGCGAGTGACCTACGAGTTGGTGTGCGCTTTTGGTAGGGCCTGCTTCTTGTGATTTTCCTCAATCAGGATTTAGTGCTTGACTAAGGATAACCCCGTGTGGTTTTGGGGGGCAGAGGTATCCCTAGTGATCTATGTCTGGAGAGTCGAGTCTAGGTTCTTTCTGGTTCTACTTGGGTTTTCTATTATCACCTTTGTCGTTTTGGTTCTCATTTAGTTCTTTTTAGTCGCTCTTTCTTGTGCATCGAGGACCAGTATTTATGGTTTATTTTACATGTTGGAGTGGGCACATCTAGTGCGAGTTACATTTATCGGTGGAGGGGTTGGTGCACGAGTTCTAGCTATGCCAACTATGCTCCTAGTGCATTTTTTCTCATTGCGTCGGTGACTATGGAGGGGGGAAACCATATTCAAATTTCTGGTTGCTTTCTCGGTGCTAATTTTCCAACCGTTTTGCTCTACTGGGTGGCTAGGAGTTGGTAGGTGCTACGTTGAAGTTGGTTGGTGGGGGGCTTGGGTTGGTACCTCATTTTGGGTTCAACAAACTTCCCTTTATGGCACTGACCTGACTCTCCATTGGGGTGGCAGATGGAGGTCGTTTCGAAGGCCACGGTGAACCCATCCTTCCTACATCCTTCGCTCTCTTTGACCTTACCTATTGCATCTGACTTAGCATATTCACAGTTGGACTCAGGTTCTCACAACACATAGTTGGTTAGGACCAAGAGACTTGTCAAGATATACAGGGCTATCAAAGCCTGCTCCGAGGAACCCCCACTTCTGTTGGGCGCTGACTCCTACCAGGAAAGTCTTGAGAGGCTTCGGTCGAAATCCTTGGTTGGAAAGTGACAACATCTTCAGATGTCAAGTGAACAGTTAAAAACTTGGGTGGAGCATTGGTGGCTTCCAAAACTCACTTATCGCCGGAAGATCAGCGTGCTTTCCAAGGGCTAGATTTTCTTCCATTTCCTCTCTTCGGTTGATTCTAAGCGCATCTTAGGGGAACCCTCGGTCAAAGGAAGAGGGTTTCTAGTATTGAAGGAGATGGGATTTTTGCTTTGACCCTTTCACTGAGCAAGTGCATCGTACTTTGGTCTAGGCTAAACTTTCACGACTGCCCCTTGAGCTCTGGAACGAGGTGGGCATCTGTAATATCGCTAATTGTCTGGGTTATTTTTACATATAGGACGGAGGCAATTTAGTTCAATTGGACAAATGCATGGCTTGGATCCTAATTGATATGGATTTTGGGAAGGCCTTCTTAGAAGAACTTGATATCTGCTAGGGTCATTCTAAGATTCGTATTTCTATTGACTACTGGGTGGTTACCTTCCATTGTCTTTTTTTCCATGTGACGAGTCATCTACGCAGGTGTTGTCCTCATCGTTTTACATTGGGTGTTGCACGGGGGTCGTCGATTCCGGAGGCTGCCACTAGAGGTGTCGATATTCCTTTCGGTGTTGTTGCTCAGCCATCGGCTCGAACCCATTCATGTATTTGTAATTCTCCCCTTCCCTCCATTCGTGAATTCATTTATGTCTCTTCCAATTAGGGTTTTGGGTTAGGGTCGGGTCGGGGTTACTAGGTGGTGGGGGTTTGCACCCTTCCTCTTTCCAAACCCTTCCTCCCGTTGATGCTCAACCCTTTTCATTGGTTGGGTCTTCTAACCTCTCTGGCCCGCGGGGGTGTTCTACTGATCATAGGATTAAGGAGTCTATTGTTCCCCCAGGGGCTTAGCCATTCTTGCCTACTCCATCTATCCTCCCCTCCTTTCCTTTTCAATCGCCCCTTTTCTCGACGGATCGGGATCTCAAAGGTTATTTTCAAACTCTTCGATTAGCTTGGAGCCCTTAGACATTCGCAAGTCTTTCTTCCAACTAGTTTCCGGGGATGGGGGGTCCAGAGGTACTAATACTCCAACCAAAAAAAAGAAGAGGCCTCCCAAGTTTAAAAATATTTCTACCTTATCAGGAGAGGGGGAAGCCACTAATGCGGTCTTGGAGGTAGTTTTTTTTCCATCTTATGTGACTGTCAGAAAATCTTACCGGATTATTAGAGGGGATAAATCTACCACCAAGGTTCCCTCATGATTTTGCTTTCCCTCAACATCATGGGAATGGGTGTAGCTCACAAAGCTAGAGCACGAAGGAAATTGGTTCGATCTATACACCCTTCGATCATTTTCTTTCAGGAAACTTTGAGTGATGAGGAGTTGGCTTGGTCATTCATGCTCTCTATTTTTACTACCTGGTCGGTTTGTGCCAAAGGGGAAGCAAGACACTCTGGTGGCCTAGGGGCCATGTGGGATCCTTCTATTTTTGAAGCTCTGGCTTTTAGGACTGACGTTGGTATTCTTCTTACAAGACACCTGCAAGGTATGGAAGGCAGGCTCCGTCTTCACAATGTTTATGCTCCTTACGAGGGAAGATGCTTGTTTTGGGAAGATTGGGCAGGGGTCAAAATTCTCTATCTTTCCAACACCATTATTGCAGGGGATCTCAACTTTACGTTGGATGGTCAGGAGATTTGCGGGACAGAAAGTTATTAAGGATCCGCTCAAGGGGTTTTTCTCAGATATTTTTGCATCTTTAGATCTCTCGGATGTTACTCCACCTGAGTTGGTTCCTACCTGTAAAAACGATCGTTCTGGGCTTGAGGGCATATCTAAAGGATTAGACATGATTTTTATATGTTCGACGTTGATGTGAAACCTTCATGGACTTGCCTCAGATGCTCTCCCTCTATTTATCTCGGACCATATGCTGATTCTTCTTAAATGGAATGGATTGGAAAGGAGGGGAGGTCTTCCATTCAGTTTTGATTCTAACTTGATCAAAAACCATGCCTTCAACTCTCTGGTGGCTAATAATTAGATGGGTTTCAATCCTAGACAGGGTGATGGGGCTATGTCTTCCATTATGGAGAAACTGCAGGCGCTCAAAAGGGTTACAAAAGAATGGGTGGCTTGAAAAAAAGTGGAGGACCAACTTTATCTTATTAAGATTAATTCAACGCTAAGTTATTTCTCGGATCCAAGGGATCCTGTTTATTTTTCATAGGCATACAAGCTACGCATTATTGAGCTAGAGGGGAAGAAGAACAAAATTCTTCTTGGAAGGGAAAATGAAAGAAGATTGCAAAGTCGTGTGAACTAGTTGATGGATGGTGACAAAAACTCTAAATTTTTCCATCATTTTTCTAATTCCAGGAAACATAGGAACTCTATTAAATTGGTCACTGATCTAGAGGGAAATACCCACAAAATGTTAGGGGATATTCAACAAGCAATGTTTAGCTATTTAGACTCTCACTTCAGGGAAATTCCACTAGATATGGATGCAGAAAGGGACATAGCAATCTTACTACCCAGAATGTTTAACGAAGAATCTAACATGAGACTGGGTTGCTTGATAACCAAAGCTGAATTATGGGAGATAAAAAGAAGGCTAAAAGGGAGAAGAGCCTCAGGCCTAATGGATGGGAGATTGAATTATTTTCACACTTCTTCGATCTTATGTCATCCAACATCCTTTTGGTGGTAGAGGAGTCTAGGATCCATGGTTTCATCGATGGGGGACTGAATGCAACTTTATTAGCATTGATATCTAAGAAGGGGTATCCTCTTAGCTTTGGGGATGATAGACCAATATCTTTATGCAATGCGCTATACAAATATTTTTCCAAAATGACTGCTACAGGGATCAAAGGCTCTCTCTCTTAGTTTGTTTCATCGGAACAGTTTGCCTTCTTACAAGGAAGACAAATAAAGGGTGTTATTGGCGTGGCTCGGGAGTGCCTTCATTCACTGAAGGTCAGAAGGGGAGAGGCTAGTTTGATGAAGATAGATTTGGCTAAAGAATTTGATTGTCTTGACTGGGGATTTTTGCATATGATTCTTCACTAGATTGTTCTTAATCAAGATAATATTCATTGTATTACGTATTGCATTACTTCTTCTAGATTTTTTGTTTTGATTAATGGTTATCCAACAGGGTTCCTTAAAGCTTTCTTGGGACTTAGGCAAGGATGTGCCTTATCTCCACTCTTGTTTATCATTTCTATGGATTTCTTGAGCTGCTCAATCAATGCAGCAAAGAATGGAGGATTGATTAAAGGTATTAAGCTATCAAACAATGTTAGAGTGATGCATATGATTTATGTTAATGACTTTCTATTTTGGGGCATGGACAGGAATGAGGACTAGCATAATTTCCACATCATCCTATCCCTATTTAGCAAGGACTCGGGTTTCTTTATAAGCTACATCAAATCGCTTTTAATATTAATGGTTGGGCTATTAAATGGTTGTCGCAGGGAGGTTGACTTACTCTCGTTCGAACAGTTCTACAAAGCCTTGCAGTGTATTCGATGCACCTCTTTATCATTCTAGTGGAGGTATGCCATAGAATTGAGCGGATTATGGCAGATTTCTTATGGGCAGGATCCTCTCTAAAGGGAAAATTCCATCTAGCCCGCTAGCTAGAAATTGTCAGGCCAACAACAATGGGTGGCTAGAGAATTCTGAATATTAAAATGTTCAATTGCGCCCTTATTATCAAGAGCTATTAGAGGGAAAATTTTATTACAGGTTTATGGAGTAGCATTATCCGGGACAAGTATATGAAAGGTCTTAGTTTATTGGAATGAATTAAAAGGGGAGTATAACATCTGGGTAACTCATCCCCAATCTGGTGCAACATGATGAAAAATAATCTATGGTTGTATCGGGCATTTAAATGGCATATTGGTGATGGCGCATTTGCGGAGGTAGGACTGGATGTGGTGCAGGGGTTTAATGGGAATCATTCCCTTTAGAAGGGTCTTATCAATCACTTAAGGGGAAGAGGCATTTCTTATTTTTCTCATAATGCTATTTCTAGCCCATCCACCATCCTTGGCCCTTACTGGAAGAGGGCTCATGATTTGGGACTGCACAACGGGTTAGCCCTTGAATGGGAAATTTATATCTCCAATGTTCAACAGGCAAGAGTCACGATTGGAATTGGGGTTGATTCTCTGCAATGGGAGGGTGAATTGAATAAAGGGTTGCCATCGGTTAAAGAAATATATGCTTCTCTCCCTCTTCCTGGCTCTTACCTCCCTGACTGTGCATGGTTCAACCCAATATGGGCTTGGGGTATTCCCTATAAACTTACTTGCTTCAATACAAGAATCTTGACATGGAGAATGTTTTAGAGAAAAAAATTTCAAGGGCCCGACATCTGCACTCTTTGTTTTTCACACGAAGAGGATATTTATCATCTCTTTCTGGGTTGTCCATTTGCAAAGGAAGTTTGGAATTAAGTGGCATTTCTCTTACATCTGCCTTGTCCGAACTTGAGTGATAGCATGCAAGGATTATAAGGACCACTGTGTCCTTCCTTTCTTTGTCATTTGGGAGATCTGGGTTACTAGTAATGCTCGGTTATACAAAAACACTGTCCCATCGATCTAGAGGGATTCTAAATATATTATTACTTTCTTCAAAGAGATAGGTCCATGGCACTCAGCTCTCAGGATCATAAAATTCAGTTTTAGAGACTTCAGGGATGTCTATCTAAGGGCCTCATTTGATGGGGCTTGTCAAAACAGGTTCAGTGGGTATGGTGTAGGGATTACTTTGACTCTAGATCACCTTTATCATTTCTGGTGGCAAGGGGGAAGGGGGACTAACAACAGAGAAGAGGTGATTTCCCTTTGGGGATCATTGTCCTTTGCTTCTAGGCTGGGTCTGAAATCTATTTTTATTTATGGTGATGCCAAAATCATTATGGACTGGGAAAAATTCCACACCCCGTTCAGGCTGCCTATTATGACCAATTGGATGGACCGCATTTGCTCCCTTGCTTCCTCTTTCAGGCACATTAGATATGATCATATCTATAGAGAGCATAATGAGGTGGTTGATCTGATGTCCAAGCAAGGAATACTAATGGATCCGGGAAAATTATTCTCCGTTGCCTATGTCCAGAACAAGCGCACTTCCTCGGGTTTTATAAACTCTTCTTAAGACCTATTTGCTTTTTTTATTTTTGTTTATCGGAAGCTAGTTATCTTAATAGTATGTAATATTTTGAATAGAATTGTGTAAGGAGAAAAATGTAAGAATTGTTAGTGGTTTTAAGGTGGAAGAAATCTCTTGCTGAGTATTGTACTGAACAAAAAATATAGTTTTCATAAATATTGACTATGTACTTTCTTTTTATAAATGAAAAATACTGCATTTTTTTTTTAGGAAAAAGGACTCAATTTAGCTTTTGCATTTATTCAAGTATTGCACTAGACACATAGTATAAGCCATCATCCATAATAAAAATGAAATGATGCATTATTAATATTCTAATAGCATAATTTACTTAATGTTGGAGGTAGCTCTTAATAAGAAAACCAACCTATTATGTGTTTGGTAGGCTGTGTGTGTGTGTGTGTTTTCCATTACTGCATAAACAAAAACCTCATATGGGCCTCTTTCATTTTCATTCACAATCTATGTAAACTCTAAGTGTTTGCCTCTAAACAGTTGAAGTAAAAGATGCTTTGAAAGGGGTTTATCAACCTTATTTCTAATTTCTAATTCAATTTTAAGCATCGCCATCTTTAAGTCCTTCATCCTTCTATTAGGGCCACTTTATTATTAATTTCAATTTTAATAGTATGTTTTCCTACGTTAATACCCTTATCCATAGTTTGTGTTTCTTATTTCACCTCATTCTCATTTTCAATAACTTCATTTCTACTAGTAGAGTTTTATTTTGATTTCTCCATTGAGAAATTCCATCGTCTTTGGTTGACAGTTGTCTAGTGATACCTTCAATTTCTCTTTCGTGAGCAATTTTTTGTCATTGCAGTGCTTTTATATGTTGTGGCAATTTGCAAACCTATATATCTTGACACTCAGATTTCCTATGAAGTTGCACAATTTCTTCATTTTTCTTCATAATGATTTTGTTCAAATCTCTAATCTTTCATTTTGAATCATCATAACTTTTTTGTGGGCATTCCTCCTCACTTAGGACTGAAATGTCTTAATGAATTGACACTTGAGACTTTTGCAAATTTGCTTCATTAGTACTTGAATTTGTTTTTCTAATTGTTTTTTCTTGAACTAACCTCCTCTTCTAATCTACCTTGTAAGGTATATACCTCATTTTTTGGCATATTGGTTTTGTTTGCATAATTTATTTACTTTGAAGTCATTATTGTTTGTTAGAGCTTATATATTGAATTGACCTAACCATTTCACTTCTTTGAAGAAACACACATCTCTATGCCCATTTCCTGTGCTAATAACATATAGACCATAGGATTCTTGCTAGTTTTTGAAATTCTTAATTTATTTTCTAGTAAATATATATGATAACAAATAGCCTCAAAGTAAATGGAAGATCTTCAACTCTCCCATTTTCCATTTTCAACTCCATTTTCCATTTTCAAATCCTTGATTTTCCATTTTGTCATTTCAAGTTGATGTAATGAGTTCCCTAATTTGGTTATGATGACCATGGACCCAAACTTTATAGGCTAATTTCATTCATTTTTAGAGTGTTCTTCTATTATCAACTCCATTTCTTGGATTTATTTTTTACCTTTATAATAAGTTTCTTTTTTCACTTTCTTTTTTCTTGATTGAAACTAAAGGATTAATTTTATAACCTTTTAATTGAACCTTGTAAAAGAACAATGTGTTTGATAACTTTATAAGTCTAGAAGTAAATTTATAAAGTATATGATATAGAAACGGTTTGTATAGGTGAGATAAAGTAGGTAATTCCTAGGATAGAAAAAACAATCATGGAGGTTGGTTCAATTACTTAATTGTTGAATTCAATGCTAAAATCGGCTATAAAAACATTGGAAATTTCTAACATGGTTGAATTCATATATAATGCCATGACTTTGAAATAGAAAAAACACACAATATCTAGAATGCAAGAAGACATATCTTAAGTAAGAAATGAGATTGATAAATTTAAAAAGCAATGACACTACATTAAAAGTTTTCGGTTTTCATGTCTTTGATCAAGAGATAGTTGGTTACTATCATATTTCAATTTCACATAATTGTTATTCAAATACGAGAAAAATGAAAGTTTCATTTCTATTCCTTGTCTAGACAAGATATATGATAAATCCATGATGGATGCACTTCTACAAATTTTATTATTTTCATAATGTTGAATAAGTTTTTCATGATCTAACACCTATTCTTTTTATATTAGCTTACATGAATATGATAAAACAACCTTTGATATGGTTTTAAAAGAGAATGACCCGATCAATTGCTCAGTGAAAAACGAGTCTTTATGTTCTAGTAGAAACAATTGAAGAAAAATAAATAAATAAGAAAACTGATTCATGGCCTTTCTTTTCTTTTTCATAGAAAAGAAGGAATGATGGATATAGATCAAGCTCGAGGAAGTGAACCCAACTCTAGTCGAAGGAAATGAAACAATTAGGATAAAAAACCTGCTAGTGGTGCACCACTCGTCACCAAGAAGAAAAGAAAAAGAAAAAAAATACACATGTACTTGTTCCACATGGAATGAGTTACATTTGGCTAGGATTGATCATTATGAATTTGTGCTTTAAAGGTAAGGGCATGGATATTTTGTTATAAAGATTAAATTTGTTGTAAGAAATCACACGGCTAGCTTACCATTGTCTATCAATTTTGGATGCAGTAAATTTTATTCCATGTTCTTCATAGTTCTCTTGGTGAACACTTTGTTAGTTTGTCTTGGTTTATGTTGTTATTGTGTTTAATTGATATGATATCTAAGAATTAAATTCTAAATAGATTTATTTCATTGGATTTTGATTTCTAAATTCAATTTTATATTGCTATTTGAAATACATATATTGTTGAAAATCAGCAATATTAAATATATTTAATTGAGCAAGGTCGATATTGTAAAACATAATTGATACGGGTTATCTTATACTTGAAACTTGGTTTGGTTAACTATTTCTCGTATATTTGCGTAATATTTTCATTTAATTTCCTTTTTTATTTTATATGAATTAAATCATATATTTTTCTGTGTATGATTTAATCAGTTATGATTCTCACAAATTAATTAATTTCCCGTTTTATTTTCATAATTTTATATTAAATCATGTTTTTTTTATGTGTATGATTTAATCATTTAAGATTTTCACAAATTGTTCAAATATAAATATTGTAGATGTATTATTTTGTTCAATATAAATATTGTCTTTTAAAATTAGATTATTTGATAAATCAAATAGAATTTTATTTTTGTATCTAGGCTCTATATTAACCACTTGATTTATATAAATTCATACAATAAATCATCTAACCATTTTTTTTTCTTCAACATAAAGAATTTGTCTTTAATTCTTTAATATGATATTATTAGTGGAAAATGTTTCTATAACTAATAAATCTTATATTATATTGAGGGTTACTCCTTTTCTCTAACAACCATCTTGAGACATAAAGTGAGGTAGTTTTTTTAACCTCTATAGAATGTCTTAGCATTGATTCCTAACTAGAATCAACTTTCAGGAACAATAAGATGGAAACACATAGATGATTATCATGGTTCTCCCACAATTGATTAAAGTTTCTCATGATTCTTGCAACCATTTACTATTGGTCTTTTGACCTCTTTCTTTCTCTAGATTGTGAGTTTTGGGAGGATCTTTGAATGCAATAGTATGAATTCATAGATGGTGGGTTGAGGCATAATAACTCGAAGGACCCTAAGATCGACGACAAATTTCCTTGAGAAGGGCGCGACTCTGGAATTGAGAGTAGGTATTTCCCATGCCAAGTTTCAACTATATATAGTAAACGCAAATCATCCAAATCCATTTCTTCCCAAGCCTCTTGATCTACTACTTCAGTGTCTTCATCCATGACTACCCCTGTCACATTATAGGAAATTTCAGCCTAAAAGTGGCCTCCTAAAGAAAATTAATAAAATAATAGTTAAAATATTTTAAAATAAGAGTTATGAATTTTGGAGGGAAAAGAAAAAATTAATTTTTTTAATTGTATTTTGGCTTTATCTCCTTATAGGTTCACTCAAATTTCAAGTGTAGACACTCATTGGATGCGGAATTAAATTTCGCATCCAATGAGTACCCATTATGCATACTTTTGAGAAGACCAACATTGCTAAAAATTGAAGATACATTACAAAATCGTGTTGAACACGCTTTTTTAATGTATTGTTGGAGCAGGGTCCCTTAGGACCACACTTTTGGGTTAAATAATAGTATTTTTGTTAGTTTTGAGTCGTGCGCGCTAAGAAATGAAGAGTCCAGGGGCTTTGGGGCGGTTCAAAGTCCCTTCATGAGTTGTAATGGGTTAAAAGGGTAAACTAGCGGTCTCAAACCACAGTTTGAGGACCGTAGTATGAGCACAGGCAAAGGTATAAATAGGAGTCTAGATCGATTCGGATAAGTTATTTTTTCAAAGTTAATGGATAGATGAATGGATAGAACTCTAAAGTGAATATGTTGTAAGTGTTTTGTGTTTGAAAGACTCCTGCTAGCTATGTGCACGAAGACCTTAGTTCGGCTGTGTGCAGACCCCGCTGGCTGTGTGCGCGAGTAGATCTGGTAATTTGTAAGGGTTTCTGTGAACTATAAAGGGTTTCTGTGAAAGAATGATGAACAAAGATCTGTTTTTTGCAAATTCCTTGTATCGATTGCATATGTGATTCGCTTCTATGTATGAACTATGTTTCTGTGTATGATTTTTGTTTCCTATATATGATTTATATTATCTATGATCAGATCGTGTTGCGTACATGTTTTATTGTTGACACGAATGATAATTACATAGATATATTGTTCTAAAGGATGAATATTACATTGTTAGAACAGTTAAAGGGATTCCAGATCTACTATATGTGCGCGCGCGGAGGGTTAACTCGTGTTAATTGACCTAAGGTTTCTGGTTAGGGTTTATGGTGCGCAAGATAGTATGTTTACTGATATAAATTTGAGGATGCTCACTTCCTTTAATTCTCTCTCAGGGTGTGGAAACCTAGTTCTACCACCCCCCCATACTGCTTTAGGTGAGACTTTGGCTTGCGCAAGTAGGTCATTACCGAAAGGGCTAGTAGTAAGAGAGTTTTGTTGGTTATGCGCTAACTCTGAACCTGGGTCGGGACCCCTCAAGCCAAAAAATGGTTTCGTTGTCGGGATCAAGATCATTTTGAGAGAGATTAGATGTTGTGGCAGCCATAAAAGACTGAATTGGAAGACCGATTTGAGAAAAATATATGTGAATTCACCATAAAGGAGAACAAAAGTAAGAAGTTGTCTACTGAAGAGTGGGAACAGAGGTACATTTTTATAGAGGTCCACGAAATATTCTTTGTGACCTTTTTGCACGAATTACAGGAGTGGTTATTAAGGTTAGATGATTTTCAGACCTGCTGGAAGGACGATAAAATCACTCAGTGGACGCCTGAGTTGATCCAACAATTAGAAAGGACTGATAAGACCATCACTCGCACTGTAGATCATTGGGTTGATATCATTTTGGGTGGATTTGTGACAGAGTTTGTAGTTGATCAGTTTGTGTCATATTCTGAAGAAAAAAGGAGGTTCTTCAAAGGACTGAGAGGTAATTTCATATGCTCTATGCCTTTGTTGATTAAGATGCTATTGTGTGGAAAGGGTGTTCTGTGCAGTCACATCGAGTGAATGACACCAAACGAGTTGGAAAGCACTACTTGCGGCGGAAAGTACTTTCGGGTTAACCAAAGAGGTGACAGATCGATATACAACCCTCTGAGAAACCCATGTAATAGTGATAAAGAGAGTGGTGAAGCTACGTGCATAGGAGGTAACCCTCCATCCACTCCACAGTCAAAATTGCACAGGGGTAGTTCTTCTCCTACTCCACCACCACCACCACCACCAGGAGGCGATATGGATGCACATATGAACTTACCCACCTTCAAGGGTGCGAGAGATGAGGAAAAGGATAGATTTTGGTTTGTTGCAAATTCAGTATGGACTGCGCAAAACATCAACATCAATGATGTCATGAGGGTGCATCTAGCTATGGAATTTGAGGGTTGTGCACTGGATTGGTTTATGGGATATCTGGCTCATAACATTGTTATTACTATCGATGAGATCAAGAAAGATTTTAAGCAGCAATTCAGAAAACCAAACTCCTGCGTGCAATGTGTAAGAGAGATAAAATAAATTCGACAAGAGATAAACAAATTTTTTTGGGAGGAAGATCAACGATTGAAGTGCACTATCATCGACAAAGGATTTTTCTATGATGATAAGAAGCATAAATAATGGTTTATTTCCATGCTCCTGCCACATCTGCATGGCCCTCTGAATCAACAGAAAATTGATTCTCAAGATGAAGCTCTGGAAGTTTCCATGAAGCTGGAAGCCGTGCCCATAATTGATGACCAATTTGGAACTCTACAAATCAGGAATCAATTAGAAGTGATGCATTTGGAAATTTAGAACCTGTGCAAGGATAGGGGAAAAGAAGCTTGCACAAAGGTATGGTGTATATGCTGTAAAGGTTCTGGTCACACAAAATATCAGTGTCCCATACTTCAGGATTACATGCAAGCGAGAGGGTCGAATCCGTTGAGACCAAGGGACATTGTAGGACCAAGCGGTACTCCCATGCTATGGTGCGTTGACTATCAAGTGGTTGGACAGCCCGACACAAACCATTGCCCTCGATTAGGAAGTTATGTATCAGAACTGAAGCAGCAATGGTGTAGGTTTTGCTCTTCGACTGGCCACGATGTGCACCACTGCCGCACATTCAATATGATGATACACAATGCCAACCTCTATAGAGTTCAGGTTGACCCATCTTCACCAGTGTCCCCCTCTGAGCATGGTGGATCTCCAGCTAGAGGGAGGGGAGGAGGGAGAGGTGGAGGTTCAGGTCGCTAAAGAGGACAACTGATCTGCTCAACTGTGGAGATGTTGGGAACTTTACGCACGATTCTCTGAAACTTGCGCAACAGTATTGCAGGTATTGTAGGCAATTTGATCATATTATTGAATATTGCCCTATTTTGATTGCTAGAATGCAGTAAAATCTACAACATACACTTAAGAAAAATATATAAATGGTTAGAGTTGAATTGAACGAAGATGATTCGAGTATAAACATAATCACACGAAGTGGTGCTACCACTGGAGAAGATGAGGGAAAGAAGGTTGATGTAGAACCCTTGATCAGGAAGGCTTCTGAAAATAAGGAAGGGTTCAACCTGCAGAGGGAGAAGGAGACTTTTGTAGAAGCTAAAAATGATTGTGCTACTGCAAGTCCATCCACATCCAAGTCAATCGCAGAAGCAAGGATAAATGATGAATTCAAACGTTTCTTACAAGCATGCATCAAGCCATTGTGTAACCAGAAAGCAGTATAAAATCTTCAAGCTCTGATAAATAGCTGCATGGATAAAAAGTTGCCTTGTACCGAGAGAAAGGCTGTAAACAAGATCTACAAGAATAATAAGAGAACCGGTTGGGAGATGCGCATGATCGTGCATATTGGGGAATATGAGATGGATCAACTCATTTTGGACTTATGATTTAATGAAAATTATCTACCTAAGAAGATCTGGAAAAAGATGGGCGAACCAAATCCAGAATGGTCCACTATTCAGTTGTGCATGGCCAATCAACAGAATATTATCCCATTGGGAAGACTCCCACAAGTTCTAGTAGATGTTGTTGGAGTCAAGGTACGCACAGACTTTGAAGTAATACAAATTGTTGATGATACAGACCCCTACCTTGTGCTTCTAGGACTGAATTGGGCTATCTACATGGGGGGCATCATCAACTTGAAGCGTAGGAGTATGATCTTTGAAAATAATGGTACTCGGGTTATAGTACCTTTGGATCCTGCAGAAGGGGAGAGATATACAGAACCAGTGTGTGCAGAAGATGATGTCGAACACATCTAAAAATTGACCACATGAGATGAGGATTGGATCAACCCAACGGCTGATGGGATGCTGAACTGGAAAAAGGATAGCTCCTGCTTCTCCGATTCACATGGGGAAATGGAAAACTGGCAGAATTGGTTGCATGATGTTTTTGCGCTACACTGCCTCAAAGTCACTAAAAATATTTGTTGGATCTCCTTAGAGGTATGAGAATTTCCCTATTTTGATGGTTCTGGTAATGTTGTTTTATTTTTGGAAACACTGGAAAAGGTTGTCCCCAAAGATTGAAGGTTTTGGGCACTTGATTTTTCCATGCACGCAACTCCAACACGTTGGTGGGATAAACACAAAGGGAACTTTGAGGATTGGGAGGAATGTAGCAGAATCATCCAGTTGCGATTTGAGCAACCCACTGCCCAACCGACTGAGGTTTTTTATGGCCATGGTGATCTATGCAAACACTAGGCTACATGGATGGAGGTTTGAGATAAGAAGCCAGGGTTGAATGGGTTCACATATTTATCCATAGATTGGGACCAATCCCTACTGCTTAGTATTTGGTAACGGAGTTGCGTCGAGGGACTCTTAATTGGGTTGCAATGAGTGAAAGCTTTCTGTTAACCTTCAGCATGGCCAGTGGATCAGAGGGACTAGATGAAGCCTTGCAAGATATAAAGGCAATGGTATTTGATGATTCCCGACCTCGGATAGAATGTGGTGTACCAGCATGGGGGATGCAGATGCAAGATATCTCCAACTGCATAAATCTGTCAGTGGAAGATAACGATGAAGATCCAATAAATATCAATATCCTAGAATCTGAGGTGGAGCCCACAGTTGAAGGCCCCTTGTTAGGAATGATGGATGTGACTAAGCCCTTAAAACTAAACAAAGTGAAAATTGGGACAAAGGAACAACCCAAGTTGGCCAAAATAGGAGATTATTGAGATGATGACACAGCGGGAAAGGTTGCAGAGATGTTGACAGAATATCAGGACCTGTTTCCCACAAAGTTTTCTGAGCTAAAAGGAATTGTTAGAGACTTGGGAGTTATGAAAATCACCCTAAAACCATATGCACTCCCTGTCAATCAAAGACCATACTGGTTAAATCAAAAATATAAGAAGAAAGTGAAGGAAGAATTAGAGAAAATGTTTGTTGCAGGGATCATTGAGACCATGGAAGATTCTGATTGGGTAAGCCCAATGGTTGTTCAGGAAAATAATACTAAGGGAGAAATAAGGATTTGTGGGGACCTGCGCAAACTGAATTATGCATACTTACAAGACCCCTTCCCTACCCCATTTTTAGATGATATATTGGACAATGTGCGAGGCCAAGTGGCCTACTCTTTCACTGATGGATTTTTAGGGTATCATCAGCTAAGGATCACACCAGAAGACCGAAGTAAGACCAATTTTGCAACAGAATGTGGATCCTTCCAATACACAGTCATGCCTTTTGGATTGAAGAATGCATCTGCTATATTCTCACGCGAAGTAGTACTTGTATTCAAGGAGTTAATGCACAAGTTTTTGAAGGTATACTTTGATGAATGGACTGTGTTTGGATTGTTGAAGAAGCATGTTTCCAACCTATGCATGATGCTCGATATTTGTAGGAATCATAAGATCTCTCTTAACTTGAATAAGTGTATATTTTGTGTTCCTTTTGGGATCTTGTTTGGACATATTGTTTGTCAGCAAGGGTTGATGGTCGATCAAGCCAAGATTGAAGTTAATGTTAATTTGGAGGTTCATGCCAATATAAAACAACTACTCTCTATTCTGGGACACACAGGATTTTATAGAAAATTCATTCAGGGCTATTCTTTGATCACTGCACCCATGGAAATTTTTTTGAATAAAGATGTGTCCTTTTGTTAGGATGAGGAATGCCAAAAGAGCTTTGAAATTCTAAAGGAAAAGATGGTTACTGAGCTTATTTTAGTATTCTCTGACTGGTCCAAGGTCTTCCATGCGCATGTTGATGTATCCAGCATTGCACTTGGAGTTGTCTTAGCACAACGAGGAGAAGGAGATATTGATCACCCCATTGCCTTTGCCAGTAGAAATCTCTCTAGTGTAGAGCGCAACTACTCAACCATAGAAAGGGAAGGTTTGGCTATGGTCTACGCTCTGCAAAAATATAAGCATTATCTGCTAGGAGGGCACTTCAATATGTTCACTAACCACTCTACTTTGAAGTACCAGGTCAACAAGCCTGTGTTGGGGGGGGATATTTGTAGATGGTTGTTGCTATTTCAAGAATTCATGACAATGTAATACATCGTTCCAAGCCTGTGCATCATAGCACTAACTAATATGGCTAAACCAGACATCATGGAGGAATGTTTTTCACAATTGGTTGCTTTAGAGGAGGATCGGTTTATTGCCAACTTTAATCAGCAAGTATAGAAGGTGCACAAGAAGGCCTGGCATGATAGGCACATCCGGAAGATCTAGTTTTATTGTATGACAATCAGTTTGCGTGCCACCTAGGAAAGTTCAGAAAACATTGGTTGGGGCCGTATATTGTGAAGGTGGTGCACTTGGCCACGTTGCGCAGTGAGATTCTCCCAGGGTACATCAACGAAAGTTGACTGAAGCCATATAGGGATAACCTTGTGCCTACCAAATGACTATATGGTCGGAGAAAAGGAATCCACATGTTTGTACGTTGCGTGGAGGGCATACACAGGTAGCTAGTGTGCCATAAGCGCAAAGGTTGTGCGCAGCGGGAAAAACTAGTTGTTGGAAAAGTGACTCTGGGTGAAAATTTTATTTACCGTTGGATGGAGCAGATTTTCTACAATTAATGAGGATATTTTATAGGATTTTTCACTGTTTTTACGGGGATAAGGTGCAATTAATGAAGTTCCGACTGTTTTTACCATGGATCACCAATAAAATTAAGGAAGCGAGTCACATTCTGTTCCTTTGTTTTTTGAGTGAATTGTGCCCTGAGATTATTAGTGTGCATTGTATGTCTGGCTGTGAGACCCCTGCATTTGACATAAGCAATACAGAGTCAATATTTAAGCCAAGGATGATAGCCACCAACCACGCTGCCAAGAGTGCGCAATCTGAAGAGAAATTTGTGCCGATTATGACGTCGACTGACCCAGGCTCTGAAGAAGTTCACGAAGTTGTTCCTAAATTTATATCTACACCTGCCAAGGGAAAGGGTAAGGTGACTAAGGGGTTTTCATCGAAGTCACGGACATTCCCCAGGAATATCACATCCCCGTGTCAGGCATCAAAGGACAGGTCTCCTTTGGGTGACCCAACAAAGAGACCTATAACCGCGACTGAGGAGGTTGCACTCTTTTTCGAGCCCATCTCGTGGCTCCCAAAGTATGTGAAGGCACATAAGGATTTGGATACGGTGTGCGACTACCTCCAAATGCCATTGATCCCAGAGGCGGTCACATTGGAGGGAGAGATTTTTGGGAAGATACCATTGGTGAAGTTTGTTGATTATGACCTGGCCAATGAGAATACTTTCCGAGAATTTGTTCCAGAGTACTACCTGGAACGTGTTCTGTATGGTGGAGTGGTGAAATTAGAGCCCATTTCGTGGGAACGCGGGTTAAGAAACGCTGGAATTCTCAACTTATTGAGGATTCCTCACTATGGAAGGTACCCCATCACTAGTACATTTGGGGGAAATTCCGACACTTTGTTCCGATACTTTTGACCAAATGTCAGAAATTTCCCCAAATTTTTTCAATCCCGCCCGAAACCGTCGCTATACCGACGTCTAGAGAAACGTGTCGCAATACCGACACTTAGATAAAGTGTCACAATTGCGACGTTTGGAGGAAGATGTCGCAATTGCGACAATATGCCCCAAAGCATCGCTATTGAGACGGCTGCCTCCAATCGTCGCAATTGTGACACAATGTCTAAGTGTCGCAATTGCGACGTTTGGAGGCAGCCGTCGCAATAGCGACGCTTTGTTTGCGACATAATGTCTAACTGTCGTAATTGTGACGTTTGGAGGCAGCCGTCACAATATCGACGCTCTGCCTGCCGTCGGTATAATGACACTTATATGCAATAAACGACAGTTATATGCCTTTGCAAAAATGGTCAACTTACAGAGCAACGCGAGGAGTAGTTAATGGAGGCACCTTTGCGATTGTGCATAATTTGGAGAGAAAATAGTAATAATGAGAGAGGCTCCTTTAATTGCGTCTTTGATTTGTGAAGGTATGGATTGTCCAGCCTGCAATTCTATGCTGTCAAGAAAGACTCGCAATCCTCTGGAAACAAGACTGTTGTGAAGATGCCCGGCGAAGAAACGGACATCGGGTTCACGACTGTTGATGAACACATCGTAGTCTGGCGAAGAAGGCACCAAGGAGGGTATTTTCAGTGAATGAGGGATGTTGAAATATTAATTTCAACTACCCTGTCCTCTGGCCGCTTTCTAAATCTGTTTGAATGGCTCTGTCAAACAGCCGCTTTCTAAAACTGATGAACAACCAATTTTGGTTTTGAAATCACAGTCCCTGCACACTTAAAAACATAGCGCTGTATTGTTTTGGAAATAGAGCAATTTAATAGTAAATGTGGGAGATTTTAATTCAGAAGAACATGGTCCCACAGACCACAGACCAAATCATGCATTCACGTGGAAGCAGGCGATTCGATCGCGTTATTTTTTGGCCCGCCTGCATTGTGGAATTCTGGACCCAAAACATTATAGGGCTGAATTAATTTGATTTTTGCATCACAATTTTCCTCCGTACACAAAGCCAAAAAATGGACCCGAATTTTTATATGGCGTATTCTATGAAGTTTTCGCGTCACAAATTAGGGTGACATCAGCAAGCTATTTTGGAACGCGAATTTGTGATTGAAATCGGGTTTATTTTTTTTGAAGTCCGGACGTATGATATAGTTTTATTAATATTTTGTTATAAGTTTTGTTTCATCGCCCGATATTTATTTAAACCATTGGCTCCTATATAACATATGCGCAAATATTTCAGTTTGGGTAATTCTAATGTGGGCCCCGAATACTTTAAATAGGTACATATACATTAGACAGTTTAAAAGTTTTGAGGATTGCACCGCTGGTGCAATTGTTTGTTTATAAGATTATATGATACATGTGAGATAAAGGTTTATTATTTATCATATATAAATAAATTTTATCAATATTGTACATCTACACTTTTATGAGGTGATGTTATAAGTAAATTCATAAATATCTCTTTTTAATCCTCATTTTACTCCATGAATATGTTTGGAAATGAAATTTCAATAGATTAATTTTCTCCTAACCTATGTATCATCAATATTGTACATTTACATTCTTAATTATGAGGTGATGTTATAGGTAAATCCATGAATATCTCCTTTTAATCTTCATTTTACTCCATAAATATGTTTGGAAATGAAATTTCAATAGATTGATTTTCTTGCTATTATATGTTTTACGAAGATATGGTAAAGAATTCTCTCTTGTTCTTCTTAGAAATAATTATATATAAATTTTTTTTTCAAAATAGATTAAAAAAATTATATGAGAAAAATTATTAATTCATCAATATGTGTGTGTGTGTGTGTGTTGTGAGGAATTATTTCATAGTTCAACTTAATGGTTCATTATATAATCATGTGATCATCACCAATGATATATCTTAAAAAGCAACTAAAAAGCCATGTGTACAAAATCGATGTATACTCTAGAGAGTGGTTCTCATATCACTATGTAAATTACTAAATTGTTGTATGCTACTTCAACAAAATTATAAGATAAACTGTAATACACATCATATATGCACCATAACAATTGGTGCAGGGTAAAACCCACCTGCCACACCTTTGTACTCGATCCAATTTTCTCTATCAACTCTTCTAGCTGTGGGAGTTTCCTCCAAGGATCATAATACCCCCAAGGCCTGTTATCACCCTAGTAATTCTCAAGTTGTGGGATAGCAATTTTTGTAGTTAAGAACACCAGGGGTAACCAAGAACCGCTTTGGGAATTCAAGATCTAGCCTTCTTGAACTCCAGAGAGGGATCTCTTCGTATGATTTAGCTTTGTTTTAGTAACAGATATTAGGCTAGCTATGATTGTGTATTTGGGTTTGATTTTAAAATATTGGTGGGAATAAAGAGATTTCAAGGTAAACCAGAAGGATCTACCAGAATATTGGGCAATGGAGTCAACTCTCTAGGCAAGTAGAACTAAGAAATAAGGCTCAGAGATGCAAATGTGCTAAGGGCAAGATTGGTGACCTTCTAAGGCTATGTATAGGCTCGATTTGATGGATTGGATGGAATCTGAGCAAAAGGGCACTTAAGAATCCTTAAGCTACATATAAGAAGATTGAAGAATGGGATCTAACTAGGAACCGTAGAACTACCCATAAGGTTTTACGAACAAGCTATTACTTTCCTACCATCTTTAAGGATACCAAAAAATTCGTGCAGGCCTGTGATAGCTGCCAAAGGGCAGGACGCCCTGGGTAGTCTGATGAAATTCCTTTGAACCCTCAACTAGTGATTGAACCATTTGAACGTTGGGCACTTGATTTTGTTGGCCCTATTAGTCCTCCCTCAAACAAAAAAACATACATCCTAGTTGCAACCGAATATGTCACTAAGTGGGTCGAAGCAGAGGCACTTTCAAAAGCTACAAAGGACTCTGTAGTACAGTTTCTTTTCCAAATCTTTGTGCGCTATGGTCTCCCAAGGGACATAATCACATATGGACGACCACAATTTGTAGGTAATAAATTAGCTGAAACATTGCAAAACTACCACTTTCATCAGAAGATTACAACTCCATATCACCCACAGGCCAATGGCCAAGTAGAGAGCATGAACAAAGTAGAAAACATTAAAATGCCAACAAGTTTCGAAACAGGGAGCTTATTATCACTAATCCTATTTAATTTTTCCTTAGTTGATCATTATAGACTAGAAAAACATAATATGAATGAATGTAAACTTTAAAGAAATACACTAAAAACAAGGAAAGAAATGAGACTTATCTTGTCACCACGAGAATCCTTAGCTATGATGTCTCTGATCTCTTTCCAGTTTGCTGCTTTCACTAATTGACTCACCAACTTCAATATAACCAGCAAATAAGACTATAGTTGTCTTGAGAAATTTTATTCACACTGAATACTTCAAATTGTGAAGTATTTATACAAAAAACTGTTTACAAAATATCTCAGGAATTGAGATAATGTTTTAATAAAAAATAGGAAAGAAAACTTAAAAAGAGGGACAGTTGCAAAACAGTTTGCAAGTTGTTACCTTTTTACAAGAAAAATAGAACCGATTATTCTAATTTGAACTGATTGTTGTTGTGCACTTTAACCCTGTATTTTTACCATTTGAGGTAACAGTAAAAAATGAATTTCCAAGTGAATTTCATGTTTTTTATCCATTAAATTCACAGCAGATCTGTGAATTCTTGCCACTTTTCTGCAGAGGGGATCTTCATAGTCTTCAATTTTCTATAACTTTCATCTGCCTCTATATACTTGGAAAAGTTAGGCTTGATAGTGAACATATGCCTGATATCATTATCTAAAAAGAACAGATTTTCAAAATACTGAAGAAGTATTTTGCCTGTTGGTGATCCTTGAGGCAGTGGTTGTCTGGCTTGCTCTTTTGCATGATTTCTGATTTTTAGATCATAATCTTTCTGAGGCATTAACTTTTCATTCAATGCGTGAATATCAGGCAAACCTGCTTCTGACAATGTTTTGTATTTGGCTAAAAATCTTGAGATGGATAAATTCATGTCTTTACACCGGTCCTCTAGATTATTCATTATGTTTCTTTTGTTTAGGACCTTTTTGATTTGAAGAATGGTTTCTGTTCTATCAACAATTTTCAATTCTTCCAACTCTTCCCTGGTTTTACTGTTTAAAAAAGCTATGATTTGGATTGCTTGGGCTGGTTTATTGTCAATTTCCCTCTTAGTCTTGTCAATCTCTGCACTAGCAACTTGAAGTAACTCCCTCTGTTCATAAATTATCCGAATTGAAGGCCATTGATAATGAATGCCTTCAATAATTTTGGTCCATAAATGATTTTTTTATATAGGCCGCTTGATCTGTAAGATTTGCTTGTGCTTGCAGAATATTTACCTGTTCTTGTAGTCCATCAGCCCTTTGCTCATGTCCTCTAGAAGTAATCAAGGCATCATTTTTGGAATTTTCTAAATTTTTAATAGTGCCTTTCAAACTAAGAATATCTTTATCTTGGTCTTGTAGTGTGCTCCTCTGTGAGGATGAAGAAGAAGAGGTAGCTATTAGAGAAGTAATTGGCACTGAAGTTTCCAGTACTCCTTTCGGTGCCAAGTGTTCTGCCAAAGTAGATGGTATAGCAGTGTTTACAGTGGGGATCACTGTAGGAATGACCATTGGTTGTGTTTTTCTTAGTTCTTCATTCTCTTTCATTAGAGCTTCTATTTGACTTTCCATTGTTTTTATCTGATCTGTCATTTGATGTACAAGCTGCTTTAAATCATCATTCTCTGTTTTTTGCTGTAGAATTTTTTTGCTTGAGAGTTTTCACTCTGAAGCAACTTCAACTGTTTTCTAAGAGCAGTTATATCCTCATTTTTCTGTTCAATTAAGACTTTTTCCCCTTCAATGTTGGCTGGGTCACCCCCTGCTTCAATCACTATATCTTCTAGTGCTTTTATTCTTAAATTATTAGCATGCAGTGAGGCTTTGTCCAACTTCGTTTGATTTTGGAGGTTGAGCATTGTTTTCTCAAGCCTAATTGATTTCATAGTTTTACTGAAAATTTTGGAATATAGCATTTTAGTATTGCTCCTATGAAATTCAATTTGATTTAATTCATGAATGGCATCTGCATCCAGTTCAAGATCTGTTTTGGAATAATCTGCCACTGATTTTGGCTCAACCACTGTAGGCTTCAAGAATGACATTACCAATTTATTGGATGAATAATCAAATGCTGAAATAAGCCTGTCTTTGTTTCCAGGCTTTTCCTTAAGAAATATAGAATGAGCTTGATTCTTGAGCTCTTCATTCTTCTCTTTAATCTGTCTGAATCTGATCTGAATCTCTGACTTTGTATTGTCAGTTTCCTGAGAAGAAGGAGGAAAATCGACAGTAGCCTGGTTTTCCTTCATGACTGTATCTTTTTGTTGTGTTCCAATTTTTACATTTTGAAGCTCTTTTAATGCTTGAGTGACTATTCTTGTTGCTTCATCATCTATATCAATATTTACAGCCTTATCCTTTTCTTCTTCTGTTGACTTGCTTCTTTTACTATAAGGAGTTCTAAATTTTATTTCCTCAATAGTCTCAGCTATGAAACTATCTCCTTCTCTGTCTCTTTTATGTACATTATCAGTATCTTTGCTTGTAGAAGCCACCTGTGTCTGTTCAATCTGTTTGCCTTTGCCACTGTCTACCTGTATTACCTGTACTGCCTGTGAATCATCATCAGATAGGGTGTTTAGCTCCCATTCAATTTTATTTACATATCTTTCAATATGGGGCTTAGGATCATGCAAGTAAATAGGCAACTTACATTTTACCCTTGCTGCACTCAAAATACCTTGTGGGTCATACTTCCATGTAAAACTACATGGGAACTTATACTCTTTAAGTTTGACATTTATCTCATTGGAAACTTCTCTGTTATTCACAATGAATGGCCCAATTTGATTTTTCAGCTTAAATTGGGTCTTTTTCTTGAAAGCTATGAAGCTGATTTCATCTACATTGAATAGTTGTCTCATATATTCTAAAGCAAATATTCTTGTAGTAACAAATCTGGGTAACTTATATGGGGCCAGGGATGAGCCATACACTTTGATTTCTATATGATTTTTATATAAATACTAATCTCCAGTTTTTTAGCTCTCTGATAACTGCAGAATTCTTCTTGTCTCATCATTGATCCTAGGGATCTCCTCTTTTTCCAAGAGATACATAGAAGGGGCTATAAATGAGTCATTGAAATCTGTAAAACTATACTTTCTGTTCCATTTCCTTAGAATAGATGACCAAAATACTATTGATAGAACTTTTCCTTCTGCATCCACTTTCTCACATTCAATTGGAAACTTATCTGTTTGATAATATAGGAAGAGGTGGAGTAGATAAGAGGAGTATATGAAAACTCCTTCTTCTGGTAATCTGGATAACTGATAATGCATGCTTTTAGCAATAAATCTAGCAAAATTGAACTGAATGGATGGTGATTGACCAGGGCTTACAGTTGACAGAAAACCTAGGATAGCCACATCAGTGAATTCATCACTGGCGTATCCTAGTATGAAGGAGAGCATTGAGACAATTTGTCTAGTTTCATCTGGGAAATCAACGGTGTCGAAAGGAGGATTTAACTTAGGAATATCAACTTGATTTGGACAAAAATTCTGGTATATTTTGAATCTAGTATTGAACTCCAAGTCAAGATATAGTTGGGTTAAATCTTCTATTGATAGGGAAGCAGAATTGGGGTCATGATTCATTTGCAGCATGGAATTTGTCGACTCTTCAGTGATGTAAAACAGGATATCTTTTTCTTTGTTTACAATACATCTTTGTTCTGGCATATAATTGGCTTGGCATAATCTGATAAATTCAGGAACAGGATGAGTGAGAGGGACAATATATCTAGGCAGATTGGATTCCCAAATTGGAATATCTTTGTCACTCTTTTCCACTGATTTTCCATAGCACCAATTATAGACATCAAACAGGTTAAATTCTACATTAGGGTCTAGTATTCTATAGTCGAGATCAACTAAAGGGTTGTTCTCTGGAGAAATGACTGGAGGCTGGACTGGTCTGACCACTTCTGTAGAATCAGCCGTGAGTACAGGAGTTGGTTTGTCGATTTTGAAGGACATAGGCTGAGGAATCTTTGCAGAAGACTTATTTTGAGATTTTGGGCCTCCATTCTTGGGGGTTACCTATTTCTTGGTCATTTTTGATAATGAACGAAGCAAGCTTAAATGGTTTGCTAAGTTCCTTTACGAGAAACAGGGGTTTCTTGGCGAATTTCTATTGAAAATGGGGTTTCTGAGCACGGGTTTAGGAAATGCAAGGAATTTAAAGCTCAAAACGTGTATTTAAAATCGATTTCAACAGCAAAATGGACCAGGGTATGGAAAAAACTGCGAGAAAGGGAAATTAGGGATTCCAAGGAAATTTTGACAGAGTTTCCCTTGAAAAATGGACACTTTTTTGCAGTAAATTTGGTAATTATTTGAAATCGATGGGAATTTCGAAATATCAGAGGGCAACTTCGAAGAAAAGTACCTGGAGAACCAGTGGAATTCGGTTGAAGACGTTGCAGAGGTGCTTAGTCTTCAATTTTTTGAAAATGGTTTCGCAGAGGAAAATGTAGTACTTTGTAAAGGAAATTCAGGCCAATGAGCGTCGAAAAATGGTACTGGTAGGTTGAAAATGGCTCTACAAAGTTTCTCAGGGTTCAAACGGCGTGATTTTGAGGAAAAACGGTTCTGCAATGTTTTTACAGGTTTAAAGCGAAAAGGTAAAAATTTGAATGAAAAATATAATTTTAATGTATTAAACGATGGTATAACCATAGTTAAATGACATTAAACTCAGGTTAAATATGTGAGGTTTAGGGAATACCGCCAGTGGTATTTGCGAGGGTAAATGGTGGTAAGTGAAAACTAGCTTTTCAAATGCGATACAACGTGGTGGCGACACGTAAGTGCGGGTGGTTTGGAAAAACCACCCATTTCGTGCGGCTTTGCCAAAACATCAAACGATTACTTTATGAGTGCGAAAATGTATTACCGCCGTCGGATCTAGATTCAACAAGCGAACGACCACGATCAAAAGAAAAGGTGCGGGGAAAAGGTAAGTTATCGGGTTCACTTTGGGCCATTGATCTTGGGAAACCGTCGCTATATCAACATTTAGAGAAAAGTGTCGCAATACCGACACTTAGAAAAAGTGTCGCAATTGCAACACTATGCCCCAAAGCGTCGCTAGACGGCTGCCTCCAAACGTCGCAATTGCCTCCAAACGTCGCTATTATATGTTTTACGAATATATGGTAAGGAACTCTCTCTTGTTTTTCTTAGAAATAATTATATATAATTTTATTTTATTTTTCAAAATAGATTAAAAAAATTATATGAGAAAAATTATTAATTCATCAATATGTGTGTGTTGTGAGGAATAATTTCATAGTTCAACTTAATGGTTCAATATATAATCATGTGAGCATCACCAATGATATATCTTAAAAAGCAACTGAAAATCCATGTGTACAAAATCAATGTATACTCTAGAGAGTGGTTCTCATATCACTATGTAAATTGTTGTATGCTACTTCAACAAAATTATAAGATAAACTATAATACACATCATATATGCACCATAACAATTGCCATACAACTAATTTGTTTTAGGATACATGTGGCATTCTAGGGGTAAATTCTATATGATGTGTATATCAATCTATTAGGTGTTGGTAAGTTTTGAGTATCTAAGAAATGATAAGGAATATCCATACATCAAGATCTTGTAATGTGATTATAAATTGTGTCTATAATTTCCATAAAATGTATAAATGATTTGTTTAAAAAAAATCAACACAATCAACCCTAAACAATGCTCATGATGTGGAATTTCATTGGCAAAACCAAAATGATGGTCACATGTCCCATTTCTATGGTAATGGTGATCATATATATGTTGTAGCGACACTTGATGAGTAATTAAATAAATCTCAGAGTGTGACTCATTGTGCCACATTTTTTTAAAGCATGATTTGTTTTCCTAGTTTTTACTAATTTGTTAACATATTTTATTCATTTGGAAAGCTAATTAATGATGCTTTAAGTAATTAGGACCTAATGAGAGATCATATTCACATCTTCACCGAAATATATTTGGTAATCGTAGTCACTATATATATGAACCACACATGCATGCTAGTTAAGAAAAATTGAAATATAAACTATAATACACATCTTATATCTGCCATAACAATTGTCATACAACTTATTTACTTCTAGATACATATGAAATACTTCAGGAAAATGCCATATTATGTGTATACCAATATAGTAGGTGTTGGTAAGTTATGAGGATCTAAGAAATGATAGGGTATCCACACATTAGTAGTGCCCTGGAGAATTTAGAACTATGATTTCACAATAATAAATTATCGGGCTCCCATAGGGCGATGAACTTGGTCGGATGTGACCCTTCTGCAGTAGCTCCTGAATCTGCCTCTTGATTTCATCGTTCTCCAGAACAGAGCACCGATAGATCGGTTCGTTGGGTAGCGGTGCACCTGGGGTCAGATCAATCGGGTGCTTGTCTTGACAGTATAGAGGAACCCCTGTGGGTGAGGTGAAAATGTCCCTGTACTCCTCCACAAACTTATCCATTTGTTGTTGTCGTGTAGAGGAGCCTTTTCTAGAGGTCGTGGCCATAGTCTTCTTCTTGCCCTGGGGGCGGATCATCAGGAAAACGAATTTCCTGGTTTGGGAAGTGAGCTTACTGCATTGTTTTGCAGTAACCAAAGAGATAGTAGCAAGAGGTGGTACCTCTGGTATCCTGTACAACTTATTTCCCAAAGTAACAATAACAGCACGAGGCTGAGACTCATACACCGCATGATGCTTCCAAAAAGTATGGTTGTCCTAATAATACATCAGAAACATCAATAGGAACAACGTCGCATAATACCTCATCCGTGAAGGGCTTGATGCTATAGGGAAGGCGGCACTGCTGGCTGACGCGGAGATCTCGTCCTTGGTGAAGCCACCCGATGGTGTATGGATGTGGGTGAGCTGTGGTCGGCAAGCCCAACCGCTTCATGGAATCTGCCAAAATGAGGTTCTTTTGGCTCCCATTGTCGACAATGAACTGTACCGGGGATCCCTTTACCCACATCTGGGAGTGGAAGAGATGTTGCTCCTCCTCCGGATCTTTTGGTTCCTCCTTCTAGATCTTTTTAGTGGCAACAGTGGCATTAGGCTCTGCATCAATAATCTGTTTCCCTTTGTCATTCCCCTTGTCAGGTTCTGATTCAGATTCAGAGCGTGCATCTGACTCAGAAGCCCGCATCTTGGCCACCAGCGACTCCTTGGCCTAACACTCACTTGTGTTGCGAGTGGAGCTCTTATGGAACTCACACCACTTTCCCGTGTCCTTCTTTGGTTTTGCGGTGTTGTTCTTTGCTTGTGGCTTCGACAGGTTGTCTTGAGACACTGTGCCTTGGCTCTATCCTTTGTTCTGTGGTTTGGGAGCACCTTTCCCTTGCTTTTTATTCGCATATCCAAAGTCTCGCTTCTTCTGTTTAAATTTCTACTCAATCTTGGCAGCATACCGGTATGTCGTACCAAGCGAGGAGATGTCGAGGAACTCCATTACCTCCTGAATGTATCTGTGCAGACAACTGCGATACTTTAGCACCAGATGTTTCTTTGAATCTTTGATACCCAACTTGGTGCGCAGGGTATGGAAAAAATTCGTCAGCTCATGCACATCTTGATCCCTTTGTTGCCGCAGCATGGTCCATTGTATGTACTTGTCCTCATAGCTCCCC
Organism: Pinus albicaulis; assembly: GCA_034641835.2. NCBI lineage: Eukaryota > Viridiplantae > Streptophyta > Pinopsida > Pinales > Pinaceae > Pinus > Pinus albicaulis. The sequence goes on from CM076582.1 coordinate 1,150,370,703, forward strand.
ACGGGATAGTATTGTTCCTTGACGACATCTCGGAAATAATTCCAAGTGGGTACGATCGAGAACAGAGAGGGTTCTGTCTCATCGTTTTTCTCACAGTGGATTTCCCACCAGTCCTTGACATGGGGGGCAACTTTGAGGAGTGAAAAAATAATCTTCTCCATATCGGAAAAGTCATGAACCGAGAAATATCCTTCTAATAGATTCAACCATCTATCTACGACATCTGCATCTATTTGACCCTCAAATATGGGAATGTCAAAATTTACTTGTACCTTAAAATGAGTCGCACCTCCAGAGTGGCTGCTGGATGCAGATGCGCCACCGGTGGGCAACCGTTGAAGGATCTGGGAAAATTTATCCATCATCGCGTTCCTTTGTTTTTCAAGGGCCTCCTTGAGCAATATTTTGATAAGATCTCCTGCTCCCTCATCTTTCTTTTCGTCCCCCATGGGCGTCCGTCGGGGTTTGCGAGGCTTATCTTGCAAAGGTTCCACCAGATCGAGCCCTAACTCCTTATACCCCGACCTCGTTGGGGACATGCAAAGAAGGATCGAGAAAAAGCAGACCGCTCTGATACCACTGATCCGGATTTATGCAGGAACGCAATAGAATAAACACATAACCATAAATACAGAGATGCAGCGGAAATAACACTTCATTTTATTAATATCAAAGAACTGAAATTTTCCTATAGACAAAATGGAAATAAAACTAGCTAGGGCGCTTGTAGCTATCTCTGAGGAGATATGTGGCGGCTACAGGCCTCTGAACTGAGTTACAATGAGGCTCGAGGGCCTATTTATTATTGAGAAACAATGGAGAACCCTAATCATCCAAAACCCTAACCCTAGGAGATGAAGCGCCAAAACTATGGGCCCCGTTTGGGTAAATTGGTGTTTCAACTTCCCAGGGACGTAACTTTGGCATACTATCTCTGTTTGACGCACATGATACATCATTAGAAATATCTATCCGAGGACTACAACTTTCGCCACGAATATTATTTCGAAACAGAATGATACAGAATGATATTCACTGGAGGCGCGATGCCCAAAAAACGTCGTTTAGGGCCTCAAAACGGCTTCGGAAGTTCAGGACCCGAAAAACTGCTAAAAATAGTAAGTTGTGCTAAAACTGAAAAAATGAAAGAGACAACGGTGGGGCCCCAAGTGGAATAGGCGGGTCGCCACCAGTATCCACCTGGATCATTGAGTGAGCCAAAAAAGTAACTTTCCTTACTTTTTGAGTACAGCCTTGCAATTGCGAAGAGGACTAGTGTTGCAAAATTATTGGTAAGTGGAAATTAAAGGGCGTAAGAACTTTTTTGAAAAAAATTCAAACGTCAAAATTAAGTCTTCTATCCTTCCTAGCACCTCATGGAAAACGGGAATCCGCAAATTCTAGTCGTCAAATATGTGCAAAATGCCTTATGACGGGAAAAATGGAGGACAGGTCCTATGCTGCTACATGAGTTAGGGTTTCATGTGGCAACAGGGAACTTTGTATATTTTTTCAAGGATAGGAAAGGATAATATTGTCAGTTAATCATCACATGAAACTTCATCACCATTTGAAAATTGTGTCCTAATTTGAAACAATAAGACTACCCAACTATTTCATTATTTAATTTTGATTGTGTAATACAAAAAAATATCCTAGATAGCTTAAATAATGTAAGCACTTTTGCAAAAATTTAGTGGAGAGAACCTTCAATTACATTTATTTTGAAGTTCCACTTGCATTTTAAGCCATTTTAATTAGTCTTTCATGGCTATCTAGTAAAAATTTCAAACTCTTGTAGAAATTTGTTTGTCACTTGTATTAGAAATGCAAAAATCAAATGTAAATAAAAATGATTTGAAATGCTAAAATTCAAATGCGCGCTACATAAAAATGATTTTTTAAAAAACTACATTAACGTCTGATATCACGTGTGCATTCGCCCTCAGCTCTTGCAGAACAGAATTTTCCCTCAACATTTGCCCTTAGCTCTTGCAGAATAGCATTCACCCTCAGCATTCGCCCTCAGCTCTTGCAGAACAGCATTCGCCCTCAGTTCTTGCAAAATGGTAATTTCTTACTGCAGGCCCTTCCTCCTGTAGTAGGGTTGACCCTATTTGGGTTTTTTTGGAGCCTCTGAGAATACAAAGGTTGTGATTGATTACGGGGCACTGCCTATATTTTTGGAACTTCTTACCTCTAGGAATGATAATGTTCGAGAACAGGTAGCACGTTCATTTTAGAGGCATAAAATTATTCTTCCCAACTATCTTTATACGTCTGTAATTTTGGAATTTGATTTAAAAAACTACTACCCAACTTTGATTTCAACTGGTGTTCGTGTAAGGTTTTTTGGGCTTTGGGAAATATTGCTGGAGACTCTGCATCATTTAGGGATCTTGCCCTCAGTCATGGAGCTCTGAGGCAGGTGCTTGCCCAGTTGAATGATACTGCCAGAATTTCAATGATACAAAATGCTACATGGGCTCTGTCAAATTTTTGTCGTGGTAAACCCCAACCAATATTCGAACAGGTAAGCAAAATACATTTTCTGCCTCTTCTTCTTAGTTTGCATATACTGTGGATTTTTTTTTATAGATCTTGGTGCTTGGTAGATTTGGACGTAATATGGACCTAGGCACTTGTTCATTACAATGACTCCGTCATTAGGTTTTAGAAAATGCTCAGAAATTTGGGTTTCACAAGGGGATTACCCTTGCTTGCAATTATCGATTATCAATCACATTCAAAAAAAGTCTTTTGTAGCATTGCTGAGCTCTTTGTAGGTGAATTTCCGAGGCAATTTCACAATATCTGAACTAAATTTGTCTGTCCTTTTCAATACTCTGCACTTGTAACAGAACCAGACAAACAATCTAGTGGCCAATGCAACAACAACAACACCTCCTATTGCAATGCCTGCAATTCACCCTCTCTGCACGCATGAATGAATATGGCACCCTCTTTTGTGAATAGGTACTGGAGCTGAAGGTACTGGTTTCCATTAGGATCGTGGAATTCAACATCCAAAATAGTATCAAATTCCACTGCAATAGTATTCCCCAGCGAGGGCAACAGTTCATTGAGACCTATTGGACTCATCACCCCCAAATAGCCTCCAGGGCTACCCAGAGTGTGATCATCTGAAACAATAACAAATTCTCCATCCCCAATTGAAACAATAACAGGACCCACATTGGTTACAGAAAACGAGAAACACGTTTTGAAAGAAGAAGAAACTTTTGTATTAGGGTCCAAAAATCTAACTGGTCTATTGTACAATGCCCTACCTACACTTCAAATTGGTACTCCCAACTCCATACTAAGGCTCACTGTGCCATTCTTCAGATGAGCATCTTAACCTGAAGTTTGATTCCAAAAAACCCAAGTCCCCTGTTCTATGCCCAAGACCTCTGTTACAACGAGTAGAGTTCTGAGCGAAATAATTCACAATAGGAAGCAAAAGAAACATCGCAAAATTTCTCCGCTTTAGACTGATAATTTTCTGTGCAAAAATTCAACTGCTGATAGTAAAAACATAATATCAAACACAACCAATCCACAATGGAATTTGAACGTGAGGATTTATAACCACAGAAAACCCTCTCCAGGTTAAAAGAATTCCAGAATGGCTTTAAGATTCTACTAATGAGCGCTTACAACACCATAGCAATTACTGTCACAATGAAATCGGCTGGAAGCAAAACCCTTGTACAGTTTCTACATTTCCACAGTGGAAGCAAGAATCTTGCTATCTCTCATGATCTGGTTCTGTGGTCAAATCCTTTGCTATGGCTGTCTTGTTCTGCTAAACGTGGATCTGTCTTAGCTTTGGCTCTAGTTCTCATTTAGGATCGTGGCTATCTGATCTTGTTGTGGCTTTGACTATACAAACTTGTTCAATAGGAAAATGTTGACTCTTCTATATATAGGAGCTTCAATGGGTGCTCTCAAACACTTTTTTGGGCAGCTTTGTTTTGTCTCTGATTCAAGGCAGAACTATGTTGGCCTTTGGTTTTTTAGTCCTTGGAACTTAGTTCTCTCATATTTGCCATCCTATCCCCAGTTTTCTACCGAGAAAGACATAACTTCACGATATCAAAATTGACTATTTTTGGCCATTTATCTTTAGTAATGGTACAGCCTTAATTTGGTGCATTCGTACAGTATCTGAAGAGCACTCTCAAGATGTTATTCAGTATTTTAGCATAACTACTACATTTAACTACCATGCTCTAATATTTATATCAGCCATAAGCATTCTTAAGGTAGTTCCACGTTTGTGAAGCAGAAGGAATGCTTCTGACAGCTTCTTATCATAGTGGTACAATTCTGTTCGCAGTTTATCTTTTATAAACCTCCAATTTTCCAAACGTAGTAGAGACTACAGTTTGCATCTGAAATTTTGGACAAATCTATTTAGTATTCTATAGAAAATGCATTAAGAATAAAAAAAGCCCACAATTTGTAAAAAGCCCACAATTTTGTAAAAAGCCCACATTTTGTAAAAAGCTCACAATTTGTAAAATGCCCACTTTTATTTTCTTTTTGCTTATAGATTGAGCTCCCATTGAGTTCAACAAGTCTTGGGTTTTCTACACCATTGAGAGAGATTTATTGTTTTCTTTATAGGATAATTTGCATCAATGGAAGAAAACATTGGAGTTGGAAAAAAAATTCAAAAGGGTGAAAGGGGTGATGGCAGAGTTTATTTCCCTTGAAAAAAATGTGGTATGAGAAATAATGTTAGAGTTTTAATAGCAACAGCAACAGTGCATTGTAGGAAATATGGGCACATTGATGGTGGATCGAATGACTATTGTCCCGTGGTAATTAATTATCTATCTTCATTTTGATTATATCATAAAATTTTATATTATTTTAATATTTTTTTTATGCGCACTAATGTTTAATTATTAATTTTTGTAATTTTCATAAAGGCACAGTTGCCCCCCAACTTTTTGCAGATGATCAACCAGCTTCGACAGCAAAATAGTAGTAGATTAGATGATGTTGCACCAGTACAAGAGAATATTGCAGCAAATATTAGTATTGGAAATGATGTTGTACAAGGTGAAGAACATGAAGCGAATGATGAAGGTAATTTTAATGATCCCATGGAGGTAGATCATGATGACAGTAATGAGACAGTTCACATTAATTATGGGACAAATCAAATGCTCCAAGACTTGTATGGTGAGTCAGATGATGATGGTGGAGATAGTAGTGATGGTATTTATGATGTACCTCTGATTGAAAGGTCAAGTGAACGACTTTTTGAACACTCAAATGCAACTCTTCTCTCTGCTACATTGTTGCTGGTGAACTTAAAGGTTATGAATAATTTGTCGAACAGATGTCTGACACAACTCCTAAGGTATGCAATATGTATATATGATCACATATATGTAAATGCTGATTATTTTCCTTTTTTTAGTTGTAATAAATGTGTAAAATAATAACTTATATATAAGTTATTATTTTACACATTTATTACAATTAAAAAAAAGGGAAAATAATCAACATTTACATATATGTGATCATATATACATATTGCATACCTTAGGAGTTGTGTCATACATCTGTTCGACAAATTATTCATAACCTTTAAGTTCACTAGCAACAATAGCAGAGAGCTGGTGAACTTAAAGGTTATGAATAATTTGTCGAACAGATGTATGACACAACTCCTAAGGTATGCAATATGTATATATGATCACATATATGTAAATGTTGATTATTTTCCCTTTTTTTTAATTGTAATAAATGTGTAAAATAATAACTTATATATATATATATCATAGTTATCAAAACCGGCCAGTCAGGACAGCGGCCGGTTGGAACCGGTCTTGCAACCCGGTCAATAGCCTATTCTCACCTGTTTTGGCCGGTTAACCAGACCTAACCGGCCGGTTAAGTAAGGAACCGGCCATTTTATGCATAAACCGGTCAGTTCCGTACTTAACCGGCCGGTTAGGTGCTCCTCCATGAGTTGCAAATTCCTCAGTGTCTCCTCCATGAGCTACAAATTCCTCTATTATACTAGCAACAAACTTCTCTAATAACTCATACTCAACACCTTATAGTAGCAACAATACACATGATGACTGATAAATACAAGGCTGGCTAGCATAAAATCCCTGGCAGCATGCAACTCATCAAGTGTACTTGATGAAAATTTATGTTCTCAAAACAATCAGCAGCAACCTTATTTCACACTTAGCTAGGAACTGTCAGACCCTCTCTCTCTGCTCACACATAGCAGCAGCATAAATACAAAACCTTTCACACAGCATACAAGCAATTTGATCATGGCATAAATACTGATGCAAATGGTCTAACGCCACTCAAAGGACAGCAACATACAACCTAATGAAAATGTGAGTGGCAATAATAAATTGACCACTAGAAAATTCCCACTTGGAAATGCACTAAACTGGCTACTGAGTTTTCTGGGTTTTAATGAATCTTTTCAGTGATAAATTTTGTCAAACACATTGTGAGCAGACTGTTGAAGTTGTAATTCTCTCTCAACTTGTTACAAATAGCACTAATAGTGGGTTTCATAAACCAATTCAATACCTCTAAGTGTTGTAGATGTTTTTCTAGAAATTTATTACCAAGCAAACATAGATAATGAAGAATACAAGATCTTCAAAATGCTGGTCTGATATATATATATATATATATATATATATATATATATATATATATACAGAACCCAGAATTGTCTTTAAGGCTGATAAATGAATTGACAACAGATCTGAGCAAGGGCAGATTGTATATTATAATATTAACTCAGCAATAAAACATAGTGAATAATATAAGAGAAACCTGATACATTACTTCAACAAGTTTGCTTATGTATTTTTCGATGATATGTATTGCATTTGGTGCCATTTTGATATATTCACCTTTGCATGGTATATAAATGAGCAAAATTTTCATATTTTGTCTCTATTGGCTTGGAATCATGGTTGCAAATCTTAAAAATAGTTTTTTTTTTTTTCATTTTATTAAAAAATAATTATTTAATGTATTTTTTTTAAAACCGGTTCATTGAGATCTGACCGCTACCGGTTAGACCGGTTCCGGTTCGAAACCCGGTTCATTAGCTCCACCGGTCCGGTCACCGGTTCCAATTTTAATAACTATGATATATATATATATGATTAATAATCTTTACAAGACACTACTTTTTGTTTATGTTGTAGATTTTTGGGTGAATATTTGTTACCATCGCCAAATACTTTACCTTGAACATATCGAGATCTACGTGCTATTATGAAACACTTTGGAATGGAATATAACACTATAGATGCATGTCCTAAAGATCATAATATATATTATGGAGAACATGCGTTGAAAACAGAATGTCCAAAATGTGGTACCAGTAGATATCGAACAGATCAACTAACCAAAAAGGTGCCTCAAAAGGTTCTTCGGCATATTCCCATAATTCCACGTTTGCAGCGAATGTTCAGGTGTAACAGCATAGCACAGTTTATGGATTACCATTCAAAGAATATAAGTGGAGATGGTGTTCTTCAAATTCCTGCAGATGGTTCTGCATTTAGAGAAATCGAGGAAAAATATGTAGATTTTAAAAATGAACCTCGTAATGTCAGGCTTCCATTGGCAGCTGATGGTGTTAATCCATTCGGAGAGCTTAGATCTACTTACTCAGTGTGGCCTATTTTCATTATCAACAATAACATTCCTCCTTGGATGTCAATAAAGAGGGAGCACATAATGTTGACTATGATTATTCCAAGTATTTGATACATTATTTCTTTGAATGTAACATTTTCATTTCTCTCGTTGTTTGCATAAATATATATTTTATTTATTTACTTACTTATATATACATATATCATGGGAGTAATTATTATGTACCGTAATTTTGAACAATTAGGTAAGTACCAGGTCAAAGCTATGAATGTATATATTGAGGCTCTTATCGATGAGCTAATACAGTTATGGCGTGGCATCACTATGTATGACATCACTAAACCAATCAAGCATAAGAGATTTCAATGTTGTGGAATGCTTGTATGGACAATTCATGATGCCCCAGGACTAACACATGTTTGTGGTATGTAATATTTCATTGTACTTTAATATAATACATAATTATCTAAATTAGATATACCATATTGCATGTTTTAAAAATGATCTCATAGTATATTAATTGTTATTGATCCATCTATTGCAGGTCTTCAAACAAAGGGCAGATTTGCATGTCCAGATTGTGGCCCTAAGATGAAGTATCTTCATTCGCTAGACTTAAGAAAGATGGTGTTTGATGAGTTTAGGCACTTCCTCCCTAGGAACCATAAGTATCATACTACTGAAAAACATCTTTTCAATGATAAAGAAGAAACTAGATTAAATCCACGAAGAATGACACCTCAATTGTGGATGTTGGAATATAACAGAATTAATAATCGTCGAGCAGCTAGTACGTAATTTGTGTGTATATATATATATATATTATTTGTTTATGTAATGTTTAGAATTTTTGTTTTAACTAATGAATTTATTTTATTGTATTTTATAATTAATATTGTTCTGATTTATTGTATTCTTTGATATCAAGGTCATCGTCGCCGTGAAGGTACTAATATTGTACTTCCACCTGGAATGAAATGTTATCCTTCTCAATTCGCGAGGTTGCCCTACTATGAGGACCGAAAAATAGCTCATTTGTTTGATACAATGCATGTAGGGAAGAATGCGACAGAAATGTTATGGCGGACCATAGATGGTGCACATGATAGAGATAAAATTGACAAAATTTGTGCTGACATTGAGAAATCGAATCATGCAATGAAAAGTGTGATCGGCGGATCAAATAACAATGGAGGTCGAAATTATAATAATATTCCATGGTTATTAACAGAACAACAAAGCAATGATGTAAAAGAGGTCGTTAGAAGAATTAAATTTCCAACAGGTTTTGCTTCAAACATAAATAATATCTTAACGAACAAAGGTGACTTCAGTGGCGTGAAAACACATGATTGGCATACCTTTGTTAAGGTAATTTTTTTGGTATACGTTTTTGTATGTTATTGCTTGAATACATATTTTAAATTTTCCTTTTTTCTGTTTAATTTGGAAACCAATAACGATTCCTTTTTTATTTTTATAGTATGTTCTACCTGTATCTCTCCCAAACGACTTCGACAACAATGTCAAACAAGTTATATATGGTCTTAGTAGATACATGAGGTAAGTACTTTTGATTTATACGCAAAATCTAATTGCTACAATTTCTTTTCGTACTTGATGAAATGATGTATTAATTTACTGATAATGAAATATATATTATGTTTCATTGAAATAACCATGCGTAATTATTTGCATATGGTTGTCATTGAAAGAAATCCATCAAGATGAAATAAAGTATTGGAAGAGAGAAATTCCTCGACTAATGTGTGAAATGAAAAAGTATCTACCTCCAACATTTTTCAATGCACAAGAACACTACTTGATACACCAAGTTGAGGAGATTGAAATGTGTGGACCAATACACACAAGGTCAATGTGGATGGTCGAGAGGCACCTGAAATCCTTGAAGGCTTTGGTTAAACAAAGAGCATGACCTGAGGGTTCTATGGTGGAGGGATATGTGGTATATCAATCCATGGTGTATATTAGTCATTATCTTCCTAAATTAGCTGCGCCAGTCATGAAGGCGGTGGATTGCATTTTGGATGTGAACTCCATCAAAAAATTTGAAGAGGAGCACCTGTTGGGAAAAGGTAGAATGAAGAAAGTGAGAGGTAAAAGATTTATTATGTATAATACATATAATGTTTCATTTTTTTACATCATGTATATGATAATTATATTCATTTAGGTATTATTCTTTCATATTTTATTAATTAATATAATTTACCATGGTTATAAGTAATATTTATTAATATTGGTGAATTATTGTTTTTTTATTCAAGTGCTCAAGATTATGAGGCACTACTTTTATACATTGCAAACAATCTTGAGTGGATGAGTGAATGGATTGAAACATGTAAAGCACGTAACGACGGTAGGTTATCATGGCAACTACTGTCTAAATTGATTAGAGAAGTGTATCGTAGTGGAGATGGGAACGTTACGGACAGGGAATCGATTTAGCATATGATTTGAAAGATAGAAAGGTAAGAAATTAATTCACCTATTTTATTCATTACTTTTTTTATACTATATTTATAATGTGACAAGAAGTTTGATTTTTCAGTTAATTTTCATGCTGTGTAAATTATATGTTTAATTATTAATTGAGAATGCATCTTTTTCATGTTTGGCATCTTGCAGTTGAAACACCACAAGGCTATGTGGTGCAATGGTCATCAATTTCGCGTTAAACAGTTGGATGATAATAGGAAAAATTCTGATAGTGGGATAACTGCAGTATTCCAGGTCACTAATGTTTCCTCCACGAGTGACAGACATCCTCGAGAATCTGAAAATAGATATTATGGGTTCTTAGATGATATAGTTGAGTGTGACTTTAATTCCTTCAAAATATTTTTGTTAAACGTCAAATGGTATAGGCTACGAATGAATGTACGTGATGATGATAGAACACTTATTCAACATGAAAATGGATTTCCAATGGTTAAAACATCATAGTTTGAAGCAGGAAAAGATCGCTATGTTTTTCCAAGCCAATGCGAACAAGTCTTTTACTCAGAGGTTCCAGGTGAGAACGAATGGTCATTTTATATTAGATATGATCCAAGAGGAAGGCCAGTAGAGTATGCTGTAGAGGAAGAAGATGATGCAATGGCAGATGAGCAGGAAGATGCATTGAAAGACGAATAAGATATCTTAGAAGATGAACCAGGCATAGGAGATGAGGAAAAAATTATTGATGATGATGTCGATGAGGATATTATTGAAAATGACATAATTGATGATGATTATGACATGGTCAATCATTTCAACACCGTTTCTGAATCAGATGTTGATATAGATGTTGATCATTTGGATGAAGATCAAGAAGATACAGAAGAAGAATATTGATACATATGTTATGTTCGAGTATGAGCTGGTATGTTATAACTTTATATTTTAATATGTAGGAATTATTGTATGTTGGGAAAAATACTGAGAGGGGGGGTGAATCAGTATTTAGGGCTGACTGAAAAATTTTCACCAAAGATCTTATTATGCTGTTAATTATTTACTTATATTATTGCATCATTCTTTTAGTAAACATGTAAAAAGAAATAACTGAATAAGCCATTACACAAAAGGAACACATATGCACACCAGTATTTAAGGTGGAAACCCAATTTGGGAGAAAACCACCGTTGATGTCGTCTCAGTCTTCAATATTTATTATAAAGAAAACATCTTACAATTTTGTGCTGGCACAGACTCATACCAGCACGCAGGCACCAACCTGCAGAAGGCTTCAACCTTCTCTCATTCTCCAGCCTCTCCTAGAAGGGAGCTTCGACCCCCTGATTTAACACCAGCTTGAACTGGCAGAAAGCTTCCACTTCTATGCAGAAGACTTCAACCCTCAGATCCACCGAATTTCTTCAATTTCTTCATCAGACTTGCATCAGATCTTTATTATTTCTTTGCTGATCTTCCTAGAGATTTTTCATTTCCTCGATCAACTCCATAGGTGCATCATGGATTTAGCGTTATCAGACAACAGAGTTCGATCATGCAGATCTCATAAAGAGATTTTTATTTACAATGCCTCTGCATGCACACCTCGTACTATGATTCTCATCACCTTATATATTTTTCGCCTTTATTGAAACCATGGGTCAAAACCATTCAATTGCTAATGGTATTATTAAAATTCGAACCAATCCAAATTGAAATCCCGATCTTTGTTCTTCCATGCTCGAATTGTCCCAAAGGTAATCTCTATCTCTGCCAAATAATACTATAGCCAAGGTAAAGTACCAATAATGTGCCGCTGATGGTTTTCTTTCTTTTATTTATCAAATTCGTGAAATTTGATAAATAAATATTATTCACAACTTTTGGCAATTAAATATATAATAGAACTTTATAGTAATAACCAGCGCTTTTATCAAAAGGCTTTTAAATAGACCTTTGGTTCTGGCCCCACATACATAATCGATGACCCAATCAATATAATTTAAAAAACTGGGGCCCATCGCTTACGATCGTTTCCATCGGATGGCGGAGAACACATTGCTCGGCATCAGATGATCCGATGGATATCGTTCATTGATGATGCACGGATGATAATGCGTGATGGCGCGTCGTACCTTGGGTAACTTTCGCGCATCTATAGCTAATGAACACCGTCCGATGACCCCTTCCCAGATCAACGGTGCTTATCAATATCGTTGGGCATCCTGGGTCGAGCAATAACGCGCGATGGCGCGCAGTGACAAGCGGTTTTGTGGAGTCATACAAGGACGCGTGTCGCGCATTCTATGGAATCACTCCCAACCTCTTGAAAAATGCTTGCCCGTCGAAGGTGGTGCGATAGAAACCAAAAACCACCTTTACTGTTTAATCGGTCACGGTTCCACTCTTCCACGCAGGGTTCTGTCGCGCTTCCGTTTGTTATGTTCCACCTCTTTCCTTTCAGGTTCCGTTCATGATTCCAAAGGGTTAGTCCGTGTTCCACCGAAAGTTCAATGCCAAATACTCTGTTTTAGTTCTTTCGCGTTATAATTGGTTTTCTCTCGCTCCTCGTTCCTTTCTCCATGAAATCCAGTCAGCTCCTTACTAATAACGTAGACCCTTCCATCATATATTTAACGAATATATATAACTCCACTGTCTACCAGTTTGGATACACTATCAACCGTATTAACATCGGTTCCTCGATCAACATACAGAGCACAGGGCTTCTTACGGATGTCAATTATCCTTCATAAGGATGCATAAATATGTTCACACATGAATTAACTCGTCCTTATTTATATCGATTCTCCATTAAATACAAAGCTTGCCATCAAGGACAATCATATAATAGGATACAGGAAACATATTGCCAACATTGTCTTTAAATAATTTACTAATTATGCGGGTTTGTTGCATGTTGTTTATTATTTCAAACCAATAAATAATGGACTTACTATTGTTTATTATTTCGTAGGATTCGCAGGATTCATTTGATTCTATGGTCAAGTCTCTGAAAAAACCAATTAAACACTTAAATAGTCAAGATCTGGAAGACAGGCTTTACCCCCACCATAAATTGCCGAAAAACCGGCCTTTAGTTCAGCTTGCTATGCTGAAGACAAGGGTGGATTTGCATGATCAGTTGAATGAAAATGAATTAGATATTCGGGATGCTTTTGAGGGCAGATCCATAAGCCCCATAGATGAATATCCCATTGCTGCAGAATTTCTATCTGCGTTGAAGCACAAGTATAGTGTTGTATCGGAATACAAATTAGAGGACAACTATACCAAGTCTAAATCAACTGAATCCAGTTCTAGTGCTCTTGAACTTACCGAATTAAAGCCAGAAGCAGGATTTACAATCTCTAATGGGAATGGGTATGGTAGTTCCAATATTGGATTGGATGTCCGGAGCTCTGCAATAGGCACTAGACCTGATCGTAATGAACCCCAACTAATTCAATGTGATGAAAATATGGACTTTGATGATGATCAGGAAAACAAGCGAGAGCATTTTGGCAATATTGAAGAAACTAAAGAGGTTTCCTATGATCGATTGAATCAACTCAGCCATAAGACATCTACTGCAGGTTGGTTTGTATCAGAAGGAGAATCTTTTTTGCTTTCCCATGATGATGGATGCTGCTCTTTTCACGATATAGCAAATTCAGAGGTGTGGAGGTTTTAATTATTGTACTTAATTTTGGGGTTTATGGGTGTTATAATTTATACATTTTGGGATTTTCTATTAGAAATAGGGAAAAGCCTAGGGGTTATATTATTCTCATGGTTTAAATTTCTATATTTGAAATAAAATTCACCAATTTCTATTTAAAAAAATTATTTTCCTAAATATTTGATGTAGTTTAAATAGGATGTAGTTCATTTCAAAGACTGTTGAAATTTTCTAGAAACTATGATTGGGATTTCAAGAATATCTATGCACTCTTTAAATTTTCCCTTAACATAAAGGGCAGTTGATGTATGAGTAATACTCAGTATTGTTTTTTTCCAATCTCCAGGAGAAGGCTGAATATAAAGCTCCATATGGGCTTACCACAAACATGTGGGGTGATTGCTGGTTGATCAGAGCAGCTGGTTCAGATGGTTGCTCTGGTAAATATGTTGTGGCAACATCTGCAGGTTCTACATTGGACTCAAGTTTCTGTTCATGGGACTTTTATAATAAAGACATTATGGCATTCCATACTAAATCAGAGGCCTTCACTTCAACGTCCAGTACCATCTCTCATTTTTGGCAGAGAGGGATGTCTCGAGGAGAAATTTTGGCTTTGCAAATGTTGTGCCAGAGAATCAACATTGGTGGTACAGGCCATGTGGGCCTCTTATGGTATCTACTTCCAGTGCCCAAAATATAGTTAATATTTGTGATATTCGTGATGGATATCCTGTGATTTCAATGTGTTTGTTTTGAAAGTTTAGGTTTCATAGTAAATCATCAATGGGCTCTGAAATAAGGCCACATTGAAATCTTGGATACATGTTTCATGCCAAAATAAGTTGTATCTTCCATAAATACACAATCTTGGACCACTCTGTATAAATCTGCTTCTCAGAAAATATTACATCTCCCTCATTATACAGGTGGTGTTCTTACATGCATAGCAAAGGCATTGTTTTGGCAATCATTTTTTAAGTCACTAGATATTGTGGGTACAAGGATCTAGGGTCTCCACATGAAACTGTGTTGCCCGGAGACTCACTCTGCCTGTCCTTAAATTTGTAAACATAGTAGTATGCCAATGCTTCTTTCATTTTGTATGCATAAGACGATTTTTTGTCAAAGTCCATAATTGTTTTTAAGTTTTATCCATCCTAGTTTTGGTGTGAATGCAGAGGTTTTTGGCTCAACACATATCTGTTATATCTTTGTACTTTTCCTTTACTAACTATTTTAACTTTCTAGTTATATTTAGAGGTGTATTTTAAGGGATGAGGGGAATTACTTGGATTTAGTGCTGCCAGGCTTATCATTTATTCTCCAAATGAAGCCCTGTAATTTGTAACACTATATGGGCATGCAGCTCACTTGTTAAAATATAGTTGATACAATATTTTGTACATGAAGCCTGGAATTGTGTACATTCCTGGAATATATTAATTTGTAGGCATGCTTAAAAGAGATATAGGGTTTGATAAAATCAAAAACCCTGAACATGAAGAAAAAAAAGAGGCAGTTATTTTATACAGATAGAACCAAGACACTATTTCCTCATTAATAACAAAACCTCAGTCCAAAAATCATATGTACAAATTCTAGAAGTCGAAAGTTGAAAATTTCTGAAATGGAACTAGGCCCTTTTCAAAAGAATAAATTTAGTAAAAACGAGGGTGAATAAAGTTAGCTTATCAAAATTTCCACATACCGTGTTAGCAAGGAATGACTCCGAGTCCTGAGCAGTGAGACTGAGGAATTGCTCTTTTGTTGCAGGTTGCAGTTCCCTTCTCCAACACGATGAAAATAAAATTCTTAGCTCTGGAGTCTGAAGCCCGAGTCACAACTTGGAAGTTGGTAAGAAAAATTATCAGGGTTGTTGCTAGTTGGCTTGGAGTTCGCAGCCTCATTAATTTTCTTTAATGCATTTCCTTCAATGCTGTAGTTGTCACTGGCCAGCAACCTTTACAATAAAATTTATTAGACCCGTCATGCTACGAGGAAAATTTGACGTGATCACTGATCATCGATTTCTTATTGTGATAACAAATATTGGAGATTTACTGTCCTGTTTTAAAGTTTCTTCTTTTTTTTTAAATTGAAACTGCCGTCGGTATACCAACGCCTTGTAAGCGTCGCTCTTCTGACGTTTTTAACGATTTCCATTTTCGTCGGTCTTGTGACGTCCGTCGATATTGCGACAGCTCTAGAAACGTCGAAAGAGTGACAGCACAAAGACGTCGAAAGGGTGACGTTCAAAATTTCGGACCACATTTCATCGGAATTGCGACAGTTCTTCCTGGCGTCGATATTGCAACGCTTCTAGAAAGCATCGGTCTTGTGACACTTTTGCAATACGTCGGTCTTTTGACACTTTTGTACAACGTCGGAATTGCGACAGTTTAGACACATCAGAAGAGCGACAAGATAAAGACGTCAGAAGAGTGACGTTCAAAACGTCGAACGACATTTCGTCAAAATGGCGACACTTTACAAACGTCAGAAGAGCGATGTTAAAAACGTCGGACCAAATTTCGTCAGAATGGCGACACTTTACAAACGTCGGTTTGGGAAACGTCGGAAGAGCGATGCGTGTTTGGAAGTGGCGGAAAAAGTGTCGGTAGTGCGACACTTTGTAAATGCGTCGGAATTGCGACGGCATGACAAACCACGTTTTTCCCGTCCTCGAACTGTCGCTCTTACGACGACTATGTGTCAGAATAGCGACGATTTGGCCGTCGGAAATTGCGCAAAATTTTCTAGTGCATAACTGATGTGTGTGTGCACCAGCTGTTGGCATTGGTGCACGATGGTTGTCTATGGATCCAAAACTGAATTCCAATCAATGTCACGCTGATCCACCGAATCACCAGCCTGCCGAAGAAGGGACCTCACCCTATGGCGAAATATGGAAATAGCCAGGAGCAGAAATTCGCTGCGAAGGTGAAAGCCAATTATAAGGTGGGACATGATACCAAGGGCTTCATGGTGCAGTAGATCGAATATCCATCAGTGTGCCTCGGGACCTTATTTTTGGGCTGAAAAATGATGCACAAGTGCAGGCCTAAGGTGGCCCCCTCGCATATCATCGCACTAGCAGGAAAGTGCAAGAAGGATGTGAGATTTAACTAGTCACAATACCTATGCACTGAGTTCCTGGAAACCGTGTGCGAGGCACAGGAGGAGGGGAAAAAGTTTTGCTATTCTTGGCTGCTCCTGCTCATTGCTCTGGCTGCATTGGAAACACCAAAGAGTGAATTCACCCTAGTCGTGGAGCCTGGTGTATTTGAAGGGGCGCGCTACGCCAACTTGTGGGATTCTACAGATCCTAAGTGCGTGAGGGAAAATAAGATATTTTGGGTCTTATTCGAAGGAGTGTTGGTTGCAGTGATCCACTCATGCCCTCAGTTTTCCCCAGCTGCATATAAGAAGTATAAGGTCATTGTATACTTTCAGGTGTCGATGCACAATGTACAAATTCATGCGCACAAGGATAGGGTATGGTACAACCTACCCCACATGGTGACAGAGGTCGAGATTGACTAGGTCATTGCAACTTGGCCAGCTGCATGGAAGACCAGGCTAAGCTCCACCAAGCTTGTCACAACCTCAACATCTTGAAAATAAACAACGAATGCTGCCAAAGAGAAAGGAGCAGAGAAAGAAGCGGAGAAGGAACATGAGATGGAGCCATGGGTTGATCTTGGTGGTGCAGATGGAAAGAATTGTACCGAAGTTGAGTCCCCCAGAGGTACCAAGTGAGGAGCTGAGACTCCCAAGGGTGCGCGCAAGAAGTGAAAAGGGTCCAAGATAGGAGGCGTGGATGATGTCACCCTCACGGAGGATGACCTGGATAAAATTACCAATGTGGTCACCTCCGCCTCTAAGGATCGATGTACTGCGCTGGAGGACTAGTACAAAGATGCGGTGGAGGAAATGCAGGCAAGTCTGCAGGTACTAAAACTCAAGACAAACAACATTCAAGTGAGTGTTGCTCAGGTGAGGCCAGATCAAGCGAGTGTGATTACCATCATGGTCCTTAGCACAACAGATAGTCTAATCTGCCCATTCCCTGGAGCTGCGGTTACTTTGGAGCAACCTAACTTGTGCGCACATGTGTAGACATGCTCTGAGGTTGGTATTTACTTGTCTATGCTTCCCATCGGTAAGTTTCACAACATTCAGACCATTATCACAGACGAGCTGCAATGTCGAGAGGCACACATGCACTAGGAGCTCATAGAGGCCGAGTAGAAATTTGCAGCACACACACAAGAGTCTCTGCAGGCTCAGACATCTCAGCAAGAAATGGTGGCCCAGCGTGCCGAGCTAGAAAGTTTGATTGATCATCATTGTGGTGACCTCCCTGAGCTTGCCATCCTTGCCTTTGTTGCGCCTTAGGACAAGGTCGAAGGATTAGTGGCCACCTTGAAGGCCTCCCACTCAGAAGTCCAAGTGGTAAAGGCTAATTTTGAACAATAGATTGCAGAATTACAGGCCAAGCTCCAGCTAGAGACGTCGCCTGAAGTACGAGCCCATCATGTTGACCTGGTAAAGGAGGCATCAACTTGCATTGTAGAAAAAATCGATAAGGGCATAGATCTCCTCGACACGACCATGGTATTATGTAATTCATTGCAAACAGACCCCCTCATCAGAAATATCTCACAAGATCTGCGCGATAAAGGACAGACATTCGATGAGCTTTAGGAGGCACTGCCCACACTTGTGCCTGCTCAAAGAATGGCTCATTTGCAGAAAAGTAGGGTGTTGCATGGATAAATTGAAGATATGAACCATAAGAAGCACATTTTGAACACTCATATAAAGACGTGGCATGATGAAGCAATGAAGTTATCTCAGGAAAGTTATCTCCGGACCTAGATTCTATCGTAAAGACCCTGGGCTAGACGCAATGGAGCATCAGTCTTACAGCAGAATAAATTACATTACAGAAGTTGGTGGACGAGGCTCAGAGTGATACTGAACAGAGCATGGGCGTCCTTGCGCCCTTCAACACACCAGTAAAGCATTGAAGACGAAGATGAAGACCCCAACGCCTCTTTGACTCAGGATGAGTCACAAGATTGTGTTCGGTGATTCTTGGAGCAGGGTCCCTTAGGACCACAATTTTGGGTTGAATAATAGTATTTTTGTTAGTTTTTAATTTTGGACTCTAAGCAATGAAGATTCAAGGGGATTTGGGGCAATTCAAAGTCCCTTCATGAGTTGTAGTGGGTTAAAAGGGTAAAATAGGGGTCTCAAACCATGGTTCTAAGTTAATGGATAGAAATCTGAAGTGAATCTATTGTAAGTGTTTTGTGTCTGAAAGGATCCTACTGGTTGTGTGTGTAGAGACCTTAGTTCGGTTGTGTGCAGACCCTGCTGGCTGTGTGTGCGGGTAGATTTGGTAATTTTTAAGGGTTTCTATGAAATACTAATGAATATAGATTTGTTTTTTGCAAATTACCTGTATCGACTACATATGTGATTTTATTTTTTGTATGACCTCTATTTATGTGTATGATTTATGTTTCCTGCATATGATTTATATTATCTTTGATCGGTGGTGAGCCCTGGTATTGCACCAAGAGTGCTGCAACTCCCAAGGGCTGCCCTACTTTACTTTATCAATCCAGGGTTTGTACAAACTTGGAGGTGACAGTGATATATACACAACAGATGCATTCTACTCATGTCATTCTCTTCCTCTCTACGAAAGGGTGCTACTTCTAGGGGTTCTCAGTGAAGTCTATCACACTTCAATGAAACTAAACTAAATTGTAGAAAGGAAATGACAGAAGGAAACTAAATTAAATTTCCGAAAAGAAATGATAGAATGGAAACTAACTCTAAACCATACTTAACTTGGCCAAACGGATAAATGCACTCTACTTTTCCTATGATATATCTACCATGCTACCATGCTTCTAACCATGCAACTATTCATGATCTAACTAAACTTTAAAAAGTGTTGCTTGCAGTTTGCAGAAAACGGGCTAAAGAGGCTAATGGAGGGCTTAAACACATGAAATAGGGCCTAGAGGTGGAAAGAGCAGGTTTAACCTTATTAAAGCTTATAATATTGTAAAAATGATTTGGAACAGAATTATTCGAAAAGTGCGATGGCGAAGAAGCAGGAGTACAGTTCAAGAGTGGGAGCGAAATGCGATTTGCGGAAAGGGAAAAGGTTGTGATTTGCGATATGTGATATCGCAATATCGCAATCGGTAGACAGGAGTGGTAAATTTTATCAAGGAGCGGATAAAGGTTGCAAAATCTGATTTGCGACAAAATAAAGATTGTGAAATGTGATTTGTGATTTGCGGTGTGGTGGAGTACAGAGCGATATCGCAATCAACGTTTGGAGTGGTAAGTATTAAATGAAAAGGGGAAAAGTTTCAAAATGCGAAATGCGATTGCGGTAAGGCTTAAGTTTGAGAAATTCGATGGGTGACGTGGTGGTAGGACCGGCGGTGGAGTGTGATGACGATATCGCAATCGGCGTTGGAAGTGGTAAGTGTTAACGGGTACCACATGAAAACTGTGATTTGTGATTTGCGATGGGGATAAAAACTACAGGATGTGATTTGCGATAGGATAAATATTGCGAAGTGCGATTTGTGATTTGCAATGGGGATAAAAACTTCGGAATGTGATTTGCGATAGGATAAAGATTGTGAAGTGTGATTTTCGATTTGCGATGAGTCAAATGACGTGGCGGTGGGACCGATGCTAGAGTTCGATACCAATATCGCAATCGAAGTTGGGAGTGGAACGTGTTACGAGAACTAAGTAAAATATGTGATTTTTGATGTGCGATGTGACAGACTACGAAGAGTTATCGCAAATTGGCATTTCAAGCGTAAGTCTTAAAAAAAAAGGAAAAAGGTTGCGAAGTGCGATTTGCAAAAAGGCCAACGGTTGAGATGAGCCGGATGATGTGGCATTGGGATCGGTGATGGAGCATGATACCAATGTCACAATTGGAAAACAGGATTGGGAATTCTTAAAATGAAAAAGGAAAAATATGCAAAATGTGATTTGCGAAAAGGCAAAGTACGATAGCAGGAAAATCGATGAGGCAAGGCAGAGGTTGAATTTTAATGGTTTTCTTTTGTTTTGCATTACAAGCGTAAGGCAACCGTGACCAATAAAAACAAAGGAATAAGGTGGTTTAATGGTTTAAGTGATTTTAGGGATAAAAGTTTGGTGCAACAGTTAGAATAAAGAAAAAAAGAGGGAATGGAGGGCGTAACAGCAGTTTGCAGATTGTGAAGACACAGAGGTAAAATGAATCGGGGAAGCACCACGAAGCTGCTCTGGGTCTTTAACATTAATTCCTATAAACAACTTTGTTGATCCATGCACGAAAAAAATACAAGTGTGTGATATTTAAACAATGAATAGAAAGCAGTTTTTTGGCCTATGGGAAAGTCTACCCCCCTCGAGCTCTATTGACATAGATGAGAAGGGAATTCTAGATCCACAACTTTTAGATTTTTATCCTCTATTCTATTACTCATAATAAAATTAAAACCTACAGCAGCAATTCAAAACAGCAACTTGAAAATATCAAAAGCAAGATTAACTAAATGACAGAAACAAAAATAGCTAATTGACATAAACAAAACTAGTTAAATGACAAAAAGGAAAGAACAAAAACAACAGAGAAGTTGAGGCACATGGGTTGGGCCCTAACCCACAAGCCAAGATCTCTAGATCTAGATCAATAAAAATTCATCTGAATACTCATTGCATTAAAAATACAATCTTATTACATCCTGAAAGTCTTAAACAACAAAAGCCTAATAGAATGGAAAATGAATGGCATGGGATGGAATGGAATGAACTACATCGAATGGACCAGAATCCACCAGAATCGACCCTCATTAGCTCTTGATCAGCTTTATTTATCCTCAATGGTAGCTACCAACAGCTCCCTAAAAAATAGGTAATGAATCCACTTGACTCCAAGTGAAATATGGCTTGAGTGCACTTGGTCTTGAGTTGCTTGGCTTCCTCTGGAATTCGAATTGATGGAGGGGATCTCATGAGGATCCTTTGGATGCCTTTAAAAGTTAAGGAGGGTGGAAAAACCCTTTGAATCTCTCCAAGATTTCTCCCTAATTTCCTGATATTGTGCTCATTTATTCTTCACTCTTGATCTTCGAGTGGTAGGGAGCAAGTCCCTAAATTTTCTCCTTCTCCAAATTTGTATAATCTGCCCAATATTCTCACAATATTCTACAAAAATAACCAATATTAGGCACAAATATGCAATTACCTTTAAAACTTTCTAAGAAAATATTAAAGCATAAGAAAACATTACTAAGTGTAGAAGGAGAGATATAATATATATTTTCATGCGTATAAGAAAGGTAGATGGGCCTAAAAAAGGTTATATGGGCCTAAGAAATGTTAGATGGACCTTATTTTATGTCTAATTTAGAGGCCCATCATCACCCCCCTACTGAAATTGTTGCTCATCCTCTAAGCAACCTGTTCATCCTCCCTGCCTTACGGTTCTTCCTGCATTATGGCTTATTTCATTTTCTGTTTATTGGCCCATGCTTTGCTCCTCCTGCTGATCTTCTTGCTATTCTTCTTGCATTTCTTCTCGTAGGTGCTTCATGGAGGTCCTCAAATGCCTTAATCAATTTTGTTTTGCATTTAAAGAGGTGGTGGGTCCACCTTTTAATTTCTTTTCTTTCTGTCTTTTTTATTTATTTATTTTATTGCATACAAAAAAAAACTCAGAGTTATTTTTCTGTTAACTGAGTTCACCCTTGGTTACCCCTTTGGCACTCCTTGTCTTCCATTACATGAACCGCTTACTACCCACTTTCTCAAGTCCTTTTTACTTTTTTCTTGTTCCTCTTCTTGGTGGAAAAAGTGAGGCTAGTTGCTAGATAAGGCTGAGGTTTCCCGGCTACTGATTTTGGCTCTATAAAAAACTTTCCTTCTCACACTTTTTAATGTTTTATTAAGCTAAAATAGATTCGAAGAAAGGGTTAGATGATTACATACATGAGCCTTACCATTATTTGTTTTTGCAGGTGATATTGAAGATGCTGCTGAAGCTGCTACTGAAGTTGCATGTGGCGATTTGATGGAGGTCCTTTTGTAGCATTTGAGCACATGAGGAGGAAGTCCAAGTTTGACTACCTTTGACTAAATTGTTGACCATTTTTTCTTTTTATGCCAACTTGTTGTTTTCTACTTCCAAAGGTTGGAGAGCACCTGCATTCATTAGAGAGAGATACATGGATAAATGATTTTTTTTTGTTTTTAAAGGCCTACTAGCTACCTCAATGAGGTTTTCCACTAGTAGGTCTTCCTAGGCGCCTCAAAGAAAGTTTTCACCTAGGATATTTAATTTTTTCCTCTCTTTGTTTTCAGCCCAATGACCGCCTCATGGAGGTTTTCAATTAGTGGGCCAATCTCAGACACCTCAAAAGAGGTTTTCACCTGATATTTTATTCTTCTTCCCTTTTTTCTTCTTTTTTTTCTTTTTCACTTTCCTACTCTACTTGAAAAAAAAAAAAAAAAAAAAAAAAAAAAAACCTTTTTCAAGTATAGGAATACTTCCAATGGAGCCATGTACACAGCAAGATGACAGATAAAATCAGGTGCCTACTTGGAATACATGCTCTAACATGTACCTGAATATAAGAGATGAATTACTTTGACTGGGGTTTGTTGAGTCCCGAATTTGCCTCTTTTCCATACACTTTTCCATATCTTTTTCACTCACCTAAACCTCCAAAATTGTCAATATCATGTGCAAAAGGGTATCTAACATGGTTTTTAATTATGTTTTTGTGTTTTCTATTTGATTTAGATTTTGTTCATACAGCTGCGGAAACTTGCCACTTTCCGTAGCTGCTGCAACTTTCCGCAGCTATTTTGTGGAAATCTATGCTACAGGTGTCTACGAAGGAAACGAGCCACATGGGCAGGCTAGGAATGACGAGGACATGGTTCGTGTCCTATTGGTTCAAGTAAATTCGTCAAAGAAAGCCGCGGTCAAAGCCATCCACGTGGAAGTCAACTATGGAGTTCTATGTCGGCTAGACTCTGTTTCGTGGCATATAAACAACCATACGGCCGTTTCTAAGCTTGCGGAGGTTAATTGACATATGTGCAAAGTTCTGGAGTTGAATTCAAGCACCCACCTTTCATAGATCCGTTTTCCAACATGGCCATACTCCTATATCCATGGCCTTAGTGGTCTACGTGCTGGCTGCTATCATAAACTTCAGGAGACAGTTACAGTTTATTGCTTTATATAGAGCATTTGCATACGCACGTAGAGTTAGTGGTTGAGTTGTTAGTTGATAGTTGATGTGCGTACTCTGTTATGTTAGCTTTGTAGTGATTACGCTGCCTTGAGCCGTAATACTACCAGTCTGTAATGAATTGCTTTTTAATGTGAAAAGACTCTGTTTTCAACTTAATTCGTGTTTGAGGATCGTACCAGAGCTGTGTAGAGGGCCCCTGCTCAGCCGAGGTTCTGTGTATTAATGTATATATATTTCAGTTCATTTCTTTAAAAAGTCATCGTATCATAATCCATTACATGTTCATATTTCATAGTTGTTTCATTTCTGTTCATACATTTCTATAATTTCCATTGCATTCTTGTTTTTCATGTTTTTATGATTGTTAAATCACTGATCAGTTTTCTTGTGCAGGTTTTAGGTAGACAGCCCGGGAATTTTCATAGTATTTTGGCTAATGATATGAGACTAACATTATTCTGCTGCTAGTTTCCTTTTCATAGCATTTGTTTAACTTCAGTCTTGCTTTGTACATTTCAGTTTTGTTTATCTGATTCAGTAGTTAAATTTAAATATATTAAGCCGCTCATAGTGTCTTCAGTTGCCTCCGAAAGCCACAGCTGGACTGATGGTGAGGGACTGCATGATGAAATGTGTAGTTTAGTATTAGTTTCTTTTCTGCAAAATTAGATATATTAAGCTGCTCATAGCGTCTTCAGTTACCTCCGAAAGCCACAGCTGGACTGATGGTGAGGGGCTGCATTAGGAAATGTGTAGTTTAGTATTAGTTTCTTTTCTGCAAACTTAGATATATTAAATCATGTATGACATCTTCAGTTGCCTCCGAAAGCCACAGCTGGACTGATGGCGAGGGATTGAATTATGTGTGTATGGTTTAGTATTAGTTTACTTTCTGCAAATTAAATAATCAGTTACACAAGTTGTTTATGATTACTTCCGCAAGTCATAGCTGGTCTAATGATGAAGGGTCAGGAAATGAATTGATGTAATCTGATTTAGATTTATTTCATTGCAATTTTGAATTTCCATAAGCGTAGTTTCTTTTGTGTTCAGTTGGCAGCAAGAATAGTTTAGTTTTCATGTTCACTAGTTTCTTGTTTTGATTCATTAGATTAGCAACACTTTTCATTTCAGCAGTATACTTTTACTTTCTTTTTAAGTTTTGTCATTGTAATTTCAATTTGCTTTTAAAGTTTCGAGATTGGTAAATCATTATAGGGGATATCACTTCCTTGAACAAATATAACCAAGCTTGTTTTTCACTTTATAATTTCCATTTTACCTTAGAAAGACCACAAAAGACAAAAAGTTAAGAAAGAGGTTATCTTGCACATATAGTGCGCCGCACTTCATCAGCTTACGATTCCCGGATTGACAATTAAATGCAGCAATTTAGGACACACTAAATTTACCAAACATTTTGGCGCCGTTGCCGGGGAAGTGTAACTAGGTAGCCAATTTCTTAAAAAAAAAACATAAAATCATAAAAGAAGGGAAAACTCGATAACTTCTTGAAGTATGCTCTCCTCTTGCACCTAGTGTGATCTGGAGGATCAGAAAAGAGAGTTATTGGTTTAGTAATTTCTTAAGTATGCTCTCTTCTTGCACCTAGTGTGATCTGGAAGATCAGAAAGAGAATTATTAGCCCAACTTTAAAAAAAAAAAAAAAAAATGACATGCATAGAGCAAGAGATTCTAGGGGAAGGTTTATAGCTAAAGCCAAGAGTTTGATTTTCACAACTCCATCTTCTTCAAGGCATAGACCAGATTCACCACCATCTACCCCTAGCCTTAAGATTTTTCGAAGTCAAAGAACAGCTGAATTAGAGGATTCTCCTATACCACCTACTAAAACCCACTTAGAAAACAAAGAGACTTTCTCTCATCCTTCCTTGGTAGAAGAACTAGAGGACTATAAGGACTCTAAAGAAACTATCATGGCAGAGGAATTAATAAATAGAGGTGGAGATAGAAGAGGAGGAGATAATGAAGATAACAATGGTGAAGGAAATAACGGTAGAAATAGGGACAATTTGCTTGGATTCCCTATAGTTGATGAGGAAACTCATGCAACAATGAAAAATATTTCACCATCTGTTCTCCCTAACTTTTATGGATTACGAAGTGAGGATCCTGAAACATTTCTGTTTGAGTTTGAAGTAGTGTGCCGAACTTATGACTATATGGAAGATTCTCAAAAACTCAAACTATTTCCTTCAACTTTGAAGGGATCTGCTTTGAAATGGTTCATGGGATTAGCCACTCAATCTATTAGGACTTGGAATGATATGAAACAAACATTTTTGGATAGATACTTGGACTATTGTATTCCCACCAATCACAAGGATGAGGTATTCAAAATGATGCAAAAAGAATATGAAAATTTGGAAGACTTAATTGAAATATTTCAATACAACTTGAAAAGAGCAAAGATGAGCAACTTAGATAACGAAACCTTGAAAGCCCTCCTATTAAAAGCCATTAGAGATGAATGGATAGACATTTTAAACATGATGGGGAAAGGAGACATCTCTCAACTTCCATTTCATGATATAACAAAACTATGTATCCATCTCTCAAGGGGAAAATCAAAAACTGGAAAAGGGCCTAGGGATTCTTCTCTTATTAGGGCTAACAAATCTGCAACTGGATCAGTAAGTAGGGCAGAGATTGGTAATATGCTTGATGAGTTTAAAACTGATATCTTAGGGAGTCTTAGTGAACAACTAGACACCCTTAAAATCCAAAACAAGTAGAAAGCAGAAACAGATGCTTTAGCCATCTTTTGTCCGAAATGTAGAAAGAAACATGCTTTAAGGGAATGTCCCTTGGATGCAAAAGTTGTAGAAACATGTATGATTTGCTCAGAAAATCATGAAATCAAGGATTGTCCTTCAATCCCTGGACTCAAAGCCGTTTTTCAAGAAGATCCAAATTCAATAGAATCTCTCTGTTTTGTCGCAAGGAGACCTTGGCAGGGACAACAATCTCAAGGGTTTAATAACCCTATGAATCTTCAAACCCCACCAAATTGGACTCCTTGGCAACAACCTTGGCCCCAACATCAAAATTCATATCAGCCATGGGTACAGGGGATGCAAAATCCTTATGGGATATTTGCTCAATTTTATCAATATCCTCCATCTTTTCAAAATCAACAAGCTCCACAACTTCCAAGCCCAAATCCACAACTTTCATTGCCATTTCCACAACAACCTTCTCAACAAAATACAAATCCTCAACTCATGCTTCCATACCAACAGAAGACAAATCAACTTCCAGCTCAGCCATTGCCAAATCCTAACAATAAGAATCCTCAAACTACTTATATGGTAGAAGGAAAACAATTTCCTACCTATATGATTGTTCCTCTCAACGATGTACAACTCAGATCTGGTAGAGTTTTAGAAAAACCTTCTATAGATATTCAAGAGCAAGATACCTCTGAGGAGGACTCTCTTCAAGTCAATAAGGGTTCCGAGGAAGAATCTCTTCAAAATTCAAAAATTCAAAAAGAAAAAGAAAAGCTAACATCCACAACTCCTATAGTTGAGCAACCTGTATCTTCATCTACACCTCCTTTTCCGAAAAGACTACAAATTGATAAGGGGGTGGAAAAACAAATCTTGTTGCCTAACTATGAATTTCTAGATGAATTGAAGAATGTTTGTATCAAGATTCCATTGCTACAAGCCATTCGAGAAATTCCTATTCTAGCAAAAACCATAAAGGAGTTGAGTTTCAAAAGACCAGGAAGAAAGCTAAAGGACACAAGAAGAATCCACCTGGTAGGAAAGATTGCATACATTATGATGGGAAAAATTGCCATGCAGAAGTATGTAGATCCTGGAAGTCCAATTGTCAAGACACATATAAATGGGATAGAAATTCCAAACACATTGATTGACTTAGTGGCTGCTATCAACATTATGAGTAGACAGACTATGGAACAGTTAAAACTTCCTAACCTTCTTTTTACACCTACTTTATTGCAACTTGCAGATCGATCGGTTATTAAACCATATGGTGTATTAGAAGATATTTCAGTCTCCTTAGATTCTTGGGAATATCCAGTAGACTTTATGATTTTGACTCCCAAAAGTAATCTAGGAGGACATCCAATTATTTTAGGAAGACCTTGGCTGGCCACAGCTGATGCTTTTATTAGTTGTAGATCTTGAGAAATGTACATTTCTAATGGTAATTCGACAAAGAAATTCAATTTGTATCCTCCTGCAAGAGCAATTACAGAAATAGGAGACAATGAATGGGTCGATGATGAGAACACTATACAACCTGTCTTTACCATTTCTGAAATTAGTGAGAATAGTCAAATTCTGAACACATTAGAAAATTTTGAGATAACTTCAGAATATGACCCCACACAATTTCAGTTGGAATCTGACATAGAATATTTATCATCAAGACAAATGTCTCTCTACTCTATGGAAGAGTTTGGTAATTCTGCTTTTGATATTTTTCCAGAAAAGACATTGAATATTAATAAACATCTGGAGAAGTCACAACAAGAAGAACTAACCAGAATCTTGCAAAAACATTCTACTGCATTTGCATGGGAGTATACTGACATGAAGGGTATTGATCCCAAGACTTGCATCCATCATATCTATATTGAGGAAAACAGTAGACCAATCAGACAACCTCAAAGAAGGATGAATCCAAATCTTAGGGAGATAGTGAAAGAAGAGCTCCAAAAACTTCTCAATGTAAACTTCATTTATCCAATTTCATATAGCCGATGGGTTTCTCCTTTGGTTATAGTACCTAAAAAGAATGGTAAATGGAGGGTATGCATTGATTACAGGGAATTGAACAAAGCAACTTTGAAGGATCACCTTCCTTTGCCTTTTATTGATCAGGTATTAGATACATTAGCAGGTAAAAAGTACTTTTCATTTTTGGATGGTTTTAGTGGCTATAATCAAATTCAGGTAGCACCCGAAGATCAAGATAAGACCACATTTACTTGTCCATGGGGAACTTTTGCCTACCGAGTGCTTCCTTTTGGGTTATGTAATGCACCAGCAACATTCCAAAGAGCAGTACTAGGAATTTTTTCTGATCTAATCCATGATTGTGTAGAGGTTTATATGGATGATTTTACAGTTTATGGTAATTCATTTGAAGAGGCATTAGAAAATTTGGAAAAAGTTCTTATAAGATGTAAAGAAACAAACCTTTCATTAAGCCATGAAATTTTTTTTATGATGTTTACTGAAGGGATTGTTTTAGGACATCATATTTCAGGAGATGGGATTAAGGTTGATAGATCAAAAGTTGAAGTCATCTCCAAGTTACCTATTCCAAATTGTCAAAGAGATGTTAGAAGCTTTCTAGGATTTACTGGTTACTATAGAAGATTTATAGAAAACTTCACTAAAATAGCATCTCCACTCTTCAAATTGCTTACAAAAGACTGTGAATTTAAATGGGATCCCGATTGTCAATCAGCCTTTGAAACTTTGAAAACAAGAATATCTGAAGCACCTATCTTGAGAGGACCAAATTGGAAACTCCCTTTCCATATTTCTACGGATGCTTCAGATACAGCTCTAGGAGCCGTGTTGGGTCAAAAAGATTTAGTTCCTTATGCCATTTATTATACCAGTAAAAATTTGACTCCCACAGAGTTGAATTATACTGTGACTGAAAAAGAGTTTTTAGCCGTTGTTCATGCAATTAATAAGTTTAGACATTACATAACAGGCTATGAAACTTTTATTCATACTGACCATTCTGCAATTAGATATTTAATGAATAAACCTGTTACTAATGGCAGAGTGACAAGATGGCTCTTACTTTTGCAAGAATTCAATATTACTGTGTTGGATAGACCAGGAAAACAAAATACAGTAGCTGATTTCTTGTCTAGGATTCAAAATACTAAAGAAGATTATCCTGTAGAGGATAAGTTTCCTAATGAATACTTGTTTGCAGTAACTATTAAGACTCCTTGGTATGCAGATATTGCTAACTATTTGGTTACAGGGAAACTGCCTTCACATTTATTTCCAAGTGAAAAACGAAAAATTATTCAGAAGAGTTCAAAATATTCATGGATTTCTAACGAATTGTTTAAAACAGGGCCAGATCTTGTGATCAGAAGATGTGTCAGGGAAGATGAAATGCCTGATATTTTTAAGGCATGTCATGATGAACCATGCGGCGGACACTTTGCGGACAAAAGGACGGCCTATAAAATCCTTTCCTTGGGATATTATTGGCCTTCTCTCTTCAAATATGCAAAACAATATGTCAAAAGGTGTGATAGCTGCCAAAGAGTAGGGAAACCTACCCTTTCAAATGAAATGCCACTGCAAACACAGGTACTCATTGAACCTTTTGAAAAATGGGCATTAGATTTCATTGGACCAATTAATCCACCATCAAAGCAAAAGAAGTATATATTGGTTTGCACTGATTATGTTACTAAATGGGTAGAAGCTAAAGCATTAGTATCTGCTACTGAAAATTCAGTTGTTCATTTTCTTTATGAGGATATTTTACTCGCTTTGGTGTTCCAAGAGAAATTGTAACAGATCAGGGGAGCCAATTCACATCCAATTTGGTGGAAAAGTTGATGGAAGAATACAAAATCAAGCACAGAAGATCTACTCCTTACCATCCACAAGCAAATGGTCAAGTGGAATCCACAAACAAAGTTCTTGAAAGTATCATCACCAAAACTGTTCATCTACATAGAAGAGATTGGGCAGAAAGGCTTCCAGAAGCCTTGTGGGCCTACAGAACTACATGGAGGAATACAACAGGACATTCTCCCCATGAACTTGTTTATGGGAAAGAAGTCTTGTTCCCCATTGAGTTCCAAGTCAAGACCTTCAAGATAGCAGTTCAGTTGGGAATGGACTTATCAGAAGCCCAAAAGCATAGAATGGAGCAGTTGAATGAGCTAGATGAGATCAGATAAGAAGCAATTCTAAGGACTGATCTAGTTCAATATCAAAGAACTAAATGGCATGACAAATATATCAAAGAGAAGAAGTTTCAAGAAGGAGATTGGGCATTGTTATTTGACTCCAAGTTTAAAGATTTTCAAGGGAAATTTCAGACTCATTGGCTTGGGCCATATGAGATTGACAAGATCTTTAACAATGGAGCCGTAAGAATCAAGACCATTGATGAGTTTCAAACTCCTCTTATAGTGAATGGCCATAGATTGAAAGTTTATCATAAGCCACTCTCTAAAGAGGATTTTGTCAAGTTGTTTCAAGAAAGTTCTGCAATCAGGCTGGTACAGAAGAATTCTTCTTCTCCACCAGCCTAGCTTTTGTTTTTCAAGTTAAAAAAAATAAAAAATAAAAAAAAATAAAAAAAATAAAATGGTATAAGCCTGAAAACCAATCATTGATTGGCAGTCTTATACAGAAAATATGGGGTGAAAATCAAGGACACCTGACACTCTATATTTTCCAAAAAAAATTTGTGTTTCATTTCATTTCATCTCACCACTCACTCCATTTCATTCCACTTCATTTCATTTCATTTCATTTCATTTCACTTCATTCCACTTCATTCCATCCATTCCATCAATAAAAATCTTTTTATGACCATTTCCACCCTGTCATTTGTCACTTGTTCATTTCTATTTCAGCCAAGTAATAGCTGTGTCAGTTTCCGCAACGGACATCTGTTTCCGCAGCTGACTCCATTTTCCGCAGCCAGGAGCAGATTCCGCAGCTACTACTACTCTGTTTTCAAAAAGAATGTACAGTTAGTTGTTATTTTCATAAATTATGAAATAAAATGCAGGAGAGAGGATCAATGGAACATTCAAGACACTAATGAAGATCAATCAGTTGAAGACCAAGGGCAAAAGCAAGGATTCCAAAGGTATGAATAAAGTTTATTTCAAATAGTATTGAAAAACACATTTTTATGTAATTTTAAACTATGAGCTCTACCCATAACGCGAAATGATTATATTGACAGTCCCGTAACCTTCCACGATCTCTATGTTATCCTCTTGCATTTATTCACCAACGGTTTTCATCATTGAAATTCCGACTCTCACTCATGTTCAAATATCCCACCGTAAATAATGATACGTATTTGAGTTGACAAAGGACTCTTACAAGCCGCATAACTTCATAATCATTGATTGAAACGTGTTTATATTTATTACATAGCCACCAAAATTCAAAATGCGGCCGAATGCATTATACTTTGTTAACCTCTTTGTCGTGTCTCTGTCGTGTTTACAAAACCCCACGTTACTCATTCTCACTCCCTGTTTCACTCCATTCCGTTCCTTTTGCTCACTCTCATTCCCGTATATCCACCCACAGTCTTATTCCATTCTGTTTATGGTGCTCATTTCCGTTTTGTGATAACATTCCCACAGTATTGTGCTAGATTCTGTGTATTCCATCGTTCCATTTCCACTTAAACCCTCACAGAGGCAAGCCTGTGAAGCACAGAGAAGTAAAATGGGAAAATTATTAAGGGCAGAGCCGGAAGGACCGAAATTTATAGAGGGATTTCCACAAGCAAAAGAGATTTTGAGGAAAGCTAAATGGCTGCGTTTTATTCAGAAATTCAGGGGTTACCACAGAGAAATTACCAAAGCGTTTGCAAGATCATTTGATGGCTCGGAAGCAGAAGTGGGAGACCTCAAGTTTTTGGTCAATGAAGCATCAATAGCAGCAGCCACAGAGCTTCTTCAGGAAGGAGAACGTTGGTTCAAAAATAAAAGTATCATTGATGAGGCATGGAGAACAATCCTCTGAAATCAAGGTATGGATATCACTGTTTTCAAAAGAGGAATCCCTGTGCATGCAATAAAAGATGAATGGGCCACTTTACTACTCATTGTTCAGAAATTTATTACATGTGAAGGCCGTTTTTGCTCTATGTACATGTATCATACTAGGCTATTGATGAATTTTCTTGAAAACCAAACTCTCAATCTTCCTTATTTCCTATTCAATAGCTTGAAGAAAATGGCTGTGACTGTGCAAAAACACCTAGGAGATGTAGAGCCTCATTTATATCACCATGGGCTTATAAAAATTCTGATTGAAAAGGAGCTAAAGGAAAGAAAAGATTCATGGGAACAATTCCTAGTTAGAAACTTCTTTGAAGAACCTCAGGAAATTCCTGAAGGTAATCCAATTAGAAGGAGTAGAAGAAAGAAAATAAATGTTGAAACCCAAGTTGCTCCTACACAGGAAATTCCCGTAGCTAGCACAGCAAAAAGAAGTAGAAGGAAAAGAACAATAGATGAAATCCAAGATACTTCTACTACTACTATGAAGAAAACTGATAGGGAAGAGAGATTGGTAAAAAGGAAGAAGAAGGAAATTAAAGCTAAGAAGCCAACAATACCAAAAGGGAAAGAAATTATTGAGGTTGTCCATAAAACTTCTTCTGAAGAAGAAGAAGATCACCAAATTCTATCTGAAAGATTAATTTTTCTTCAAAAACAGTCATCTCTATCCAAGAAGGCAAAAACAGGAAAACAAGAACAAAAGGGTAGTGTACCACAACATGTGAGGAGAAGCAGCAGGCTTAAGGGAAAACTGAGAAAAACACAAATTAAAGGTCCTCATTTCATTGATTTGGGTGAGGAGACATCTGAACAGTCTCCAACTGACAATAGTCCATTTCAGTCAGTTAGTGAACCCGACTCCTTTCACTCCCAATCAGACAATGAGCGTACTCCATCTTATTCTCAGCAAAATATTGATGAAAGTTCTCCTCAGCCAAATTTTGAACATAATTCTCCCTTGCAGCATTTTGAGGACGGCCCAATGAAAAAGACACCGGAAGTAGACCCCAAACAACAGGAGGTGTATGATTATATAGAATCCTTGGAGAAGGCAGCCACAGGCCCAAGTACCTCTTCTATTCAGCCTCATACATTGCAGGATGATTTGGTTCAGTCATTAAAACAGGAGATTTTTGAGCTTGAGCTTTTGAATCGGCATATCAAAAATGAAAATGAAACACTCAAAGAGCAAGGCAAACCGGACAAGATTATCCATGACAATACTATGTTACATTTGGGTATTTGGCAAAAGAAGAATAAGAAGCTAAAAAGGAAATGCCAAAAATTGAGCAGAGCACTCGTGAATATCAAATTCAGGTGCTTAATGAAGAAACCCAGAATGATGGCAGTACCAAAGAAGAAGAGAAGGGGGTTAGATGTGCTGGCTGAAGTATCAAGGCACATGAATTGAACAAAGAGTATCAAAATTTTGGTTGCATGAGGACATGCAACACCTTCACAGTGGGGGTATGTTGAGTCCCGAATTTGCCTCTTGTCCATACACTTTTCCATATCTTTTTCACTCACCTAAACCTCCAAAATTGTCAATATCATGTGCAAAAAGGTATCTAACATGGTTTTTAATTATGTTTGTGTGTTTTCTATTTGATTTAGATTTTGTTCATACAGCTGCGGAAACTTGTCACTTTCCGCAGCTGCTGCAACTTTCCGCAGCTATTTTGTGGAAATCTATGCTACAAGTGTCTACGAAGGAAACGAGCCACATGGGCAGGCTAGGAATGACGAGGACATGGTTCGTGTCCTATTGGTTCAAGTAAATTTGTCAAAGAAAGCCGCGGTCAAAGCCATCCACGTGGAAGTCAACTATGGAGTTCTATGTCGGCTCGACTCTGTTTCGTGGCATATAAACATCCATACAGCCGTTTCCAAGCTTGCGGAGGTTAATTGACATCTGTGCAAAGTTCTGGAGTTGAATTCAAGCGCCCACCTTCCATAGATCCATTTTCCAACATGGCCATACTCCTATATCCGTGGCCTTAGTGGTCTACGTGCTGGCTGCTATCATAAACTTCAGGAGACAGTTACAGTTTATTGTTTTATATAGAGCATTTGCATACGCACGTAGAGTTAGCAGTAGAGTTGTTAGTTGATAGTTGATGTGCGTACTCTGTTATGTAGCTTTGTAGTGATTACGCTGCCTTGAGCCGTAATACTACCAGTCTGTAATGAACTTCTTTTTAATGTGAAAAGACTCTGTTTTCAACTTAATTCGTGTTTGAGGATCGTACCAAAGCTGTGTAGAGGGCCCCTGCTCAGCCGAGGTTCTGTGTATTAATGTATATATATTTCATTTCATTTCTTTAAAAAGTCATTGTATCATAATCCATTACATGTTCATATTTCATAGTTGTTTCATTTCTGTTCATACATTTCTATAATTTCCATCGCATTCTTGTCTTTCATGTTTTTATGATTGTTAAATCACTGATCAGTTTTCTTGTGCAGGTTTTAGGTAGACAGCCCGGGCATTTTCATAGTATTTTGGCTAATGATATGAGACTAACATTATTCTGCTGCTAGTTTCCTTTTCATAGTATTTGTTTAACTTCATTCTTGCTTTGTACATTTCAGTTTTGTTTATCCGATTCAGTAGTTAAATTTAAATATATTAAGCTGCTCATAGTGTCTTCAGTTGCCTCCGAAAGCCACAGCTGGACTGATGGTGAGGGACTGCATGATGAAATGTGTAGTTTAGTATTAGTTTCTTTTCTGCAAAATTAGATATATTAAGCTTCTCATAGCGTCTTCAGTTACCTC
Source organism: Pinus albicaulis (assembly GCA_034641835.2). Lineage (NCBI taxonomy): Eukaryota > Viridiplantae > Streptophyta > Pinopsida > Pinales > Pinaceae > Pinus > Pinus albicaulis. The sequence continues at coordinate 1,150,406,407 of CM076582.1, forward strand.
CGAAAGCCACAGCTGGACTGATGGTGAGGGGCTGCATTATGAAATGTGTAGTTTAGTATTAGTTTCTTTTCTACAAACTTAGATATATTAAATCATGTATGACATCTTCAGTTGCCTCCGAAAGCCACAGCTGGACTGATGGCGAGGGATTGAATCATGTGTGTATGGTTTAGTATTAGTTTACTTTCTGCGAATTAAATATCAGTTACACAAGTTGTTTATGATTACTTCCGCAAGTCATAGCCGGTCTAATGATGAAGGGTCAGAAAATGAATTGATGTAATCTGATTTAGATTTATTTCATTGCAATTTTGAATTTCCATAAGCGTAGTTTCTTTTGTGTTCAGTTGGCAGCAAGAATAGTTTAGTTTTCATGTTCACTAGTTTCCTGTTTTGATTCATTAGATTAGCAGCACCTTTTCATTTCAGAAGTACACTTTTACTTTCTTTTAAGTTTTGTCATTGTAATTTCAATTTGCTTTTAAAGTTTCAAGATTGGTAAATCATTATAGGGGATATCACTTCCTTGAACAAATATAACCAAGCTTGTTTTTCACTTTAGAATTTCCATTTCACCTTAGAAAGACCCAAAACGACAAAAAGTTAAGAAAGAGGTTATCTTGCACATATAGTGCGCCGCACTTCATCAGCTTACGATTCCCGGATTGACAATTAAATGCAGCAATTTAGGACACACTAAATTGACCAAACAGGGTTGTATCAAGTACTGTTGGAGAAGAGTGTGTTGTTGCAACTTAATGAGTGTTTGGAACCATATGTCAATATAGTTGCGATACCCCTGGTCCACTTGCTGAGTTGGATCACCTTGGATGTCCTCTTCTACTATGACATTCAAATATTGCTCTTTTTGCTGATTGTTTTCTTGAACACGTGGAGGAAATGATGGTAAACATGAGGAAACTTTCTCAACATATGATTCTGATGTCAGCTCTTCATCAAGTGCATCCCTTGATATTTTGATCTCCTCATTTGGATCTTGTTCTTCTTGATGTTGTCCTTCAATGACATTAAGAAAATCTCTTCTTTGCAATACCTTTCTTGAACTAAGGTGAAAACCATTTAGATTAAGAGGATATGTTTGGTAGTATTGTACCTCAGATTTGCAAGTGGGCTGAGATAGTTCATGGTGTTGCTTTGGAAATAGTGGTATGGGTATTTGAGTGGGTATCGATATATGAGATGGATGTGATTGAGGTTGTGGTTGTGGTGGATGTGGATGGTAGGGATAGCATGGAGTTGGGTATGGAGGATTTTGAGGGAAATATTGAGGATGTTTAGGATTTTCCAAATAAGGTCCTTGCCACCCATGTTGCCAAGATTGGGTTTGAGTTTGATATGGCCAAGGTTTCCAAGGAGGGAGTGGGTCCCAATTAGTTTGAGATGGATGTGGATAAGCTTGAAATTGTGAAGTGGGTCCTTGCATCATATCAAGTTGACTAGGTTGCTAGGGTATCCTTAGAGCTACATAACATAGCTTCTTTGGTGATTGCCTTGCTCTATTGTCTTCCTGGTAAACTTCTTTAAACCTGGGGAATAATTAACAACAGTTAGTAGCTTATGCTTTTGCATGGATAACAAAAATATCATCATCTTCTTTTTCTCATTTTGCATTATTAACATTTCTACTTGTTCACTTAGATTGCTAAGAATTTTTTGTTTAAAGTCATCAAGAAAGTTTCCAAGTTCCTCTTGCCTTACCAATGTTGATGTTGATTTACTTACTCTTTCCCTTCCTCTTGATATGTGCTTGCATGTTTCACAAATTTCTTCAAATGACAATTTGTATACATATCCTCTACTCATGATATTAAGGAGATCAATCCACTCATCCCTAATTGTTCTAAGTAAGAGGGTTTTTAGTGTGTCAAATCCTAGATGATGCAATTTTTCCCTCTTAACATTATACATGAACCTCTCTATTACATCCTCAAGGCTCTCATCTTCTTCTTGGTTCATTCTAAAAATTTCTTCTATAAGATCACAATCTTTATATTTTTCTAGAAATATATTTTGCATATCATTCCATGATCTTATTGAATTAGTACCTAGACTCATGAACCATTTAAGAGATCTATCCTTCAATGTTGAAGGAAACAATCTCAGTTTTTGAGTGTGTGATAAGTCGCCATAAGATGTACAAAGTATCTCGAATTCAAAGAGAAATGTTTCTGGATCCTCTATCCTCATACCATGGAAGTTGGGAAAGAAAGATGGAGGGATGTTCTTCATATGTACACTAATGTCCATATCTTGAATGGGAAACCCAATATGATATTATTCATTGTCATCATATCCATCCATATCTTCTACCTTCAAACATTTATGGTGATGTGGTTCTTACTGCACCACATGGTCAAGTCAGGGGTTGGTATTGGAGAATTACTTTTTTTTTTAAATCTGAGTATCCCTACTCCTATGAGGCATGAAAATAAAGATTTTTCTATTTTTCAATATTTCGGAAACAACATGAAAAAGGAAAGCAGAAAATAATGCTAAAACATAATCGAAGCATCTAGTAGACACCTCCCTGGCAACGACGCCAAAAAGTGGTGAGTGCTGCAACTCCCAAGGGCTACCCTACTTTACTTTATCAACCTGAGGTTTGTAAAAACTAGGAGATGACAGTGCTACATACACATCAGATTCATTCTACTCATGTCATCCTCTTCGCTCTACGAAAGGGTGGTACTTCTAGGGGTTCTCAGTGAAGTCTGCCACACTTCAATGAAACAAAAATAAATTGCAGAAAGGAAATGATAGAAGGAAACTAAATTAAATTGCTGAAAAGAAATGGCAGAAAGGAAACTAATTCTAAACCATACTTAACTTGGCCAAATGAATAAATGCACTCTACTTGTCCTATGATCTATCTACCATGCTACCATGCTTCTAACCATGCAACTATTCATGATCTAACTAGAATTTAAGAAGTGTTGCTTGCAATTTGGGGAAAAAGGGCTAAAGAGGCTAATGGAGGGCTTAAACACATGAAACAAGGCTTAGAGGTGGAAAGAGCGGGTTTAAACCTTATTAAATCTTATAATATCGCAAAAATTCTTTGGAGTGGAATGATTCGAAAAGTGTGATGGCAGAGAAGTGGGAGTACAGTTCGGGAGCGAGAGCAAAATGCGATATCACAATATCGCAATCGGTAGATAGGAGCGGTAATTTTTAATAAGGAGAGGATAAAGATTGTGAAATGTGATTTGCGACGGGATAAAGACTGCGAAATGTGATTTTCAATTTGCAGTGTGGTGAAGTACTGAGAAATATCGCAATCGGTGTTTGGAGCTGTAAGTCTTAAAGGAAAAGGGAAAAAGTTGCAAAATATGAAATGCGATTACGGTAAGGCTGAAATTTGTGAAATGTGATGGGTGATGTGGCGGTAGGAACGGCGGCAAAGTGCGATGACGATATCGCAGTCGATGTCGGAAGCGGTAAGTGTTAATGGGTACCAAATGAAAACTGCGATTTACGATTTGCGATGGGGATAAAAACTGTGGGATGCAATTTGCGATAGGATAAAGATTACGAAGTGTGATTTGTGATGGGGATAAAAACTGCCAGATGCAATTTGTGATAGGATAAATATTGCAAAGTGTGATTTGAGATTCGCGATGAGCCAGATGATGTGGAGCTGGGACCGGTGGCAGAGCGCGCTACCAATATCACAATCGGCGTTGGGAGCATAACGTGTTATGAGAACCAAGTAAGAGATGTGATTTGCGATGTGCGATGTGGCGAAGTAAGGAGATTTATTTCAAATCGGCGTTTGGAGCAGTAATTCTTAAAAAAAAGGAAAAAGGTTGTGAAGTGCGATTTGCGAAAAGGCCAAAGGTTGCGATGAATTGGATGATCTGGTAGTGAGACTAGTGGCGGAGCGAAATACCATATCACAATCAGCAAACATGAGCGGTAAGTCTTAAAAGGAAAAAGGAAAAATATGTGAAGTGAGATTTGCGAAAAGGCGAAGTATGGTAGCGGGAAGTTCGAGGAAGTTGAGGCACATGGGTTGGGCCCTAACCCATGAGCCCAACTCTCTGGAACTATATCAATAAAAAGTCATTTGAATACTCACTGCATTAAAAATACAATATTATTACATCCCGAAGGTCTTAAATAGCAAAAGCCTATTAGAATGGAAAATGAATGGCATGGGATGGAATGGAATGAACTGCATCGAATGGACCAGAATCCACCGGAATCGACCCTCATTAGCTCTTGATCATTTTTATTTATCCTCAAGGGTAGCTACCAACATCTCCCTAAAAAATAGGTAATGTGTCCACTTGACTCCAAGTGAAGTATGGCTTGAGTGCACTTGGTCTTGAGTTGCTTGGCTGCCTCTATAATTCGAATTGCTAGAGGGGATCTCATGAGGATCCTTTGGCTGCCTTTGAGAGTTAAGGAGGGTGGAAAAACCCCTTGAATCTCTCCAATATTTATCCCTGATTTCATGATATTGTGCTCATTTATTCTTCACTCTTTATCTTCGAGTAGTAGGGAGCAAGTCCCTAAATTATCTCCTTCTCCAAATCTGCATAATCTTCCCAATATTCTCACAATATTCTATAAAAATAACCAATATTAGGCACAAATATGCAATTACCTCTAAACCTTTCTAAGAAAATATTAAAGCATAAGAAAACATTATTAAGTGCAGAAGGAGAGATTTAATATACCTTTTCATGCGCATAAGAAAGGTACATGGGCCTAAGAAAGTTCAGATGGGCTTTATTTTATGTGTAATTTAGAGGCCCATCAATCGGATCAAGTTGCATACCTGTTTTACTGTTGATGTGAATGATAATTGCATAGATCTATTGTTTAAAGGTTGAATATTACGTTGTTAGAACAGTTAAGGGGATTCCAGATCTATTGTTTGTGTTCGTGCGCTAGGTTAATCCGTATTAATTAACCTAGGATTTCTAGTGCGCAAGAGAGTTTGTTTACTGATATAAATCTGAGGAAGCGCACTTCATTTAATTCTCTCTCAGGGTGTGGAAACCCAGTTCCAGCAACCCCCCCCCATACTGCTTCAGGTGAGACTTTGGCCTACGCAAGTAGGTCATTTCCGAAAGGGCCCGTAGTAAGAGGGTTTTGTTGGTTACCCGCTAACTCTAAGCCTGGGTCAAGACCCCTCAAGCCAACATGTATCTTCAAAGTTTAGCAATGTGGGTCTTCTCAAAAGTATGCACAATGGTTACTCGTTGGATGTGAAATTTAATTCCACATTCAACGAGTGTCTACACTTGAAATTTGAGTGAACCTATAAGGAGATCAGCCAAAAATACAATTAAAAAAACTGGTTTTCTTCTTTTCCCTCCAAAATATTTACATGTAACTCATTTAAATTTTAAATGATTTTTATTGGTTTACGTATTATGACATGGAAATTGAATGAAAATTTCATGGGCACTTTTAGGTTGAAATTTCCTATATTCCTTGGTCACCTTATTTTTCTCATGGACTTCTATAATGGGTTGTGAATGTTGTCCTTCCTCCCTCTTGTTCGTGCTTGGTTGTTCTTTGAGATGTGTTCTTTGGAATAATAACTTCCCCTTGAGAGAGGGATTTGAATCTATTGTGTGTACAATACGTGGGATTAGAGATCCTATTATTTAGATTATGAAGGTTTATCCTATGTGAACCTACCTTGATGAATGCATCTCAGTCCTTTTGCTAGTCCTAATGTTATAGGGGATCTCTACAAATAAGTGGTCAATATTGAAATAGATGGTCATCCTTAGGGCATCTCCTGCTCTTAAAAGGAATTTGTTCATAATCTATGATTTCTTTTCAAATTTAATCGTGATTTTGAATTACAATGGACCCTAAAAGAGGCTTAGTTATGTCCATATAGATGCAGATCTTAGCATATGATGTATATCTACCATATTTCGTGGCTCCTAAAACTTTGACTACCTAACAGTGCCATTTTCTATTCCTTTTTCTTAGAATTATCTCATAAAATATATAAGCTTAATCCACACCAAAATTGTTTTAAACTATTCCATTTCTGGGCTAAATATTTTGTTTTGAATTTGAGGAAAAAACTTGTCGAGTTGTAAAAATATGAACCATTCTAAAGAACCCTATTTTAATCTTCAAGATTGGAAAATATCACTATATAAAACCCTTTTGTGATTCCACTTGTTTTGAATCCACCAAATTAAGGCCTTTTCTAATGGCCAAAGGCCTAGAAATTTCCTAGTCATGTCATGATATTGTGTATATTTCAGGAGGACTAAGCTTGTAAATTGTTGAAAGTACTTGCAGATTCCAAGATTCTATAACATTTTTGTTGGATTATAGTATACTATGGGTGGGAAAATACACATGTCGCATGGCCCATGCACTCATGTCATAATAAGGAAACGTTTTGGCTCTAACAACAAATTTGTGCAGTTTTTTACCTCTAATTTTTTCAAACTAGGTTTTTTTGTCCTCAATTGAAGTTTCAAAATTTAACCAGCTTATAATCTCAAAAAAATTATGTATTTCTTCTCACTTCATCATACCTTCCCTTTGTGTTTTGAGTTTGTTGTTAGAGATTAGATTTGTATTGATAATGCAAATCTTTGGTTCAAGATTTTCTACTCCCTTTAGGTGTTCTTTGATGTGTTGTGTGGCTTGCTTTGATGTCGTGGAAGTACCTTTCTTTCCCATGTTGTGTCCTGTAGACGAGTTAAAAAAATTTGAGATTTCTATGAGACATATGAAATTAACTAATGCAATTGTGTATGACAATGTATCTTTACCAGAAATCAGAAGGGTTGCAGTGAATTTGAAATTGATAGTTTGTAATGAGGAAGAAGTTTTAGAGAACCACTGTAAATGGTGTGCGGAGAATAGAGTCGAAAATAGAGATATAAAGGAGGAAAGTTGTTATATTTTCTTTAAATCCTTGGGATATTCAAAAATAAAGTCACACTAAATGTCTTAAATTATTCATTCATGTGACAAGATGTTTCAACCACATGCATTCGAAAATCAAGGTGAGGTTGTGTGGTGGGAATTGGGGGAAATTTTTTTTTTTTTTCTAATGATAGTTTCTTATTTCCAACTTTGTTTTAAATGAATAAATAGAGAAAAATGAAATATAATTATGATTTTCACACACTGAAATATAAAATATTTTATTGTTATTCGGAGTACAAGGTAGTTGGGTAGTCAAAAGTCATGATGTTGTTAGATTGGACTTTGTGTAAACAGTGAGTGTGATTTCAAGCTTTAGCATGGTCGGGGTATAATTAAGGTCGACAGTCAGGAGGTCATGTGTGGAGAAGAAAAAAGTTTATATTTTCGGATGTGTTGTCGCATGGCATTGTAGTCAAGAGTCAGAAATTCAGGAATATGGCAAGCATTTTTTTCTAAAATAGAAAGGTCTGAATTGTAACCTGGGAAAGGGGTGGCAAGTTCGGCGGTGAGAGTTCAGGACGATCTTCATATAATGTATACTGCAATGTATAGCGAGAGCTCGACGCGCTGCATAGTCAAGAGTTGGGAGGTCGGGAAAAGAGGAAAGTCGAGAGTCGGGAGGTCAGGGGCGTCTATGGTGTTTTATGAAATACAAAGGTCCGACCTCCGACCTCTAACCTTGGAAAGAGGTGGCCAGTCAGTGGGTCAAAAGTTGGGATGTTCTTAAAATAATGTATATTGTAGCGGATAGTGGGACCCTGATGCGCAACATAATTAGGCTAAGAGGGAGGTTAGGAAGTCGGGAAAAGAAGGAAGCCGGGAGGTCGAGAGAAGAGGGAAGTTGAGAGTCGGGAGGTCAGGTCAGATGATTGTTCTTTCGTTCTGTTGTGGTATGCGACCTGACCCTGGTTAAGACGAAATTCGGAAGGTCAGGAATGTTTGTGTTGTTTTATGAAATAGAAAGGACCAACTTCCGACCTCTGATCTCTGACTTACGCCTATTTTTTTATTTTAATTTTTAAATTTAATTTAATAATAATAGTAATAATAATAATATAAATTTTATTGTTTTATATGTTGCAATTTTTTTTTAATTACGTGGAAAGTCTTTTTTTGAAGTTGAGAATATTTACTTTTATTTTGGAAAAAAATACATTTTTCAGATTTAAAAAAAAAAAAACTTACGGTTTTGAATATTAATTATAATAATCATAATTATTATAATAAATATATTTATATAAATAATGATGAAAATAATAATGATAAATATAAAAAGGAATTGTAAACAAATACATTTTAAATGTAAATTTTATTATTAAATTTAAATTTATTTTGAAAAGAAAGAAAATTTTCGGTAAAAATCACATTATCAAAGTTTTGTCGACATGTTTCGAACCGTTAAGTGTGGTTCGGACAAGATTAAGAATAGATGAAGAGAATTTTGAGAATTCTTTTTAGCCGTTATAATATAACAGTGAGATTTAACTAGATAAATATTATTTACTAATAAATAATATTTTAATATAAGGAAATAATTGTTAGAGTATAGTTATTAATATTGAATTAAAGAAAATAACTAATCAAAAGGAAATTTCGAATGAAATGAATATCTAAAATAAAAATAATATTTACATGAACCCTAAATAATCAAAACAATAAACAATTAATAAAATAAAAATATTATTAGGTTCAAACTTAAATAATCCAAAACAGCTAATTCTAAAAGCTTAAAAATAAATAAAATTAATAAATGATCAAACTTAAATAAATAATATTGGGGTCAAATCTAAATAATCAAAACACTACAATAAAATAATATTTGAGTCAAACTTAAATAATCAAAACAATTATTTTTAAAAACTTAAAAATAAATAAAACTAATAAGTGGTCACATAAATAAATAAATAAATGAAATGAAAGTGAATAAATCAATAATGAAGAAAAATACTTGTCATTTTCCCAAATTAATTAAAGTACCATTCTCGAATGATTCTTTAATTAAATTTAATAGAAAAATAAATAAATTGATATTAGATAAAAACATAATTAAATTAAATTAAATTAAATTAATTATAATAAAAATTAAAATAAATTTTGATATTAATTAAATTTTTAAACAACATAAATATAATAGATTTATTAAAAAACATCATAAATAAAAATGGTTGTTTAATTAATTTTAATATAAAATATAAATATAAATTAAATAAATAATATTATAAAATGAAATTAGATAAAAATTAAATAAGACAAAAATTAAATTAATTAAAATAATTATATTTTTACTCTTTTAGTCAAACTAGTTATATCATAACCGCTAGTTAACTCTTTTCTCCATCTATTTAAGTGTGATGCCACAATTTGATCTCTCATCTAATCCTGAAGATGAACCGCATTGGTTGGTTCGAAACCATTAACAAAGTGCTTTCATACGTGAATATTACCTAAATATATCTTTTTATAAAGCAATTAATAGTTTATTAGTAAAATAAAATTAAAAATAATGATAATAATTAAAAATAAAGAAATATATATATATATATATAAACTTAAGAGGAAATGACAGGGATCCAACAATTGCTAATATCCCAGCCATCGTCTCTATTTAGATTGTTTGGCCTTCTTTCAATCTCTATAGCCTCCCTAAACTTACGGTGATGGAAATGATCTATCTATTATGCGGAATTATGAATTATGGATAAAACATTCTTCCCTAAATGTGGTGATATGCATTTAGAACAACAGATTAAATATTTTGCAGATACTTTTCCTAATAGTAAATAGACACACAGAATAGATCAAGAAACCTACTTGGGGTCCAACCGCTTCCTATTCTCCTTTTTTTGCTCTTGATGTAGCTTCAAATCCAAGCTAGATCGCCAAAATATTTCCTACAAGAATGAACACTAAACATAAAAGAGATTGCAATATACAGATGGATTCAATTTATTTAGTTAAATCAATGAAACATGAACCATATACATCACATAAGAATTCATAATATGAAATACAAAAGCTTATACAGATACATATGTGGGAAAGTAAGCAGTAATATTTATTAAAGGAAAGAAGGGGAGGTTACAACCAGCGATTGATTTGATGTAACCATCTCCAGCATCATACTAGCCTCATCACAATGAACATCTCTCCAGCAGCATATCACTCAAATCAAATCCTCAAATGAAATTCCACCAGCATTTCTCTACTCAATTTCTTCCTTCTCAAGCACTAGGATCTGTGCTCAATTTATAGATAAGGTTAAAGTAGTTTCACAATCAATGAATTTCTAATAATAGGTAAGACATGTTCCCAAGCTCAAAGGTATCAAATGGACACATGGATTCGAAGTTTGACACATATGCACTCTTCTAGAAGGCACTGGCCAAGTGGAGATTCTGGAACAATGAGGATTTCGCTCCCAATTGACCAACACACCCTTGAGTGTCAGGAAGTGCTTTGCAGAGCACCCTTGAATGGATTTAACTACATATGCAATGCATTTAGCCCCTTGAGAGACTATGTTGGTGAGCTTATAGGTGTTAGAACATATACTTCAAATCTTGGAAACCTTGCAATGGAAGTCATGGATGATTTGTCTTTGTTCTTTGTCAAAGGGCATGTAGCCACTGAAATGATAGGGGATGATAGACCATATTCATTGGTCCTGGGGATGATGTCCAGTTTAACCAGGTCATTGGGAATGATGCCCAAATTGACCTATAATAGGTTTCCCCCTAAAGCATGAAGTCAGAATAATAATAACAATATTTTTTGAATAAGATGCTTTACACTGTGATGGGCTGGAGCTGAAGTGGATTGGATACCTACATCAATATTACAATACATTACATCATGATATATCCTCTTGATCACAAATTGTTGAGGGAAGGCTTTCCCATGCTCAGCACATAAACTATCTAATAACATGTACATAGTGCAGAAAATCGTCTACATTGGAATGTTGCCCAATACAAACATGTCTATAGATATAGGCCCATGTTTGGATGACGATCTGTATGTAAGGTCACCGTACAAATGATGTGTACAACAATCCTGAAATTCCAGCCAAGATGGCTGAAACTAGATCTGGGGTCTTCTTATCTTGTTCACTCGATCGTTCGGGTACAAGTCTAGAAATGCGAATATATGATTTGTAGTCGAACATGGTAAGACATCATTTGATTACCATCGAATGATGTGAGTTGTTAACAAACGTGAGAGTACCACCATGGGTGTCAATGGCCCTCAAGGTACTACAGTACATTTCGTAAGGCATGAATAGATGATTTGATGTCAAACGGAAAACAAAATATTTCGGTCAAAAGTCCGGAAGCGAGGATCTTGTCGATGTTGTAATAAGCCTCATGGTACTGGAATATTATCTTTCTAAGTGAACTTCCTGGATGATGATTTGACGTCGACAGGAAGCCACTTTATTGCGAAACGGGAGTTACTAATTTAAAATACAAAGGATGACTTGATATAGCAATGTTCAGGGATGACTTTCATAAGAATGAAGGTTTATGAGTATTGCAGAAGGATGAGTATTCACTGGATGACTTCTCTTGAACATATCGGCAATATTGAGATGAGTTGGAAGCATTGACCCAAAACCAAAGTGAAGGTATGATAAACCATAGGTATGAATGAACCTTCAAGAATATTACCCAACCCAAACAGTCATAGTGATGGAGTGAAGTGTCATGTTCAAGAGCGGCCTGCTACTGTAAAAAGTTTTGTTCACTTTCCCAAATTTTCCCCAGTCATTTGTCGACTAGTACCTCTTTATTTTTTAACAAGATTGAGGAGGATAACATATGCTTTATCTATAATTCAACCCTGCAGGCGAACAATGTATCACTATTTAATAATTTAACGAGTCTAGCAATGAAAGAAACTCAATTCTTGCGATGATCAACAAGCCCGTCGCTATTTTATGTTTTAATGAGCCTAACGACAGTGATAGCCCGTTCCTTTTTCATATTTAGAGAGTTTGAAAAAGAGGATGAAAGAAAAATCCGTAAGTATTGTTTCGTAAAGTTCTCGCTGAGATCCAAAAAAGTGTAAAATAATATCTGAGAGAACCTCTTTAGTAATTTTTGACTAAGGTATTCCTTTTTCGTAAATAATATATCTCAGTCCAGAAAAGGGTTAAACTTATACTGAGTAGATATCAATTCATTTACTTTTACGAGATTTAAAAGAAAAGTGCTTCGCAATCTTTACAAATTATTGGAGTATGAAAAGAGCTAAAATAAGACTCCAGGGGTTCCTTTTTCGCTGTTATAGAAGCTCAAAAAAGAGATAAAAGTATGCTTCAAGTCCTTTTTCGTTTTTAACAAAGCTCAAAAAATAAGGATAAAAGTATGCTTTGTGGTCAAATCATTCTTTAAATAAATCTGCATGACTAATCTATTCATCAGTTGTAAAACATGTTTGGAACAACATCAAATGGATTAAAAATACTTGTTTCATGATAAAAATATAATAAAACCATAGTCACAGTAATAAATATTAATTACAAATAATCAAATGACTAATAAAAAGAGTTTTACTATTCATTTTTACCATTCAATAGTTACCATTTTCATTTTGGAGCTCTGAACTTGTTTTTTCCCACGAACTTCAGCTACTAATTGTGATCGATTCTGTGGACAATTTTTATCGTCGTTTGATCCAGTTTAGTGCGATGAACCCTCTCTTTCTTTCAGTAATCAATTAATTTCCTTTCGTTACAAATTTTTATGGTTTTGAGCCCTCTAGGGTAAATTTTTCTTCCAAAGAGGGCAATGCACCCTTGAGCATCGAAAATTGCATTGTGGAGCACCTAAATTGAAGTCTAGCTGCATATGCAATGCATTGTCCCTTGTTCAAGACTGTGTTGGGCGCAATCTCCATTTTTTATTCTTGCACTATGCCCAAAATTTGTCTAATTTTTTGCATTGAAAGGAGTCTAATGATTTTTATGGTTATGTTTCAGGATTTCATTGGACTATAATGACGATTACATGTAGAGAAAGAGAGCATGAAGAACATAATACGGTTTCCCTAAATGATCTAGGTACAGTAAGATCCCTAAGAGATTGTGGGTTGTTAAAGTACTTCTGCTTGTCAGAGATGAGGCAACAAATAGAACTCTTGGAGTTTCTAGTTCGAGCATGGGATCCGGCTATTGAGGCATTTCATATTAGGAACAAAGTAGTTCCTATTACAGTGGAGGATGTATATTTTCTCACAGGTTTGTCGAGGAGAGGCTTGCCCATTTACCTCTCAGGGTTTGCTCTTGGAAGAGAGACAGTGAGAGACTATGTTTTGCAGTATTTCTATCAAGGGGCAGAGCCAAGAAAAGATGAGAAAATAAACATTCGTGATGTTCGATGTTTTCCTTTGAGAACCATTCTTTTCATGATCGCAAAACTTGTCGACACCGTTACACTACATGTAGCGAATAGATCAAATATGCAGTATGCGCTAGAGTGCATGGAGCCAACAGTCTTCAACTGGTCTGAAGTTGTACTTTCCCAAAAAAAGCAGAAAATGAACAAAGAAAAGGAAGGAAGGAAGAATAACTTCAGTTATGGTTCGATCCTCATTTCATTTGCCTTAGAGCGGATTCCACTGATGCAGCCTCAGCATGTGATGATGGGTGTGTCTAATCCTAGAGATTCGAGGATGCAGAGATGGTTAGAACTAATGGGTAGGCATGTAGGCCAATCGACCATTATGTTCTCAACTGCATTCTTCACTTGGTTCAGGCGAGAGGTTGTCGCCATTGATGAGTATGCATACGCAGACGTCTATTTCCGAGGAGATCTAGACTTAGCCTTACCAGAAGGCACTCAGTGGAGTGCAATAGGTAAGAATGTTTTCACCATGTTTTTTATTTCCTAAGGTTTATACAATGTTTTTGTATTTTTTGATGTTTTCCCAAGAATAAACTAAAGTTTTGATGTAATGCAGATGTTGGTCGAGTTCAACCAGTGGAGGAACTAGAGCATGGAGTAGATAAGCCAGCAGAGAGGTTTGCCAGGAGAGCAGTCCTTCAGGATCTAGACATGGCTGAGACTCTGTCTGAGCTTCGGCAGCAGTAGAGGGGTTGACCTTTGGGATTTTGGATTGCCGGATCGAAGAGTTACCCATGTGACTGCAGTGCCACACTATAGGCGTTCCTAACCGCTGGATGCAGTTACATTGTAGGATAGCTAGATCTATAGCATGTTACCATGAGCATCACTAGTTTACTTTCGATATTTTGCATACATTTTGAGGTCAGATGACCAATGTGTCTTGGGCACAAATGTTTGTAAAAACCTATGAATATATGTTTATTTTATTTCAGTGTTTCCCTATGTTTATTGTGTAATCCTATTCAATTATGTGAATGTATCTTTACATGTGTTGCAAATGTCTATATAAAACTTGATTAGCTAAATAATCATTCAATGTGTTCAAATTTCTGGAAATGTTTTGATATTGAATAAAATCAAAGTGTCTTTCCAAAAGTCGAACTCTTAAAAAAAAACGATGTAGTGTTGGATTTCTAACCGTATAAACACTAGTAAGTTGTAATACCACAATTTGTGAGTCTAACCTTATAATGATGCGGTTAATGCCAAATGAAATGGAATCAGAGAGAAGTTCGATCAACGTGCTATACTCAGCAATATTGTTTGTCGATCTACCAATACAAATCCCTCAAAAACTCACAAACTCCTCGTTCAGAGCAAAAATGGCCCATGCTGCAGAGAGATTCTACGTACTACGACTAGCACCATTAGCATATCCAACAAATTGTTCCAAAGATTTAGACATCTGCGATGAAATGTAAAGTGGATTACTAACGTCAAGAAAAATCTAAAAACAAATTAAGATAGTGAATGCAAATCAATAGCATATATATACAATATAATACAAAAAATTACTACGCTTATGATTAAGCATAGTAACGTTTCAAATACAACCCATTTCGGGGTTGTGCCATCATCGAATTGAGGATGATAAGATGAGCTATGAGCTAATTGAGTACCCAAACAAGAAAATAAATCCGTCCAAAAATTTCCAGTAAAAATGGGATCTCTGTTGCTCACAATAACCCTTGGGTTTCCATGTAGCTTTTGAATTGTGTCCATAAATGTAGTAGCAACTGTACTTGCTTTAAATGGATGAGATAATGCACAAAAGTGTGCATACTTGGTAAGTCTATCAACAACCACCATGATGACACTCTTTCCTTCGGACTTAGGTAAACCTGTGATAAAATCCCTTGAAATCTCCTCCCAATGTTTACTTGGAATGGATAAAGGTTGTAGAAGACCCAGGGTCTTAATTGTCTCAACTTTATTCTTCTGGCAAACCAAACATTCCGCCACAAACTTTTGAATATCAGATTTAAGGCCATCCCAAAAAAATTCTTTCTTCACCCTGTGGTAAGTTTTTAAAAATCCTGAGTGTCCTCCTAAAGGAGAAGTGTGCAATTCTAAAAGAATATTTTGTTTTAGTTGGGAATTCTTACAAAGATATAAGTGATCTTTGTACCATAAGGAATCATTTTTCCAACTAAATGTATCAAATGTACTAGGATCTTGCTGCAACTTTTGAATGAGTGTCCATACATCTTTGTACTTCTTCCATTCCTCTCTTGCTTCAGCTATCCAATCTGGTTGGATAATAGAAATGGCACAAAGCAACGCTTCCACCTCTTCATTCTTTCTTGAGAGTGCATCTGCAACAACATTAAGCTTTCCTTTTTTGTAGATTATTTCAAAGTCATAACCCAACATCTTTGTGACCTATTTTTGTTGCTCTTCTGAAGATAGTCTTTGTTCCAAAAAGTGTTTAAGACTATCATGATCAGTTTTTACCTTGAAGTGTCTTCCCATTAGGTAATTTCTCCATTTCTTTAGTGCATGCAGTATTGCTAACATTTCCTTCTCATAAATAGGTTTCTGTAAATACTTTCCTTTGATTGGACGACTTTCAAAATCAATGGGTCTTCCTTCCTGCATTAAAACTGCACCAATTCCATTTCCTGAGGCATCACATTCCACAATAAAGGTTTTTGTGAAGTCTGGTGTAGCTAAGATCGGTGCTAGGCACATTGCCTCTTTAAGACGTTCAAAGGCCTTAGTTGCTTCAGGAGTCCATGAAAATGCATCTTTCTTCAATAATGTTGTTAGAGGTGCTGCTATTCTCCCATAATTCTTAACAAACTTGCGATAATACCCTGTTAACCTGAGAAATCCTCACAACCGCTTTATGGTTTTGGGGACTTTCCATTCCTTAATGGCTTTAATTTTGTTAGGGTCTACTTTAACACCCTCGTGAGATACAATATGACCCAGATATTCCACCTCTTGTACTCCAAAGAAACATTTGGATTTTTTTGCATATAATTGTTTCTCCCGCAATAGTTTGAGCACCCTGTCAACATGTTCAACATGATCCTTCCAAGACCTGCTATAGATTAGTATATCATCAAAAAATGCTAGCACAAATTTTCTAAGGAAGGGTTTGAAAATGAAATTCATCAACCCTTGAAATGTAGAAGGTGCATTGGTAAGGCCAAAAGGCATGACCAAAAATTCATAATGACCCTCATGAGTTCGAAATGTTGTTTTTGGAATATCTTCAGTCTTCATTCTAATTTGATGATATCCCGAACGAAGATCCAACTTGGTAAAATAAATTGCTCCATGTAATTCATCCAATAATTCATCAATCACAGGAATGGGAAATTTATCTTTAATGGTGAGCTTATTGAGCTCCCTATAATCCGGACACATGCGCCATGATCCATCCTTCTTGTGTACCAATACTACAGGAGCAGAGAAAGAACTTTGACTAGGTTGAATTATACCTGCCTCTAACATTTCTGCAATCATATGTTCAATTTCGCTCTTTTGGACATAAGGATATCTATAAGGCCTGATGTTTGGAGGAACACTTCCTCGAATCAAATGAATAGCATGATCATGATCACGAATAGGTGGGAGTCCTTTGGGAGTTTCAAACACCTTGGAATGATTGTCCAAGACTTGTTGGAGATCTGCAGAAATAGATGATTTTGATGTCGGAACTTCTAGTGAGCATAATTGTGCAATTATGCCTCATTTTTCTTTCTTTAGAAGCTTTGTCATGACATTAGAGCTTATTATCCTTCCTGGCTTCCCTTCAATACCCCGTAATTCGACTTCCTTTCCTTCTGAAAAAAATTTCAAGAAAGTTCTTGAAAATTAAAAGCTACCGTCCCCAAAGATTGTAACCATTGTACTCCTAGTACAACATCAACACCTCCCATAGGAATGGAAAGCATTGGACTTGTCAACACATATTCCCCCATGGTTAGCTTGATATTATGGCATTTTCCAGAGCAATTTATAGTTTCTCCATTTGCAACCATCACTTGACATTCTGGTGCTGGGTATAGGAAACAATTTAATTCCTTGGCTACCTTATAATGAATAAAATTATGGGTGCTACCTGAATCAATCAACACTATTACCCTTTTCTTCTTTTTATGTCCTTCTATCTTGAGAGTTTGAGGAGTGGTAATTCCTGCCAGTGCATTACACGATATGGTCGGATTCATTTCTTCCTCTTCTAGGGGTGGTTCCTGGTGTATATCCTCTTCTTGTTCATTTTCTTCTTCTTCTTCACAATCTATGTAAAATAATTTCTTCTCAGGACACTTATGACCTTTAGTGTATTTGCTATCACAACTGTAGCAAAGCCCTTTTGCTCTTTTTTCTTCCAATTGTTGTGGTGTCAACCTTGTAGGTTGTGGAAATCTAGGCGTAGCAACACTTCCTTCTTTATAGAATTGAGTGGTAGACTTCCTTGTCGCCATAATTTTACATTCAACTTTTCTTGCCAACCTGAATGCCTTCTCCAATGAATCAGGCTCCAAAACATGAACTTCATGTTGGATGTTATCCTTTAGAGTGCCTATGAAGAGATCAATCCTGTGTTCCTCTGGAATATCAGTTACCCTTATATTCAATTTTTGGAAGTCGTCAATGTGCTGCCCCACTAAACCCTTTTGTTTGAGATTTATCAATTGGCTAAAGAAAGTGTTGCTCTTTGTATCCTCATAATGTGCTATCATTTCCTCCATAAAAATTTACCAAGTGACAATTTTTTTACAGGAGCAAAGCCATCGATACCATACAAATGTATTTTGTTCTAAATGTAAAGTTGCAATGCGTACCTTTTGTGTGTTTTGTACATTATGGAGATCAAAATATTGCTCCATCTATAGTATCCATGTTACAGGATCCTTTCCATCAAACTTCCTCATATCCATTTTTGGAATATGGTGGTTCTTCCCACCAACATTAGAGTTTATGAAATCACGATTAACATTTATTTTGTTCTCATCATGATTTTCCTCTACTATCTTTTCACCATTAGGAAACATTTCTTGTATCAACTTTGTCAAACCTTCCATGTCTGCTTTTAGATCATTCTTCATGTTTTCCATTTTCTCATCGATCTTAGCTTCCATGTCATCCATCTTAGATTCCATGCCAACTTCCATGCCATCTATCTTAGATTCCATGCCATTCTTCAAACCATCCATCTTAGATTCCATGCCTTTATTCAAACCATCCATCTTAGTTTCCACGCCTTTCTTCAAAACTTCCATGTCATTTTTTGTTGCTCTTTGCGAGAGCGAAATTTGTTGCACTTGCTCTTGTAATTTTGATATGTCATGTTGCCATTCTTCATCTTCATGATTCATAGTAGATCTTTCTAAAGGCTTCATGGGTGTTGAATTCTTTTTAGGGGCCATTTTAGAATCCAATACTGATATCTATTCTACAATATGCCCTTGGAATCAATTCAACTTGATTCTTCAAACAAGACTTATGCAATTCGGAAAAACAATACACACCTTTTACTTGATTTTGAGGAGCTCGATATTAAAATTGAATTATCTCTATAATTTCAGATCCTCAATATCTGAAATTCGGCTCTGTAGTAGCCCTCTGAAGCTTCTTTCAAATGCCACAGGTCTGATCTGATTTGGATTCTTCAAGGCAAATTTATCTCCAATCTCCCACAATGACCCAATTTTTGACTGGTTTAGTAGAGAAAACTTGTACGACTTGCCACGTGTCACTATTTTCTTCTTTGGATATTAAATTGATAGATCAAAAACTGCAGTCCATGTACTTGCAGCCACTTTTTACAGAATTCCAATCCGATGCTCAGAGAGAGAGCTATGAAGATTTTCCCACGATCACCTCTTTGAGATGAAATTCAGAAGCCTCAAAAAGCCCTAACTTGCATAGATCATATCTCCGAAAATATTGCGAACCAATATCTGAAATTTTTCAAAAATGTTCCTCAGGATTGTGGCTTCGTACTCTAAAAATTTCATCTTTTGAACCTTCTTAGAAAAAAATTTATTACGAAAATACCACAATGACCTGTTTAGGATAAATTCATGAGCCTGCAAAATGACCTAACTTGCACAGATCATATCTCCGAAAATATTGTGAACCAAGCTTTGAAATTTTGCGACGATGTTCCTCAGGATTTTTTATTTGCACTCTAAAAATTTCATATTCTAAACCTTCGTAGAAAAAAATTTATATCGAAAATTCCACGCTGACCTGTTTGGAGCGACGAAACCCTAGAATCTCAAAGCTCTGATACCAAATGTTGTGAAACCAACTCCAAAAAGAGAAGAAAAGAGATATCAACACCTTAGAAATAAGCCAATTCGAGGGGGAAACCTCCAATACATTACATGAATGAACAATTATTGGATGATTCAAATTACAAAACCTCCTTTCTATATATAGGAGTCCATGGGGCCACAATGTAATCCTAGTGGGGCCATAATGAAATCCTAGCTGACCTAACAATAATAATTTAAGGGCACAATAATAACAATATAGGGGTTACAAGGGTACAATAATAACAATAAGGGGGTTACACTAACAATAATAAGGGAATATACTAGTAATATAGGGACCTAACAGAGGCACCTTCTTAAAATAGTATCGACACCACGACGATAAAGTGCATCACCAACGATCAGATAATATTTGCCTTGGTATCGAATACGGTATTGTTCAGAGCGAGAGGTATTAGGCCAAAAAAATTTGGTTTGGAGATAAATTATAAAATCTCCATACTAAGGATCAGATGATCCTATCAGAAACAGAGACTCATTAGGAATGGATGATTCCAACGTAGTAGCAGTACTATTAGAGGGAAGGTCACAGAGAAGCTCTGCCAAAACTAAAGACTTCTTTGACTTGGATTTGATGAACTCCAAATCAAATTCCTACAAAATGACAATCCATTTTGAATACTTGTCCCCCATTAATTGACATGATAAGATATAAGTCATGGGGTTGCAATCCGAAACGACAATAGTCTTTTGGAACAGGATATAATGGTGAAATATTTGAACAGTGTGAACGGCTGCCAAGGCAATCTTTTCTACGTATGAATACTTAATTTCCGTATCATGGAGATTACGACTCAAATAATAGATTGGATTTTATATCCCATTTTCTACTTGGACTAATACCATAGCAATGGTCATATCAACCACGGCGATATATAAGAAATAATCGTTCTGATAATTTGGGGGATACATTAATGACGTCCGAACAAGAGTATCCTTGACAGCATCAAAAGAATCTTGTGCAACTTGGTCCCAATGGAAGGGAACCCCCTTTTTCAAGAGTCGAGTAAATATTTTAGCCATTTTGACATAGTTGGGTATGAACCTCCCTAAAAAGTTAGCCTTTCCTTGAAGTTTCTATATCTGAAGTAAATTTGATGGCGCAGGTAAATCAAGAATGGTCTGGACCTTCAATGGGTCTATTCAAATTCCTTCTTTTGAGACTACGAATCCAAGCAAACGACCAGACCCAACAAAAAACACACCTTTATGTGGATTCAGGCATATTTTGTAATGCCGGCATCGTAAAAAGATGGCTCTCAAATGCATCCGGTGATCATTCTAATTTCGTGAATGTGTAGGTAAATCATCTAGATAGGGTTGAACTATATGTTTGATGTCATTGAAAGCATAATCCATTACTCTCTGAAAAGTAGCCCCGACGTTCTTTAAACCAAAAGGCAGTTTTCTATAAGCGAATGTGCCCCAGGGACAGATAAATGTTGTCTTATGTTGATCCTCTAGGCGGATATTGATTTGATTGTATCCGGAAAATCCATCCATGAACGAAAAAATTTCACATCCAGCACAATCGTCAATAATCTAGTCAATAAAGGGAGTAGGATAGTTGTCTTTCGAAGAAGCAAGATTAACATCCCAATAATCGATGCACACTCTGATGGTTCCTTGTTTTTTCATGATAGGAATGATGTTGGAAACCCACTCAGTTAGTTGAACAAGGTATATGAAACCAGCACGCAAAAAATTTTCAACTTCTGCTTTAATGGCAGCAGCCTTCTTCGGATGAACAAGACGAAGGCGTTGACGCACCGGTTTGACATCAAGGTACATATTAATAGTGTGTTCAACAATAGTAGTGTCAATACCTGGCATCTCCTCATAAGAATACGAAAATATATCCTGAAATTCATGAAATAGAGAGCGATATGTTTCAGGTTCTAATGGAGAATAAGACATGCCAACATGAATATTTTCTATCACGCCAGGTTTGGTCGAAATATCAATAGAAATAGTTTCTTCAATATTTGAAAATTTTCACTCGGAATCGATTGCATTAATAGTTAAAGAATTCGAAAAGAAATTTTTTATTGATGGCTGATATAGTTCACTAAGATAATTTTCTTCATAATTAGGAAGATGGGAACAATGATGATAATCTTCCCAAGGTTCTCCTTCTGACATCATGGTTTCCAAAATATTCTCATCTGTCAAGAAAGTTGAGAAAAAAGGATCAGATGGAGTACCAAAACCTAAGTAACGATCAACCCAAACAACCGGTGACACTGATTTCGGATTCGTCGCCCAAGTTAGATAGATTGATTGCTATGTCAGCTCAATAGGGCTGGGCGGAAAAAAATCATCCAACGTAACAATTTCAGAATCACCAGTACTCTTCCTTAAGCCAGATTGAGTGGAAGAGATCATGTAGTAGGTCTCTATACTTATAAAAGTTATGTTGATGTCACAAGCGATGGTAATGCAAAGGTTCCCATGAGAGTGGAATCCTTTAAGGGTCCTACACTAATGTTTTGAAGTGCTAGTTGGGATGCGTGAATGAACGAAACACTTCCAGTTACCTATGAAGTGGAGGCAAAGAAGGATAGTTGATTAATGACTGTGATGGCACCATTTTATGGAAAGGCGATCATTCTAAAATATGTAGAAACAGTTGCAGTCATAGCATATACCCATGGCCTTCCAAGTAGAATATTATATTCAAGGGGTCCGTCAACGACCTCGACATCATCATTCACTATTTTTCCCCCTAGTTCAACATGCAGGTTATTGATAATACCACAAGGCTTATATGTATGTCTGTCAATAGCCTTCAACGTTGTTGATGATTGAGATAGGTGCGGCGAGCCAAGTGACTTCCAACAGTTTAGAGACAGAATTCACGTAGATGCTCCCTCATCAATAATAGTACGATGAATAAGGTGATTGAGAACATTTAATTGTACAGAGAATGCTAATTCTGCTGGTAATTGTGGCACATAGCCCGTATGATTAAAGACAATGAGATTAGAATCAGTTAGATCTATTCAACCAATAGCCGACAATAAAGTCTGTTTCTAAGAGGGATAATTTTGTAATACCTCAAGAGCTGACATAGCTAAAGGGGATTGAGCCAAATCTTCAACTATATTATAGTTTTGAGCAGCTCTTGATCGAGGATTATATGTTGATTTATGAACAACTCCCTTCGGTGGCTTGATTTTCAATTTAGGAATGGCAGTAGGCGGTACCGATTCCATAGACGGATTCGTAGTCAAGGTAGTAGGTTGATTAGTGGCCTGACTACCATAATATTTATTACGCGTTGACACCAAAATATCTGTTGAAGTTTTTGTTATAGATAACATAAGAACTTGGGAACTAGAAGCTAGATCCGTAGCAGCCAAATTTGTGTCCGGATTTGGAAACGTATCTGTCAACACAGCTAATGCATGTGAAGTTTTAACCATTTTTTAAACTTCAGCGCGATGAGGAAAATCCCGAACAAAGTTTTCCTCATTATAGATTATGCATGGATAACAAGGTTTCCTAGTTCCATATGATTGATCAGATGATCTTTCCTACGGGTTAGAAGTTTGATTTTTCTTTGATTTTCCTTTTTTCTTACTTTCGGGTTGCTTGTCACGTTTGCCTTTGTCAAATGACATGGTACTAATTTCGGAAGAAGGTGCAGGATCAGATGCAGTATTATGATGTGTGATTGCAGTATCAATCATACTGTCTCTGGCATGAGAGTCCTTTAATTGAGGAAGAACAGTAAAATTAGATCATGGTTCATTTGGAATTTTTGCATAGAGTGTGCCAGACTGAGTATCAATCAAGTCTAATTATTGTGCGCGAGAAATGACTTGCTCTTCAATGACGACACCACCGTTAGCCACATCCTCACTTATAGATGGTAACAGGGACTTAATGAACCACTCAGCAAGGAGTTGATGAAGACAAATTTAACCATTCTATGACGACGACGCCACTCATGAATATGATTAGAAATGTGAGTAGCATTAGTCTGTTTAAAATTAGTCAAGAGTTCCGTTCCAGTTTAATATCGTATGAGTAAATGGAAATCCAATCAAAAATACGGTAGCTAGAACGTGGAAATTATCAAGAATCTCTGAGTAATTCAATATACCATTTTGCGATTTCGGACTGTTGTAGGTTTTAACCCTATACAGAAATTATCTACGAATGAATATTTAAAACAAAAAATAAACAATAGCAAGAGCATAAAACATAAAGCAGATAAACATAGAGATTTTTCCCTGGATCCCAAATCGGGATGACCAACTTGATTTTTCATTATATTCCTTTTAGTGCTACAACACATATATATACATGCCGAAGCATACATAAACCCCAATTCATTAACCCTGGATTAGAACATAACCGTAGTTCCCTTGACTAGATCTACAAAATACCAGGGGCAAAAAACCATCGTACCCTAAAACCTTGTGCAAACCCATGCACAAAACCATGGGCGAATCTGCCCACCGAAAAATAAGGACCAAAAAAATTTTCGTGACCCCCCCGCACGTGATTAGTTGTGGAAAGAATATAGCACATACCCAACATTCTCCCACTTGTTGTTTTCTTTCCGCAGGGGGCCATAGGAGAGCTTAGTCATTAGCCCAATTCTGCAACACCCATTGTTTCTCTACACCAAGAGAACTTCTGAGTGCTCATAGACTTCGTCAATGCATCTGCAACATTCTTCAAAGTGTCCACCTTTACCAGCAACACCCTTTTAGCCTCAACCATATCTCTAACAAAGTGATATTGAACATCAATGTGCTTTGCCTTTGAATGATAAGCAGGGTTCTTAGCCAAGAAAATTGCACTTTGGCTATCACATTCTATCCTTATAGCTTGCTGTACCAACCCCATACTTGAACACAATCTCTGCAACCAAACTACTTCCTTGCTTGCATGAGTGGCTGCTATGTATTCTACCTCTGTAGTTGAAAGTGCCACTACAGACTGTCTTTTACTCATCCAACTGACTGCACCTCAAAATAGGCTAAACACATACCCACTTGTAGATCTTCTTTGGTCCAGATCTCCAGCCCAGTCTGCATCAACAAAACCACGAATTTCCAACATTCTTTCCAATCCTGGTCTTCCCTGGTAGCACAAGACATAATCACTAGTGCCACGTAAATATCTGAAAACCCGCTTCACTGCTGTCCAATGCTCCTTCCCTGGGTTTGACATAAACCTGCTCAATACTCCCACTGCATGTGCAATGTCTGGTCTAGTACAGAACATTGCATACATCAGGCTACCCACTGCACTTGCATATGGAACACGAGACATATCCTCCTCTTCTTCTTGTGTCTTGGGACATTGTTCAGCAGATAGCTTTACACCTACAGGAATAGGAACATTCACCGGTTTACTATCCTGCATATTGAACCTCTGCAATATAGTCTCGACATACTTCCTCTAGTTTAACCATAGCTTCCTCTTTGCCCGATCTCTCTTAATTTCCATGCCCAAAATATAGTTTGCAGCACCAAGATCCTTCATGTCGAATTTGGAGAACATTTGGGTCTTCAAATCTTGGATAATTTCTTTGTCATTTCCAATCAACAACATATCATCCACATACAAGACCAAATAAATAACACGATCACCAATTAATTTAAAATAAACACAGTGATCCTCCTTGCTTCTGGTGAAGCCAAGTCCCCATATGTAGGTATCAAATTTCTGATACCACATCCTTGGTGACTGTTTTAACCCATACAGAGACTTATTTAACCTGCATGCGAGTTCTTTCTTCCCCTTCACCATAAAGCCTTCAGGGTGTTTCATGTAGATCTCCTCTTCCAGATCCCTGTGAAGAAATGTTGTCTTCACATCCATCTGTTCTACCTCAAAATCAAATGCAGCAGCAATAGATAAAAGTAATCTAATAGAAGTAACTTTGGCAACAGGAGAAAAAATATCACCAAAATCAATTCCCAACGCCTGGGAATAACCTTTTGCTACCAACCAGGCTTTGTATTTCTCCACCTTGCCTTCTACATTCATCTTCTTCTTAAACACCCATTTGCTCCCGATGGGCTTCCTTCCAGCTAGCAACTCCACCAAATCCCATGCCTCATTTTTATGCAAGGATGCCATTTCATCAACCATCGCCTCCTTCCAGAGTTTTCTATCCTCTGAATCTACTGCCTCCCTGACAGTTCTGGGATCATCATCAGTTATAGTTAAAGCAAAATTTGAACACAAAGTAGATGGACTATACCTTTCTGATTGTCTTCTTTCCCGAGCTGATCTTCTTACAGCTGGAGTTTGTGGCTCTTCCTCTTCCAAGTCTTCTTCTGTTGTAGAGTGTGATTCAACCTCCTTTAGATCAAACTCTATCTTCTCAGGTTCCTTTGGTAGGACTTCATGTTTAACAACATCTTTCACCTCTCTAAACACCACATCTCGGTTGTACACAACCTTCCTTTTTTCTGGGTTCGAAAGCTTATAGCCCTTTAAACCATCCTTATACCCACGAAAGATGCATCTTTCAGATTTATTATCCAACTTGGTCCTTTTCTCCTTTGGAACAGTACATATGCATCACATCCAAATACCCTCAGATGTGAAAGAGAGGGTTTCTTACCAGTCCATACCTCATGTGGAGTCTTATCCTCCAACGCTGATGAGGGTGATCTGTTAACCAAGTAACATGCAGTCTCCACTGCCTCTGCCCAGAATTCTTGTGCTAACCCGATACCACTGAGCATGTTTCTTGCCTTTTCCATCAACGTTCTGTTCATTATTTCTGCAACTCTGTTTTGTTGAGGTGTGTATGGAGTAGTCTTCTACTGTGCTATACCACACTTCTTACAAAACTCTTCAAATTCCTTCTTGCGGAACTCCCCACCATTATCTCTCCTCAGCACCTTTATCTTCTTCTCTATCTAGTTTTCCACCAGAGCCTTAAATTCTTTAAATCTATCAAGGACTTTAGATTTCTTCCTCAAGAAATATATCCATGTATTCCTTGAGAAGCTATCTATGAATGAAATATAGTACACAGACTTACCCAGTGATGGAACCGACAAAGGTCCAAACACATCATTGTGCACAAGCTCTAATATCTTGTTTGCCCTCTTAGAGCCAGAAGGAAAAATCACCCAATTCTGCTTCCCATATACACAATGTTCACAGAAATTGAAATCCAGAGAGCTATTAAACATACCTTCTACCATACCATTTCCATGCAGTATCTGAAGGCCCTTCTCTCCAATATGTCCAAGCCTTTGATGCCATAGCATGGTCTTTTCTCCAGAGACTACTAGGCTTTCTGCTCCACTTTCGGGAACCACAAAACTGTTGCACCCAGCAATAACAGTGTTTCCCTTAAGCTTGTACAGAGTTCCAATCTGAACTCCTCGCATTAATACCAGTGCTCCCCGAACCATCTTACAGGTATATTTCTTGAACACTTTTTTTACACCTGCATCATCCATCTTGCTTATATAAATCAGATTTCTGGCCAATGCAAGAATGTGCAGAACACCAATAAGTTTTCTAATCCTTCCACCTTGCAGCTTCATCTTGACTTTTCCACGTCCGACGATTCTGGCCTTCCTATCATCACCTAAGAAGACATCACTGCCATCATATTTCTCATACTTGCAGAACCACTCCCTATGGGGAGTGAAGTGAAAGGATGCACCCAAGTCAATCAACCATGACTCATGATATACATGTGTATTTGAAGAAGAAGCCAAATACACATCCCCACCTTCATCCGAGGTGGTTTTTGCCTCTGCAGAAGGAGCATCATCAGATCCCTTCCCTTTCTCAGGAGCTTTAGATCTACAGTCCTTTTTGTAGTGCCCTTCCTTTCTGTATTTCCAGCACACCTTTACAAACTTTCTAGGAGATTTAGATCTCCCACTCGAAACCTTATTCTTGTTTCTGTTCTGGGACCTTCCTTGTACAGATAAGGCATCTCCATTCGGACCCTCCATATTTCTCCGTCTCACTTCCTCCGACAGCAAGGCTGAGACAATGTCATCAAAATTCAAGGTATTTTTATTTCTACCTATTGCAATAACTAGACTGTCCCACGAGTCTGGTAGAGAACACAAAAAACTGATGCACTTATCTTCATCTGAGATTATAATATCAATATATGACAACTGACTTACCACAGTGTTGAAGGCATTCAAATGCTCTATCACCGAGTCTCCATCCTTCATCCTTAGTTTATACAACTTTTTCCGCAGGAACAATTTATTCACCAGAGACTTATATTGGTACAAAGTCCCTAGCTTGTCCCACAAGGTCTTCGCTATAGCTTCCCCAAATACATTCAACAATACTGAATCTAAGACACACAATCGTATGGTGCACTTTGCCTTCTGATCCAGCATCTTCTAGTCTTCATCTCACATTGTCGTTGGTTTAGTACCTGGATCTACTGTGATCCACTGATCTTTATCCACCAGCAGGTCCTCCATCTTGAGCTTCCACAACTCAAAACTCTAACCATTAAATTTCTCGATCTCTATCTTCCCGATGCTCGCCATCTTCTTTCACCGCAAGAATCGATCCCACAGATCTCCCACTGAACAGGGTCTACCTCAGGCCCGAGCAAAAAAATCTTCAGCAGCAAAGGCGTTCCCTTGAAGCCGAAACTGCTTTGATACCATATGTAGGTTTTAACCCTGCACAGAAATTATCTGCAAATGAATCTTAAAGACAAAAAATAAATAGTAGCGAGAGCATAAAACATAAAACAGATAAACACAGAGATATTCCCCTGGATCCCAAATTGGGACGACTAGCTTGATTTTTCATTATTTTCCTTTCAGTGTTACAACACATATATATACATGCCGAAGCATACATAAACCCCAATCCATTAACCCTAGATTAGAACATAACCGTAGTTTTCTTGACCGAATCTACAAAATACCAGGGGTCAAAAACCATCGTACCCCAAAACCCTGTGCAACCCCATGCACAAAACCATGGGTGGATCTACCCACCGGAAAATTAGGACTAAAAAAAAAAATTTGGGGCGCTTCCCCAGACCCCAACAGGGGGGCCTACCGTCCCCCCTGTGACCCCCCTACGCATGATTACTCATGGAAAGAATATAACACATACCCAACACCTGTGAGCATACGCTAGAAAAGACGTAGTCGAATAGAGTCATCATTCAGGGATTTTGATGAACACCACAAATGATAAGTCATAACATGAGTTGACGGGTCTTCCCCAGGGTTTCCATTGAACTTAGGAATATCCGAGGGTTATTTGTGAGGTATCACCGGCCACCAAGGAGCATAATCGATTGGATCATTGGTTAGCCTATTTAAATCTAGTAACTCTAAAGTTGCAACAAAAGGAAACTATCGATTAAGGTCAGGTTGTGCATAGCCAGGGTATGATGGAATTTCTTGGGCAATAGGCCTTTGAGCACCAGCATAAGGAATCTATTGCGGGTAACCCAGATAGGGGTTTTTTTGATAAGCAAACGCTTGAGGATTATGTTGACCAAAACCTGGATATCATACTTGTTGAAATGAAGGTTGAGGCATTTGCGCTTGAGGCTGCCAAGGGGTCTGTCCACCAATGTTATAACCCAAATTAGAATAAATTGGATTCGGTTGAGTATAAGTATAATCTGGTTGTGGCTGTGACATCCCATAATATGGTAAACCAGCTTGTGAATAAATGATTCCAAGTATAGGATGTTCTTTTCAATTAATCGAAGGATTTGGAGTCTACGGGCCCAATACTTGAGGGTATTGAGTTTAAGGACCTTCCTGAAATGGTTGTTGTACAACAGTTTGATTCTGTAACAGGGGTAAAGATGTATTAACAAGTGGAATTGATGTGGGTGTAACAGGTTGAACCAATTGATACGAGTGTACAACCGTTTGTGGTTGGATAGGCAGAGTGGGCTGCCATTGGAAAACATTCATTTCAACATTAGGTTGACCAAAAAATGATGGAGTACTGTCAAAGTGGGTGACCAAAGGTTACCCCCCAGCACGAGGAGGATAATAAGATAAAAAATATTTCTCTCCAAATGCAGGGAGTCTAGTTGATATGGTACTATATGGAATAGACCCAGAAGGACCAACTTGATATTGCCTTGATGATGTTTATATAGAATCAAGTCGTTCAGTACTGACTATAGGTTTACTAGTTAGAATACCAGACGATGACATTGGTGAAGTCCATGGGTTTGAAGATGCACCAGAGAAAATTCCAAATAAAGATTTATATCCTGATGGAAGCAAAGGGCCTCCATGTAAATATGACTTTGGTGAAGTTGTGAACATCGACAGGGTAGCGAGGGCAGATGTTGGTGTAATTGGAACAGATGGCCCAACCGAAGATGTTGGTTCAGGCATGGTTACTTAACCAAATGTGTACCCTCTTGAAATGACAGTAATTTGAATAGGCACAGGATCAACAAAAGCAAAGGGTGGTGATTGAAGAAAAGACTCGTATAAGAAAATATCCTCCCAAAAATGAGTAGGAGTTAATGGTGTTTCGTCTTATGGGATTTCTTCAATCGAAATCAAACCAGGTGGAAGTATTTCACCATCAGGCCCAAAGTATATTTCAGGAGGTTGACTGTATGATATGGGAGACTCAATGGCTATAGAAAATTGTGGGATGACCAATGGAGGAACAAATTCCGGTCATTCTACTTCGAGATTCAGATGTTCTAGCAAAGAAGAGATAGGATCTAGATCAAATTTTGGTTGAACAACGTCGGGTTCAGGAGGTATGGTCTCATTGATTTGATGGATCGTTACCATAGGTAGCTGTGAGGAATCCGTCTCGACAACAGTAGACAAACCAAGATTTTTAGAAACAACTTGTGCCGAATCTAGTATATGGGAAGATGATGCTTCACCAGAGGTACTAATAGTACTGGTTTTGGTAGAGTGATGTCGCCTTCCCCAACCAGGAGTAAATTCCAGTGGTAAAGGTGGTTTCAATGCTAATCTACGTGAACGACGGGGAAAATGATTTTTTTCTTCCATGATGGTTGATTTATTTTAACCAAAAAAAATAAACAAAATAAAAGGGTAATACTAGGCAATAGGTTTACCAAGAAACTGTGAACTGCAAAATACCTCTTGGTGAACCAAGAAGTACGGCATGTAATCTCCCCGAATGTTGTGATCGGTGTATCACAATTTACAAGGCTGTCGACTCAGTTCACTATGGATGGATAGCAACCTAAAGTTTTCCTCCCAAATATACCCGAAGGTACATGGAGACCCATGTCCATAATAGTGTTGTCATATGCGAAACCGCACAGTGAGAGCACCCCTTTATACTTTTCGTATTGTAACACTGCTCGATATACCCAAAAGTACGTGGACGAGCTACAATATACTTACGTACATGGAGTGAGGTATCACACTCGAAATTTATCATAGGCAATTAACGAAAGTTGTTATGTTTTACGATGTTGGAACATGTATCTAGCCTAGATCTTCTAAATGTTATCGTTATGGTTCCAATGCTTTGTTAGGTAAATTGATCTAAATTTTAAGTTGATCTTGTTTATCAATTTGCCTTTCAAGGTTCACAGTGATGATGTGATGGAAATTCCTAAAATTAAAACTAAAATGATAAGAAAACTTTCAATTTTAGTTTTTTCAATGAAAATCCTAGCTACTAGAGGGAAAGAACAATCAATTTGAGAGAAAACAACAAAGAGCACAAACTAAAATGCAATTTTCCTTGTTCCTATGCAAAACACACAATCCACTACATGCAAATGTAGGTTTTTTTTTTCAATCCCTTTAATGTGAATGTAGAAAAGGAAAATAAATGCATCAAATCAATAAAAACAAATGCCTTTTACTTTGAGAAATGAGGAATTGAACAATTTCTCTTTTTAGGAAAAATGTAGATTTTAACTATAATTTCTCCTATAGGAAACGAAGAATTTAATGACAATTTCCTTTTCAAAAGAAAATGGATGTAATGCAGTAATGAAAATACTTCGAAATTAATTTGTCAATGATAAAGAAAAACACTTTAAATAAACATTGAACAAACTTTTCTTTCAAAGGAGGAAGATGCAGGTAAATTCACTGGTCTCTATAAGGCATCAGGCTCTTAAAAATATAGCAAACAAAAGGCTGAAAGAAAATGCAATGACAAATTAAATGGGAATTTGGTTGGCTCTAGAGGGCAACGCAGTCTCTAAGGGGATAAAGTGCGTTGCAATGCACACCTGAGTGGGGGACAGTGCTATGAAAATCACTGTGTCCTGTTCAACAGTGCATTGGGCATAGCAGAGAACAAAAACTCAGGTTGTTTAACACACTTTTAATGCAAATTTTTATTTCAAAAATCCTAATCTTTAAGAGTAAATTCTACTGCGTGGATAAACAGAGGCAAACACACCAAGGATGAAGGGTTCGATCCCTAGTGGAGTCGCTAATTTTTTATGCAAAATTATGAATTACGGATAAAACATTCTTCCTTAAATGTGGTGCTATTCATTTATAACAACAGATTAAAGACTTTGAAAATACTTTTCCTAACAGTAAATAGACACACATAATAGATCAAGAAACCTACTTTGGGTCCAAGCGTTTCCTATTCTCCTTTTGTCGCTCTTGCTGTAGCTTCAAATCCAAGCTAGATCACCAAGATATTTCCTGCAAGAATGAACACTTGTTAGATGATCCAAATATAATAATGTAAATTTAGGGAAGAAGAAACAGATTGGAGAATATGTCTTCTTCACCGAAGCCAGCTCAAGTAACTCCTCAGCTGATAATTCAAGAAACCGAGGAAGAAGGAATTTCAATCAAAGTCAAGCAGCCCCAGGTTGTGGTCGTAGTCAAAGCAGAGGAAACAATTTCAACAGAGGCTACAATTCAGGAAGGAGCAATTTTCAAGGAAGAGGCAACAATCAAAATAGAGGATATCATCAAGGCAAAGGACAAACTCAAAACAGAGGCCAAAGCAGAGGCCGAGGACAGTATCAAGGCAGAGGACAGTCTCAAGGCAGAGGCAGATATTTTAGTCAAATTGTTCGCAGGAGATGTAACAAAGTTGGCCATTATGCAAAAGATTGTAGAACTTCTATTGAGAAAATTCCCAAATTTCAACCAAACTCTGCACAGTTTGCAAATGATGAAGATGATCCTGATGGTTCCGAATATGTCTTCACCAATACAGAATCAGCAGCTTTACAGGTTTCAAGCTTTCTTAGAAGTGATTATGAATATGCATGGATTATGGATACAGGCGCAACTCAACACATGACTTTTCGATGGGATTTATTTTGGAGCTTCCAACAATGCCATCTGAATTCAATCTATCTTGCTGATAAAACAAAACATACTCCTTCAGGCAAAGGTGTAGTTAAAGTTTTTTTACCAGGCATTGGAGAAAGAATGATTTCAAATGTATGGTATGTCCCACAGAATAGATCAATAAACCTTCTTGGGGTCGAAGCGCTTCCTATTATACTTTTGTCGCTCTTCTTGTAGCTTCAAATCCAAGCTAGATCACCAAAATATTTCCTGCAAGAATGAACACTAAACAACAAAGGATTGCAATATATAGATGGCTTCAATTTATTTAGTTAAATAAATGAAACATGAACCATATACATCACATAAGAATTCATAATATGAAAGACAGAAGCTTATACAGATACATATGTGGGAAAGTAAGCTGTAATATTTATTAATAAATAGAAGGGGAGGTTACAACCAGCGATTGATTTGATGTAACCATCTCTAGCATCATCCCAACCTCATCAAAATGAACATCTCTCCAGCAACATATCACTCAAATCAAATCCTCAATTGAAATTCCACCAGCATTTCTCTACTCAATTTCTTTCTTCTCAAGCACTAGGATCTGTGCTCAATTTATAGATGAGATGAAGGTATTTTCACAATCAATGACTTTGTAATAATAGGCAAGACATGTTCCCAAGATCAGAGGTATCAAATGGACACATGGATTCGATGTTCGACACATATGCACTCTTCTAGAAGGCACTGGCCAAGTGGAGATTCCGGAACAATGAGGATTTCGCTCCCAATTGACCAACGCACCCTTGAGTGTCAGGAAGTGCTTTGCAAAGCACCCTTGAATGGAGGTAACTGCATATGCAGCGCACTTAGCCCCTTGAGATACTGCGTTGGTGAGCTCATAGATTTTATAACATATACTTCAAATCTTGGAAACCTTGCAATGGAAATCATAGATGATTTGTCTTTGTTCGTTGTCTTAGGGCATGTAGCAACTGAAATGATAGGGGATGATAGACCCTATTCATTGGTTCTGGGGATGATGTTCAGTTTAACCAGGTCATTGGGAATGATGCCCAAATTGACCTATAACGCTATCCTAGCAATGACTCGCACATCTTCAAAGAAAATGTAGTGTTTTATCTTTTTTGCATGTTCTTCTAATGTCGAGGAGCAGGTCCTCTCATGTTTGATTTAAGCCGCATGTTCTTGAATTCTCTGATTTATTGAGCGGCCAGTTTCACCAACAAAGGGTGTCCCGCATGAACAAGGGATTACATAAAGACCTTTCATATTCTTAGGGTCCACTAGGACTGTTACAGATCTTAGGGAACTTTGAATGGTGTTAAGGGACCTAAAAGTAGAGGGAACCTTGTGCTTTCTTAGGATCCTTGCAATATCGTCAGTGGTCCCTTCATCTAAATTTATCTTCTTCTATTTAATTTGATGTCAAGATCTGGTTCTTCATCTTGTCGTGACGATGAACCACACTGGATAGTTCAAAACGTGTCGACAAAACTCTGATAACGTGATTTTTACCAAAAATTTTCTTGCTTTTCATGATATAGATCACAAAAACCGAAATTCAATTATTTAAATTTATTTATTAATATTATTAAATTTAAATTTAAATTTAATTAAAATAATAATAATAAATATAAATTTTATAATAATAATGATAATAAATAACATGTATCAACATATTTCAATTACATTTATCAATATGATTATTAATATTATTATTAATATGGTTAATATGAATAATTGATATACCCTATCAAATATACCAACCACATTTATTTAAATAAATGTGATTGTACTAATAATTATATACTTCTCTTTCTCTTAAAAATATTAAAAATATATAATTGATACTTTGCCTTTGCCATAACTTAAAATAATCCTATCACTATTTAATATTTCTTTGGACATGTTTGCAGGTGAATGTTGGCTAGACCATCAAAGCAACTACCTTATACTCTCTAAGTAGGTGGCTTTGAAATTATCATGGAAATATTCTTTGAGGTTACTAATTTCATTACCATCTTTTAAATAATAACATAATCTTGCAAATTGCTTTTGCTAAGGGTACTTTGAATGCATCTATCGGATTTCAACTTTGTTGTATGTGCTAGCTGTTCTGGGTCAAATATTCGTGCGAATATACAATTAATTATGAGAAGAGAGGTCTTTCTGATTTATGTCCAATGGCTATTCATAAAATTTGGCATAATTTTTTTAATCATTACATTACTCTATTACGTGCTTCTGATGCCAAATTTCCCATCAGTTATGATTATGAAACGAAACGAAGAGTTATGATTATGACATATATATATGAAGTGTTAGAGGCACCCCATTTCTATAGAATCCATAATTTTTATTTTGAGATTTAAAAAGTTTACTAATATCTGTTGATTTTAGTATAAAGATAAATCTCTTCAAAGCGTCAAGTAATCAGATTTACAAGAGACTTTTGGTTTGAAAGTTTAGAAAGAGTTGGTGACACATTAATACTAGTTCGTACGTTGAGCATCATCACGGGATCGCTGGTCAGGATTAAATATTATTTGGTGGGCAAGCCCTTTCGGGGGCCTAACGTCAAGAGATGGACCAGCATATTTTTTTAATAGCCAATATTTGACCCAAAAACCTTAAAAATCAGAGTTAAAATGTTGGGAAATTAAATGAAATATACAAAGAAGGAGTGAGGGAGGTAGATACAAACATAGGGGGAAGAGAAAGCGACAGAGGGGAGAATAGAGAGACAAAAAATATGGAGATAGGAAGAGGTAGATGGAGGAGAGGGAAATAGATATTGAGCTAGAGGGGTAGTTAAAGGGAGAGGGAGATGGGAAACATAGATAAAGAAGAAAAGAGATAGAGAGGGGTGGAAATAGAGAGTGCAAAGGATAGAGGAAGGGAGATAGAGACAAAGTTAGATGGTGGAGAGAGAGGGGGAGAGAATGAGAGAGATGAAGAGGAGTATAAAGAACCATAGAGGGAATAACATCCAAATAAAAATATATAAGCATAGAAGAGAAAAAATAACAAAGACTTGGTATGCATTTTGGTTTAGTTGGAAAGAATAGTATTATCCACTTCTATTACTATGGAACATATTTTTTTCTTATTGTTTAAGTAGAAGATGATTTTTTATAACTAGAAGGAAATTTGATTAATTTGAAGACCATTCTTATCTTGTTGAGCAATTGGAAGACATATTTGTCACATTTTGTTAGATTAAGAGACAATCTTTATTTTCATGTGTAATTGGAGGATAATATATATCTTTAATTGTGATCATAAGATAATTTTTGTCTCCTTGTAATTGAAATCCATTTAAACATGGGGAACCATCATAATTATAAAAATTTGAAGAAAAAAAATCCAATAGAAACTATAATTAAAGTAAGAGAGAAGCAAATGGTAGAAGAATCCATATTATAGCAAAAAATATAAAACTCCAATGAATATTTGATGAGAATGATTTTCTATGGATGATCAAATGATTATGGATTTGTTATTTATCTTCAACTCCTATGGGTTTTTGTTTGGATGTCCCTCCCTCTATCCTTCCCACTCTTTCCCTCTCACTCTCATTCTCTCTCACGCCTCTCTCCACCCCCCCAGATTTCTCTCTATCTCCCTCTCTCTCTCATTCCCTATCAATATTTCCACTCCTCTCTCTATCTCTCTCTTCTTCCCTCTCTATCTTTCTCATCTTCTTCCTCTTCCTTTATCGCCCACCTCTAGCTCAATTGTTATCTCTCTCCCCTCCTTCTATCTCTCTATCTCCAAATCTATATTTTTCTCTATGTCTCTCTCTAATTTTCCATCTCTTTCTCTCTTTCACCCCATATTTGACTGTATATCCCTCCCTCTCTCCTCTCTTTCTTTCCCTCATCCATTAATAACTCTCTCTCTCTCTCTCTCTCTCTCTCTCTCTCTCTCTCTCACCCTTATTTTCCTCCTGCTATCTCCTTCTCTCCTCCTCTCTGTCCACCCTCTCTCTGTTCTCCCACAATCCTCTCTTCTTATCGACTGCACTCTATATATACCACCCCCCCCCCCCCCCCCAACCCTCTCTATCTCTCTCTCTGACTTTTATTTCCTACATTCTCACATATAGAATTTCAGAAGACGTTGCTTGTACTGGTAAGAAAAAATTCATTTGGAGTGGACATATTAAAATATGGAATATATTATATATTGAGGGAGTTTCTCGAATGGCCACTAGTGGAGGAATTGTTGGGACTATCACTAGCTGAGGAGAATTGTTCGGACTGTCAAAAGTGGCTGGAATCAGGATAATTTTTTTCTTAAGAAATTTTACAGTAGCAGTGTTTGAATCATATTTTTGATGGTGGAAATAGATTCAACACCATCAAAAACCTCCAAAGCACCCATAATCTTGAAATTTGATAGCTATAACCTGGATTTACAAAAATCTATACTGAATTTTATTAAAATATTACCAAAATTTCAATAAATTTCAGAGTAAAAAAGCAAACTGGTTATACTACTGCTTAAAAAACTTAAAGAAATAAAAAGTTACACCAGAGTCGTTTCAAGTCTAATAAAACCGCCGGGTGACTTAAACGTAATATGATTGTAGATTTTGGGTAATTGGAAGGTAAATGAAACAAATCAATGTTTGATTTTATTGCTGACAGTTCATTATAGAAATCCAGTATCTAGAAGAAGTAGTTATTTGAACAGAGTACATTGCAAGTTATGGAGGTTTCTTTTCAACATTAGAATCTATTTGCTATTTTGAGTAGAGAAAGGACTAACCCTTTGATGCTTTGAGTAGAGAAAGAATTAACCCTAATACCGGAAGTTGAACTTTAACTTTTCTTTTATAAATAAATATTTTATTAAAAAAAATTATATTTTTTATTTTTATTTTAAAGAATACATAATATTAAATAATAATTATTGAAAATTTAATAAATAATTTTTTTTTTCAAATTTATTCACAAAATTACATATTTTAATAATAAATAAACATATTAAATATTTATTTTTCATGAATGAATGGAAGAGTCTTTTTAAATTTCATGAGTCTTTTTTTAATTTCATTTGTTTTCATAATTAGAATTCCAATCTACTTCATTCCATGTCACCACTTTAAAGGATTTTTGTTTACTATTATAATTTAAAAATTGTAATTGTTGTAATTGTAACTTATAAAGGCAATGATGTCATATAATTAAATATTTCACATTTTTAATTATAAAATTATTATAAGTAAATAAATAAGAAAAGAACTTCAAAAATACAAAGGAGATGGAAAACTTTGAAAAAGAAGATGATGCCTACCAAATAATAGAATTTCCAATTTCAATCTTGCAAATATTTGAGGCGCGTAGCTAAATAAAAGTTGAAGTTATCTCCATGGCTTAGGCAGGAACTAGATTAATGAAGAATGTAAGATTAAATTTATCTTCTGAATTCATTAAGCAGTGCACTAGACACATAGTATAAGCCAAAATCCATAATAGAAATGAAATGATGCATTATTAATATTCTAGTAGCATAATTTACTTAACGTTGGAGGTGGCACTTAATAAGAAAACCAACTTATTGTGCATTTGGTAGGTTGTGGGAACTAGCTTAAGGAAAAATGTAAGACTAAATTTAGCTTTTGGGATGAAGTTGGTTCGAAGGGTTGAACTTTGCGTTCACGTGTGTAATGAAAGGGGATGAAGGACAACGAGCAAGATAGTGGGAATCTAGAGCTCCTGCATCATGTTGAGAGCATGGTTGTTGAAACAACGAAGTGATTAAAATGATTCATGGGAAAAATGACTCGCCTGAGATCTCGCAAGAGTATGGCGCTTCAATGGGGGGTTGATCAACAGAAGTGTACTAGAGCAAAAAAATGCATGTTGGCACTTGTCTATGGAGTGGTGAGTGACCTACAAGTTGGTGTGTGTTTTTGGTAGGGCCTGCTCCTCATGATTTTCATCAATCAGGATTTAGTGTTTCACTAAGGATTGCCTCAGGTGGTTTTGGGGGGCAGAGGTATCTCCAGTGATCTATGTCGAAAGGGTCGAATCTAGGTTCTTTCCGATTCTACTTGGGTTTTCTGGAATCAGCTTTTGTCATTTTTGTTCTCATTTAGTACTTTTTAGTCGCTCATTCTTGTGTATTGAGGACTAATCTTTCTGGTTTCCTTTACATGTTGGAGTGGGCACATCTGGTGCAATTTACATTTATCGGTGTAGGGTTTGGTGCATGAGTTCTGGCTATGCCAACTATGCTCCTGGTGCATTTTTTCTCATCGCATCGGTGACTACGGAGGGGGGAAACCATATTCAAATTTATGGTTGCTTTCTCGGTGCTAATTTTTTACTGTTTTACTCCACTGGGTTGTTGGGAGTTGGTAGGTGGTACATGGAAGTTGGTTGCTTGAGTTGGTACCTAATTCTAGGTTCAACAAAAATCCCTTTCTGGTGCTGACATGGCTCTCCATTGGGGTGACAGATAGAGGGCATGTAATTTAATCCCTCCATCTGCACGAAGAACGTACTCAAACTTTCCAACCGGACTGAGTCTGAGGCCATTTCGAAGACGACAGTGAACCCATCCTTCCTGCATCCTTCGCTCTCTTCAACCTTACCTATTTCATCTGACTTAGCAGCTTCACAGTTGGATGCAGGTTCTCACAACACACAGTCGGTTAGGACCAAGAGACCTGTCAAGATATACAGGGCTATCAAAGCCTTCTCCGAGGAACCCTCACTTCTGTTGGGGGTTGACTCCTACTTGGAAAGTCTTGAGAGGCTTTGGTCGAAAGTCTTGGTTGGCAAGTGGTAACATCTTCGGATGTCAAGTGAACAGCTAAAAACTTGGGTGGAGCATTGGAAGCTCCCAAAACTCACTTATCACCTGAAGATCAACATGTTTTCGAAGGGTTGGATTTGTTTCCATTTCCTCTCTAAGGTTGATTCTCAGTGCATCCTAGGGGAACCCTGGGTCAAAGGAAGAGTGTTAATGGTATTGAGGAGATGGGATTTTGGATTTTACAGTTTCACTGAGCCAGTGCATTGTACTTTGGTTTGGGCTAAACTGTCGAGGATGCCCCTTGAGCTTTGGAATGAGGGGGCCATCCGTAATATCGCTAATCTTCTGGGTTCTTTTTAATTTTAGGATGGAGGTAGTCTAGGTCAAATAGAAAAACGCATGGCTTGGATCCTGATTGAAATGAATTTCAAGAAGGCCTTCTTAGAAGAACTTGATATTTACTAGGGTCATTCAAAGATTCGTATCTCTATTGACTAATGGGTGGTTCCCTTCTGTTGTCTTCTTTTCCATTTGACGAGACATCTCTGTAGGTCTTATCTTGATCGTTTTAGATTGGGTGTTGCACGGGGTCATCGCTTCCGGAGGCCGCCACTTGAGGTGTCGATATTCCTTTTAGCGTTGTTCCTCAGCCATCGGCTCGGCCCCATTCATGTATTTTAAATTCCCCCCTTCCCTCCATTCGTGAATTAATCCTTGTATCTTCTGATAAGGGTTATGGGTTGGGGTCAAGTCGGGGTTACTTGGTGGGGGGTTTCACACCCTATTGTGGCTTCTTCCTCTTTCCAAACCCTTCCTCCTATTGATGCTCAACCCTTTTCATTGGTTGGATCTTCCAACCTCTGTAGTCTACGGGGCGGTTCTACTGATCATAGGCTTAAGGAGACTGTTGTTCCCTCATGGGCTCAACCATTCTCGCCTCCTCCATCTATCCGCCCTCCTTTCCTTTTCATCTGCCACTTCTCTCGCCGGATTGGGATCTTAATGGTTTCTTGTCAAACTCTTCATTTAGCTTGAAACCCTTGGACATTCATAGGTCTTTCTTCCAGCTAGTTTAAGTGGATGGGGGGTCTCGAGGTATTGATACTCCAACCAACAAAAAGAAGAGGCTTCCCAAGTTTAAAAATAATTCTACTCTCTAGGAAGAGGGGGAATCCACTGATGCGGTCTCGGAGGTAGTTGATTTTCCATATTCTGTGTCAGCCGAACACTGTGAACGGATCCTTAGAGGGGATAAATTCGCCACCAAGGTTCCCCCATAATTTTTATTTCTCTCAACATCCAGAGAATGGGTGCACCTCACAAATCTAGAGCACTCAGGGAATTGGTTCGATATATACACCCTTCAATCATTTTCTTTCAAGAAACATTGAGTGATGAGGAGTTGACTTGGTCATTCATGCTCTCTATTTGTCCTACCTGGCTGGTTTGTGCCAAAGGGGCAACATGGTACTCTAGTGGCCTGGGATCCATGTGGGATCCTTCTAATTTTGAAGCTATGTCTTTTAGGACTAACGTCGGTATTCTTCTTATAGGAAACTTGCAAGGTATGGAAGCTCCATCTTCACAATTTTTATGCTCCTTGCCAAGGCAAGCACTTGTTTTGGGAAGATTGGGCAGGGACCAGGATTCGTTGTCTTTCCAACACCATTATTGCAGGGGATCTCAACTTTACACTGGATCGCTGAGAGATTTGGGGACAACAAGCTATTAAGGATCCGCTCATGGGGTTTTTATTAGATATTTTTGTGATCTGAAATGACTATATTAGTTTTGATGTGCTAAGTGTCTTTTCAGATTAAAAGCATGTGCATAATTTTTCATTATTTTTCATAAGGGTTGAGGATTTTTTCCATGAATTGTAGATTATTTTTAGTGAGCTAGAAGCATCAAATAAGCATAAATAACACTGAAAAACAGTGTAAAACAGAGAAATAATTCACCACATGAAATTTACACAGCAGACATGATGAAACAGTTCACCCCTCTTGGACTACATATGTTGGTCTAGCTCCCAATGGCTTGTCCATCCTTCATTATGCTCAAAATTTTTCTATTACATGTATTTAAAATGATCTAATGGTTGTTTTCTCTGCACCAATGGCTCCAGAATGCTCCAATTAGTCAAAAATGACTCTTCATTCACTCAGAATGGTTGAAAATTGCGCCTCCTACACTTTTTCCCAGTCTCACCTAGGAAAGCTCCACTAAAAGTGGAGAACTCCACTTAACTAGAGTTAAAATTGGGCTTGGCCACCAATTTAGGCATGATCGCTAACTGTTCCACCAAAATAGATTGCAGATTAAATATAACGGTTGGGCGGTGGCCACATTCGCACCCCCAAACCGTTACATATACCTGGAAGTTAACGGAACTTAAGTTGGAACTCCAATTAAAAACTGTGAAAAATAAGGTTCGAACCGTGGTTGAATGGATATTCAGTTAGCACAAACCATGCAGAGTTGTTGTTAAACGTTTGCATGTGATATCATATAACATGGAACCGCTGGCGGGTTGGGACAGTCGGCGGTTCGCAACCCCATGTGCCATTTCAACAAACAATAACATAAACATGTCACCTAAGGAGGTTAGGTAACTCATGTAGCTCGGATGGTAATATGTGCGCGTGCCCGGCGGAAGGTCTGGGGGTCGATTCTTGCGGACCATCAAGAAATTTTTAACATGCGGTTGCAGGGCCACATGGTGGCCTCAAGGCTGGCCACGTGGCACCCTATGATTGGCTCCTCCAAACCGTACCCAGTATAAAATCGACACTTGTCAAACCACGATTGGCCCGGTGGAAAATAATATTTCGAGGAATATTCATTTTTTGTTGACTGTACATTCCACTTTGTTGACTGTGCATCCCAATCAAACCTGGTCAAACTATCACAATTTTACATGTTTGACATTTCAATCAGAACGCGATATCTTCATCATACGACATCGGCTTTTCAAACCGTTCGCGGCACCAAAATTAGGAAGACAATATCTAAGCAACCATCCTGGTTTCAACCTAATCCTGTCATTTTGAATTTTGAGAAAAAAATTTATGAACTCTTGATCATTCCTCCCCATTGGGAAGCTTTTGGACCCCAAAAGACTTGATTACCTGTTAAGTAGATGAGGGTACATCTCCCTCACCTTTCCAACCGCCATCCATTTTTCCTTGCTTGGTTTAGTGCCTTTGAGCCCAACTCGAAGGTAGTCAACACTTCACCTCTTGGATGCTCTTGTCCTCCTGTCAAGAATTGTATCTTCTTTGAGCTCATCCAGAAATTCTGGCGAGAAATCTTCAATAGAATATAGTTGAACATCACTTCCTTGATCATCGATCAAAGGTGGCTCATACAAGCGTAAGTTTTCAACATTAACAATTGAATACATTTGCATGTAAGAAGGCAAGTCAAGTTGGAATGCATTATTACCAACATGTTTATGATCTTGAAAGGACCATATCTAATGGGTTTGAGCTTTTTACCTTCCCCTTGCATCCTTTCTTTGCTAATCTGCAACCATACCTCATCTCCCTCTTGAAACTTGTGATCAACCCAGTGTTTTTCATGCCTCTCTTTGTATTTTCTTTGACTTTGCTCAAGCTATTCTTGAACTTGTTGATGTATCGTCTGAATTTGCTCAATGAACTTTCGAGCCTTATCAATGTCACTATGGCCATCAATTGCAACATCCTTACCAAAGATGAAGTCTAATGGCGATTTTGGCAAATACCCAAAGCATACTTCAAAAGGTGAGGTTTGTGTTGAAGATTTCTTTGCTCGGTTGTAAGCGTCTTGAATGTTATGCATTTGTTCATCCCACAACTTAGGATGTTTGCTGCAATATCCTCTCAGTAGATGCACAACTGCTATGTTCACCACCTCGGTTTGTCCATTTTTTTTTGGATGAAAAGAGGTACTCTTTTTCAAATTTGTGTCCATCATTCTCCATAGATTTGACCAAAAATTCCCAATGAACCTAGAATCCCTGTCACTAACAATAGAAGTTGGAAATCCCAAATGAACCCAAACATTTTGAAAATAAAGTTCAGCAGTTTGTTCAGCAGTAATGGTTTTCTTACATGGCATCAGTATACACATTTTATTGAATCTATCCACAACTACATAAAGATAATCATGTTGCTTTCTTGACATAGGTAGACCTCAAAAAAATTCCATGGAGACACTCTCCCATGGCTTTGATGGTACCGGTAGTGGCGTGTACAATCCAAGCTTCCTATTACTAGGTTTATTTGTTGCACACATAGAACAACCTCTTATAAAACGTGACACATTATCTACCATGCGAGGCCAATAACAATACCTCTGTAGATGTGCCACTATTTTTCTTACCCAAAAATGTCCAAAAATAAGAGAAGAATGAGCTTCTCTCATGACACTTATCCTCTCTCTTTGTGGAATACATAGCTTGCCCAAATGAAATAGCAAATTGTTGTGCATGTGATAATATTTTTCTTTAACTTGATTCCCTTCACTCAAAATAGCATACACATCTTGGAAATCAATGTCATGTGCATATTGTTCTATGTAACTCTCATGTACACATAATCATTTTTCAATAAATTAGAAGCATTAATGATTGGTCTTGAAATAATATCTGCAACTTTATTGAATATACCTTTTTTGTACCTTATAACCAAGCGAAATTGTTGAAGAAAAACCATCCACCTAAAATGCTTTGATTGCTGCAA
This sequence comes from Pinus albicaulis, assembly GCA_034641835.2. Taxonomy (NCBI): domain Eukaryota; kingdom Viridiplantae; phylum Streptophyta; class Pinopsida; order Pinales; family Pinaceae; genus Pinus; species Pinus albicaulis. The sequence goes on from CM076582.1 coordinate 1,150,450,815, forward strand.
TTTTGTTTGTGACTGCAAGTATTGTAATGGTTGGTGATCGGTGTGTACAATAGTCTCTTTACCCATCAAGTAGTGTTTCCACTTCTTGACACTTTGCACCAACGCATATAGTTCTTTTTCATATGTAGGATAATTAGTCACAACACCATTAAAGGTTCCTGAATGAAAGGCAATAGGCTTACCATTCTGCAAAAGTACTACGACCATGGCATAATCACTAGCATCAATTTGAATTTTGAACGCTGCCTCAAATTTGGTAATGCAAGGATTGGAGTTGAACTAATCTTGCCTTTCAAAGCTTGAAAATATTGTTGTTGTTTGCCTCCCTGTTACACCATTTTTTGGTCATCTACCCTATTATCATTAGATGGACCCAAGTACACCATGTAAGACCAATTTTACCCTAAGTAAAATTGCTTTCACTATGTAAAATAACTTAATAAAACACATTTATTAGGTTGTTTATGGTCTAAACAGGAAACCCCAAAGGGAAATATTAAACAAATCTATATTTGTTTTATTTACCTCGTGGAATAATTAATGAAACAATAATTTAATTATTATTCCTCGTCATATTTAACCCAAAACAAGGAAATTAATTAGATAAATCCTTATTTATCTTATTATTTTCTAAGAATAATTATTTAAATCTTATTTAAATAATATTCCTTGTTAAATATGACTGAATCATTTATAAATAATTAAATAAATCATTATTTATTTAATTATCATTCAACCAATTCCTTAAAATAATAAATAAATCATTTATTTGTTTATTATTTACAAATAAAGGGATTTGACCCAAGTCAAATACCTTTTCCCTCCAACAAATATAATAAAATATTCCATAAAAGGTGGATCTAGATTTTATTAATACTATTTTAATCATGCACCAAGATCTAGAATGACCCAATATTTTGTTATAAATAGAAGGGTTTTCCCATTCATTTGTCACCTTTTGTTGCCTATTAGATATCTCTGGATCTATGCTCTTGGTTTAACTTTGAGCCATTATCATTGTCAAATTTCCATTATTTCACTTTCTGAACTCCCTTTGAGTTCTATGTTTGTCTGGGTTTTCTACACCAACAAGAGAGAGAAATTCTAGATCTGAAGTGCTGAGGACTTTCAAGAACCCATCTCATTGAGGAGAATTAGAAACACCTTTCTTTTTTTCCTCCCAGGTTCCCTTAATATAAAATTCTTTCAAAAATATTGTTCTTGTCTTGTCTATTGGATGTATGGAGAAAAACCTTATTTTCACTGCTTAATGTCTTTTTATGCATAGATCTGGATTTGTGCAGCATTTGTCTTGAATAACTAACCGCAAATCTGAAGATATTGGCAGCCATATTTGATGTTAGGGCTATAAGTTATGCGTAGCTAAGTGGTCTTTTTTCGTACACTTCGAAAAAAGATTCATACTAACAACTTGCGACTCCACACAGGTTTTCAATTACGACCGCTGTCATTTTTCATATTCCTGCATATCCAGCTGCTTCAAACCCTAGGGTTTCTCTTCAGCTTTTTTTTTCTATTTTTATGTTGTTTTTCACCTATAAAACCCTCAAACATTCAAATTTCTAACTTCCGTGTTTTTCTGGCCCTATTGTGCAAGTAACAGACATCAGCCGCAACTGAGACGGCAACTTTTTATGAATTCTACCGCCAAGACACCCAGAGCTGCAGGTCGTACTTTTTGGCCCAGAACCTGCGACCTAGACTACAGGACGCACTTTTCAGCCTAGAATCTGCAACCTAGACAGAAAACAGGTCAGAACCTCCGACCTGCACTTTTTTCTGCAATATTTCTGCAATTTTTCTGGGTTTGTCGGAAGCTTCTGTCAGGGTTTTCCAGCCTCTGTCTTCGCCCGTTTAGACCTATTTCTGATCTATTTTACTCATCTAAGTGGGAATCTAGCCCCCTGGGGCTTTAGTACCCTCCACTTTTTGTGGAAGAGTTTTAGCTGTTTCAGCAATCTGAATTTTAAGAGTTTCAGCCTTTTTCTTTTCAGACCTGATACCTCACCTTTATATCCCTTTTAGATTAGCTCTTCTCCCTTTCAAATCACCTCATATAGTTTTGTTTGGGTTTGCCTCTAAGGTCACCTCCTTGTCCCTTTTGCCTTTAGTTGATTTCCTCCTTTTTTGTAGCAACCTTGCCTCTGCCTCTTTGTTGTTTTATGCACCTCTTCCCAGCAGATTTCTCCTTTAGATCCCCATCCCTCCCGACCTTAGATCTATTGGCCCCTTTTTAGTGTGTTTTGACTAGATTTTTTTCCCTCTTTTAGACTAGTTTTGAGAGACCCGCCTTCTTTGGTTAGATCGATGCATTGTTAGCTGTTAATTTTCTGTAATTTCAGCATTATATACTGTTCTCTGCAGATTTATTTTCAGTTACGCAGCACACTTTTTTCTTTTACTCTCAAAACGTCTGGGTTTAAAAATTAAAATTAACACACGCCACACACTGACCCTAAGCAAAGAAGAGCTTGGTTAACACCGCCAGGCCGAGACTTTAAAATCAATTGACACTGCACCTCTCTGCCCTTGTTTCGACATTCCAATCACTTGATTTTGCACCTCCCTGCCCTTTTTGGTCCTTCTTCTTCCCTTTGTGCCGTCATCATTGTGCCCCCAAGGTGTATATCCAGGAGACTTCTTGGCCTTCACCCTCAGTTTCTGGTTGGTCGACTTGCTCCTTCCCGCCGTCATAGAGTTAGTCCTCCCCCAAGTCCGCACTCTGAATCCTCTTCTGATTCTTTGGGTTCTCCCCCTACTTCTGGTTCTCCCCCTGTCACCTTCACTATGTCTGGTCCAGGGCCTAACGCTAGCAGTAATCCCGGCCCTACTGCTGGGAATACTACTAGCAGAACTACCACATAAACTAATTCGACTACGCCCTTGCTCCCCTTCATGGTAGGCCTCAGCCTCCCCGATTTGGACCGGTTGATAAACGACCCTATACACCATGACGCTAGTTGGCCTGCTATGCCAAAAAATCTCCCTTCTGACATCCCAAAGTTTGAAGGCCTTGCTAAAGAAGATCCTTCAAATCATGTTCGATCTTTCCACATGTGGTGTTCATCTACCTCCATTACCGATGACTCTGTCCATCTTCGGTTGTTCCAACGAACGCTTACAGGAGCAGCTTCTAAGTGGTATGTTGATCAAGCCACTTCCTCTCATACCACCTTTGTGACTCATGCCCGGGATTTTTTTATCTTACTTCCAGCTTCCCCTTCATTATGACACTGGTATCTAACTTTTGACTTCTTTTCATCAATCATCTACGACCCGCCTATCCGATCATGTCCAGGAATTGTGGAGATGAAAGAGCCTATGTCAATCCCCTACCTTCGAAGACCGTGTCTACATGGACTGGTTCCTTACATCTCTCTTGCCTCCTATCGGGAAAGATGTCGCATCGCATTTTCCTCAAACTGAAGAAGCCGCCTCCAAATGGAGTTAAAATATGACCTAATCTATGCTAAGACGGGCTATGTTTATACTGTTCTACCTGATCCCCCCAGACCCAGTGATGCCAACGCACTGAGGGCACCTCATGCCACCGACAATATTGTTGGAGCTCTCTCTCATCCATATGCCCAACCTCCCATGGGTTATGTTTTTCCTAGTGGGGGGGGCAGCACCTCCCACACTTTTTCCCCTCCCAGTAGCATGTATCCAGGATACGGCATGCCCCCTCTTTTGGCCCAACCTCCTGCTTACCACACTGTTACCAAACCCCCTTATTATCCATATCCGCAGCTTGGTTCTCCAGCTCCTCCAACATACGCACCTCCACCTCCCTTGCCTTCTCAACCCCCGCCACAGCAGTCACCACCCCCTCAAGAGCAGGTCGATGCACAGCAGGGATTTGTGGCTACCCAACCACTTGATGGACAGGTGGCCACTCAACCTTCCCCTTCTGGTTCCTCCGATTACCAGATCCTCATGATGAAATCTGATCAACCTCTAACCGTCGACCTTAACCTTCAAACTCGGTCCCGTCAGTACCCCAAGCCTCCCGCTCTGTTTGTCCCCGAGTCACCTTCTTCAGGTTCTACAGAGCCTCTTTCGACATCCAATGGTCCCTTGCATATCCCTCAGCCCAAATTTGAGGTTCATACCAAGATTCCTAAGGGACCATTACGTCGAAATGATGCTTCTGGTCGAGCTGCTCATTCATATAGAATAGTAGATGATTTGGCACAATCTCCTACTGCCATTTCAACACTGGAACTCCTCCAGTTGTTCCCTTCTCAAAAGAAGGCTCTACTATTAGCCATGGGCACTGTAGATCCTGCTGATTACCAATTGATTGTTTTCGACGCCCATCGATCAAAACAACCTCCCCTCCCTGCTTCCGTAGCTTTCCAAATCCCAGTCAAAATCTAGAACGCTAACGTTTCTCGGTGTATCATTGATGAGGGGGCATCCCCTATGTGATGTCTGCTTCAGTTTGGAAACAACTCGGATCTCCTAAGTTAGCCCCTTCCATGATCACCCTTCGTGCGTGGGATGGCCATGTCTCCCAGCCCATTGGCCTATTCCGTAATTGTCCTATCACTCTTGCGAGAAAGACTGTTTGCGTTGATGTCGAAGTCATCAACGCCCCTCTAGATTACAACATTCTCTTGGGGTGGAGCTACACCTATGCTATATTTTTTGTCCCATCTGCGGTACACTGCAAGATGTTTTTCTCTCACAATGGAAAGATAGCCACCATTGACTAGTTGACACATCATAAGCCTAAATCTCAGACCTCCCCTGAGTCGACCATCTCTTCCGTAGCCAATAAGAAAACTGTCAATTCTTTTACCAGTGTCTCTCCCGACATCTACAAAGACTCCTCTTTGCTTGGAACCTTCCCTAGTCTTCCTCCTCCCCCTGTATCTGATCCCAGCTCATCGAATGTTTGCATGATGCAATCGTCTCAGGCTGCCCTCAAGCGGCTCGCTTCTGCTAGTCAGCAACTTCCTTGCCCTCCACATCCTACTCCTAGCCCTTCGATTTAGCCTTCTAGACCTCCTTCTCTTGGCTTTTCAGCTGGTATTCATGAGCCTCTTTACCCTCCTGGAACAGTTCCTCCAGGCCTTGACCATTTAGGAGTTGTCCCACCTGGCTATTACCCCTCTAGTCAGATACCGTTCCTAGCTCCCCCACCAAGAGTGTACACGATACCTGTCATGCCCACCCTCTCTCTTCCTAACATGGCCATTGTGATTCTCGTCTGGTACCTTGATCCTCCAGCCACTACCCTGTCTAGTCAACCCAAACCTTTCCTTTCTTTGACCCCGGTTCAACTGGTCCCCATGACTTCTCCCACTACAACAGTGCCTCAATCACCTCAACAGGAACCACCTCCTATTGCGACCGATTTGGGTAAGAAGGGCAAAGCTCGCAAGGGGGCATCAAAGGACAAGGCTACCCCGACAAACCCTGCCCCTCCTCGGCCTCCAAAGCATACCATCCAGTGTGCTTTGTGTGATGTTGTCAGTCACGCCACCCATACTTGTCCGGATTTGCCTCACCTTAAGTCCATGGTCAATGAGACGTTTCCGGAGTTTGATATTCCAGAGGTATATGTCACTATACCTTATTCACTCCCGAAACTCAAGTCTTTGCGCACAAATCACCCTTGTGCTTTGTGTGATTTACATGGCCACTATACTCTCCTCTGTCCTTGCCTTGAAGAGTACCACTCCTCTTTGAAAGCGGTTCGCCAATTCGAGGCCAAGCGCAATGAGTCCACCGCTCCCTTATTTGCGCGTTTTGCTTTGGAAAAACTAGAGGACACGAATTCTCCCATCGACATTCCCCCTCCCGATGACGAGATGACGGAGCCTTCATCCACCATTTTCTACCTATCATCATCCATGAGACCCTCGGTAGAAGTCCCCTGGGAGACTTCCCCTGATGTTTCACTTGACCTCCCTTCAGTGATCACACTGGGCTTAACATCGGTAGATCCTTTATCTGCTTACTCTTTTGTCACCCCTTGTGATGGTGCGCATGTGAACCTCTCTTCTCATGATGATGAGTCAGGTGGCTCCGCCGCGCTAGGTGGTCTTTCTTCCACTAGTCACCCCATCTTCTCTCATGATGACGAAATTATGGAAGAAACCACCACCACTGCCTTTATCTATTCCCCCTTACATCGAACCCATGTGTTCGAATCACATATACCTTGTGGCCATTACATTGATACCCAATGTTTGGGTAAGGGGGCACCCATATTTGAGAGAACGGGAGAAGCAATTCTCCACAACTCTCCTAGTGTATCTCGTGGTGTCGACTTTAGTACCATTTTTCTTCCACATTTAGAAGAACCTCTAGAGTCCCATATCACTTTAGATCACTCTATGAATGACACCCCTTATCATTCCTTCCTCTTACATCAGCAACCCAGTCTCTTAGACATTGTTGTTGACCAACCTATGGGTTTTCTCGGAGAGCATCAGTTCATTATCTTCAAATTCTCTCTTTGGGATAGTGACACCAGGTATGCCAACCCAAAAACTTAAAGTCCATTTGATTCATATATGTAGTACTAAAATAGATTGGTAATCCTCCATTTCCTTTCTCAAACTACGTAACCATACCAGAACAAATGGCACACCACACCATTAAAATGTTTTTAGATTCCCCTTTTTCTAAATATATTTTGGCATGACCACAACATGCTTGGGGGCACCTATGCCCCTCAACCATAAAAATCCCAGATCTCAGCCAAAAACAACACTGAAACCCCCTTTCTCTGACAGGTTTCACTTTTCAGGTCATTTCCTGGGACAGGTCGCAGTTTTCTGCCCAATACCTGCTACCCAGGTCGCATAACAAACCCCAAAAAGTGCGACCTGGCCTGTTCATGAGCTCTAGGTACATGTTAGTTTTTAGTACCTTGATACTTTACCAGAACACATTTTGTCCACGAAGGGTCTATTCACCTCTCCTCCAAATCGGATTTCCTCACTTACAACACTTGTACTTGGGGCACCACTTTGCCTCCTTACTTGTCCTTGTTCGTGTTGATTTTCGTCATGAGATACCCTCTTGTACTCATGTTTTTATGGTCCCCCATTGGACCTTTACTGTGTGGCAACACCATCGAGTCGCCCTTGTTTAGAGAATCTGAGTTGAGTCATCATCGCATTCATGGAATCTATCCTGAGTCCCTTTATATCCCGCTATAGTCCTCCATCCTTCATTGCTCGGTCCCTCTCTTGTGTCGCACATTATGGCCTTCAGTCCCACTGTCCCCTATCCCTCATGATATTGTGTTAGTCGCTTCCAGGTCATCCATGCCCTTTATGCTTTAACAAGGGAAGTCGTCCATTCGCTACTCAGTACCCCTCATTTCATCATCATCATTGGTGTCAGTCTGCCAATCGCTCTACTATTTTCTCTTGTGCCTTAGTTGAGGATTCCTTATTGCCTCACCTATCGCGGACCTCCTTCTGTCGACATCAGCTCATTCATTCCAGAAGACATTTCTAGAGGGCAGTGTACCTTGGTTCCAGCTTCCACTCTTGTTCGGCGCCCCGGATTAGGCAGAGGGACTACTTATTGCCCCTTGATTTGGTTGTTTCTCACCTTCAACTCCTTTCAGCATGATCGAGATCCATATACTTGATGGTACAGTGATGCAACAGTTTTTCTCTGTGATTCCTGGGTGTGTGTGAGATGTCTCAACCCTCATGAGGGGGTGGCCCTGTAGGTAGCCCCCCACATGCCCGGATGACCTCTTCCTTGCAGCCTTCGATGCAGCTCCATACATTTGATGATGTCGGCCTTAGTCGCTTGCAGCACCTCTTTTATTTTCATGTATCAGTCAGATTTTGAGAGCCTTTCCACGTTGATAGGGGGAATTTGGGTTGTATTTGTATCTCATGTACTCAGATATTATTGTATAAGTCCTGGCTGTTATCCCAAGCACAACATGTATGTGGGATTCATCATTATATATTTTATCTGGCTCATGTTTTATGTCAGCATGTACTTTATAGTTCGGTCCCTTGTTTACTGGACGCACTATTCTTTTGTACTTTGTCTCGGCAGGCATAGGTATGCCTCCCCCGCCGCCTCTAGCACAGGTACCCACTCATAAAAAGAGACTTGTTGCACCTGTAAGTCTCATCTCCTCAGGGTCTAGTTCTTAAACACATTAGTCTACCTTACATTTCTCTCTCTGACTTCCCTTTTGATGTATGGTGATTGAATTCTTACAACGTACTTCGGTCATACGATTTGCTCCTAACACTCGCACGCTGGGGGGCAATCTGTTACACCATTTTTTGGCCATCTAACCTATTATCATTAGATGGACCCAAGTACACCATGTAAGACCAATTTTACCCTAAGTAAAATTGCTTTCACTATGTAAAATAACTTAATAAACCACATTTATTAGGTTGTTTATGGTCTAAACAGAAAACCCCAAAAGGAAATATTAAACAAATCTATATTTGTTTGATTTTCCTCATGGAATAATTAATTAAACAATAATTTAATTATTATTCCTGGTTATATTTAACCAAAAACAAGGAAATTAATTAGATAAATCCTTATTTATCTTATTATTTTCTAGGAATAATTATTTAAATCTTATTTAAATAATATTCCTTGTTAAATATGACTAAATCATTTATAAATAATTAAATAAATCATTATTTATTTAATTATCATTCAACCACTTCTTTAAAATAATAAATAAATCATTTATTTATTTATTTATTATTTACAAATAAAGGGATTTGACCCAAGTCAAATACCTTTTTCCTCCAACAAATATAATAAAATATTCTATAAAAGGTGGATCTAGATTTGATTAATATTATTTTAATCATGCACCTAGATCTAGAATGACCCAATATTTGGTTATAAATAGAAAGGTTTTCCCATTCATTTGTCACCTTTTGTTGCCTATTAGATCACTCTGGATCTATGCTCTTGGTCTTACTTTGAGCCATTGTCATTGTCAAATTTTCCATTATTTCACTTTGTGAGCTCCCTTTTAGTTCTATGTTTGTATGGGTTTTCTACACCAACAAGAGAGAGAAATTCTAGATCTGAAGTGCTGAGGACTTTCAAGAACCCATCGCATTGAGGAGAATTAGAAACACCTTTCTTGTTTTCCTCCCAGGTGCCCTTAATATAAAATTCTTTCAAAAATATTGTTCTTGTCTTGTCTATTGGATGTATGGAGCAAAACCTTATTTTCACTGCTTAATGTATTTTTATGCATAGATCTAGATTTGTGCAGCATTTGTCTTGATCAACTAACTGTAGAACTGAAGATATTGGCAGCCATATTTGATGTTAGGGCTATAAGTTATGCGTAGCTAAAGTGGTCTTTTTTCGTACACTTCAACAAAAGATTCATACTAACACTCCCCGTTGGAATCCTTTCTTCACACTTGTCACTACATGCATACGAGCTACGATGGAAGAAAAGTTAGCAATAAGATTCCTCCAATATTGAGTTGCACCTAAGAAACTTCTTACCTCAGTAACTGTTTTGGGTGTGGGCCAATTCACAATGGCCTCCACTTTAGAAGGATCAATCCTCAATTCTCCTCCTCCTACAATATGTCCCAAATATACCAAAGAAGTCTTTCCAAACTCACATTTTGACATCTTAAGAAACAATTTCTCTTTCTTCAAAATATCAAGCACTCTATTCACATGTAAGACATGATCTTCTCTAGTTTTGCTAAAAATCAAAATGCCATCTAAGTACACAATAAAAAATTCATCAAGGAATGGTCACAAAACATTATCCATAACTCGCATGAAAGTTGCTGATGCATTACATAAACCAAAAGGCATAACTAGCCACTCAAAGAGTCCTTGTTTTGTTTTGAATGCAGTTTTCCATATATCACTTTCTACAATTCTTACTTGATGATATCCACTTCGTAAATCTAACTTAGTGAAAAAAATTTCTTCTTTCAGCTGATCAAGAAAATCATCTTTTCTTGGGAGTGGGTAACGATTTTTTACCATATTTTTGTTCAAAGATCGAAAATCTACACACATGTGCCAAGTCCCATATTTCTTTGGTATCAAGAATATGAGTGAACCGCATGGCGAGGTGCTTGGCCTTATGATTCCTTTATCCAACATCTCTTTGATTTTCCTCTTTATTTCAGCATTCACCATTATCGACATGTGATACATACCGATGTTTGGAAGAGGACAATCTTGCTGCAACTGAATCTCATGTTGAATTTCTCTTTTTGGAGGCAATCCTGTTGGCTCCTGAAACATCTCATGATGTCCATTAACCACATCATATAAATCTGATTTCAACTTAGGATCACACCCCTAAAAATATTCATGATTAATATCAGCGTTAGGCTTAATCATAAGAATAACAAAATTCTTACTTGAATTTACCAGCCTCTTTACCTATCCAGCATTTACCAAAGCAATGTTTGTCTTATTGCGATGTGCTCTAACAATGAACTCCTTTCCATCTTTGAATAAATGATAATTTTTCTCATGGTGATAGAATATCTCTTTCCTATCATATAAGTAAGGACTCCCTAATACAATACCAGTTATGTCAAGAGGAACCACATCTAATTCAACTGTGTCAAAAAAGCTTGCAGTGATTGCAAACCTCAATATACATTTTTTTGAAACCTGTAGATTTTCATCCTTACAATTCCAACCCAATGGATATGGTTTTGGATGTGGTATGGTCTCAAGGTTAATTTTCTTAACCAAATCTTCAGAGATTAAGATTGTTTGTGACCCATTGTCAAACAATGTGTCAATATTGGTATGCTTGGATATGACCCTCACATGAAATAGTTCTATTCTTTCTTCTTCATTTGGAGTGTTTATGTGACAGTTTGATGTACTGGTACTGGGTTTAGTTTCAATTTATTTCCCCTTCATGTTCTTCAATCCCATGGCTGTAATTTTAGATTCATCACCTAAATCATGTTGAGTTGTAGCAGCAGTTTTCTGTTTCCCTTTGTTATTGGGTTTCTTTGGCCTCAATTCAGGATGTAATTTCCAACAATGAGTTTCATCATGGCATTCTTTTGAACAATTTTTACAGACCACTTTTTCTCCCTCTTTCTTAATAGATGAATTCTTTTATTTTTTACCTTTTGAGGTATTTTCCTTGGCTTTACCCTTAAAAGGTTTCTTTCTACCCTCTTCAGAAATGTTCTTCCCTCTAGCTTCTAGATGTGTGGCATGAACACAAAATTCATCTAGACTGGTGGGGTTAAACATGAGAATAGTATGTTTTAGGTAGCTATGTAAGCCTCCTATTTACTTTAGCAAAGTATCTTGGATCTGCAAATCCACCCCTAATAGAAGAGCTTTTCTCCTAAATTCTTGGGTGTATTCTTGCACATTTTGTCCCTTTAATTGCCTAAAGTTCTGTCAGTTCATGATGGCTTTCTACATATGAGTTAATGGATAAAAATGTTGTTTAATAGCAATAATGAAATCTGACTATGATAGAATAATCTTACCATGTTTCTTGATTTCCTCCTTTATCTTGTTTTCCCACCAAACAAGTGCTGCATCATCCATTCTCAAAGAAGCTAATTGAATTTTGGTATCATCATATTGAAGGTTATGTATTCTCAAATAGACCTCTAATTGTCTAATCCAATTATCTTTCTTGTATGCATTTACTTCACCATTAAACATTGGCAATTCGAACTTAACATCAAGTTTTAAAAAAGGATTTTTACCAGTGCTCTTGGACTTGTGTGTCTGATGTACTGAAGAAGAAGTAGAAGATGATGATGATGAAAGTGAGGATGATGGCTCTCCATTGCCTCCATTTCCTTCATTTCCATTATTTGACTTGTCTTCATGATGTTGACCTCCTAAATATCCTTGTCCTCCCTTTTGAAGTTTAGATCCTTCTCCTTCCAATCTCTCATTCCTTTCTTGATAAAGGATTCTAACCATCTCAGTCATGTCAAGAAATGCTTTCCTAAACACTCTTTCTTCCTCCTTAGGGTCAAATTTGTCATGAATTTCTCCTTCCTCATGAGGCATGCATAATGGAACTTATACGTGAACTAGGTGGTGGAGATTGTGGCAATATTGCTCTCCTTTGCTTTGGCTCTTTTTGGGACCCTCTTACCTTCACACCAATTTGCCCTTCTCTGCCCAAGTTGAGCCTTCCCTTATTGTAAAACTTGAAAGCAGTTAAACAATTACTTTTCACTAAAAACACCAAAGAAGAAAATCTAGCTAAAGTATCATTTATATGAAATTAATGTATTAGTTTTGTTGTGCTAAAGTGTCTTTTGGTTTAAAAACATATGCATAATTGATTCATTAGTATTCATAAGGTTGAGAGTTTTATCCATGAATTGTAGATGATTTTTAGTGAATTAGAAGCATAAAAGAAACTTAAATAACACTTAACAATAGTGTAAAACAGATAAATAGGTCGCCACATGAAATTTACACAACAAGAATGATGAAGTAGCTCACCCCTCCTAGGCTACATCTGTTGGTCCAACTCCCAATGGCATGTCTATTTTTCATTATGCTAAATATTTTGCTATTACATGTATTTAAACTATTCTAATGGATATTTTCTCTACACCAATGGCTTCAAAATTCTCCAATTAGTCAAAAATGACTCTTCATTCACTCAGAATGGTCGAAAATTGGGCCTCCTACACTTTTTCCCAGTTTCACCTAGGAAAGCTCCACTAAAAGTGGAGAACTACACTTAACTAGAGTTAAAATTGGGCTTGGATGCCAATTTAGGCATGCCCGCTAACTGTTCCACTGAAATAGACTGCACATCAAATATAACGGTTGGGCGGTGACCACATGCGCACCTCCAAACCTTTACATATACCTGGCGGTCAGCGGAACTTAAGTTTGAACTCCAGTTAAAAACTGTGGTAAATAAGGTTGGAACCATGGTTGAATGGGCCTTTGGTTAGTGCTAACCATGCAGAGTTGGAGTTAAACATTTGCATGTGATATCATACAATGCGGAACCGCTGGCGGGTTGGGACCGCCGACAGTTCCCAACTCCCATGTGCCATTTCAGCAAATAATAACATAAACCCGTCGCTTAATGAGGTTAGCTAACTCATGTAGCTCGGATGGCAATGTGTGCGCATGCCTGACAGAAGGTCTGGGGGACGATTCCTGCGAACCCTCACAAAAATTTTAACATGCGGTTTCAGGGCCACGTGGCAGCCTCAGGGCTAGCCACATGGCACCCTATGATTGGCTCCTCCAAACTATACCCAGTAGAAAATCGACATTTGACAAACCACGATTAGCCCAGTGGAAAGGAATATTCTAAGGAATATTCATTTTTCACTGAATGTACATTCCACTTTGTTGGCTATGCATCACAGTCAAACGTGGTCAAATTGTCGCAATCTTACTTGTTTGGCTTTCTATCAAAATGTGATATCTTCCTCATACGACATCGGTTTTTCGAACCATTCACGGTGCCAAAACCAGGAAGACGAGATATACGTAAAAATCTTGGTTTCAACCCAATCTTGTAACTTTGAATTTTGAGCAAAATTTATGAACTTTTGATCATTTTGTGTCTTCAGATCTATTGGATGTTACTCCATATGAGTTGGTTCCTACCTAGTGAAACGATCATTCTGGGCCTTAGGGCATATCCAAAATATTAGACAGGTTTTTGATATGTTTGATGCTGATGGGAAATGTTCATGGACTTGCCTCAGACACTCTCCCTTTATTTATCTCAGACCATATGTTGATTCTTCTTAAATGGAACGGATTGGAAAGGAGGGGAGGTTTTCCCTTCAAGTTCGATTCTAACTTGATCAAAAACCTTGCCTTCAACTCTCTGGTGGCTAAGAATTAGATGGGCTTCATCCTAGATAGGGTGATGGGGCTATGGAGTCCATTATGGAGAAACTGCGGGTGCTCAAAAGGGTTATAAAAGAATGGGTGCCTTGGAAGAAAGTGGAAAACCAACTTGCTCTTATTAATATTAAAGCACAGATTTATTTCTCAGATCTAGGGGATCCTGTTTATTTTTCAAAGGCATACAATCTACGTATTATCAAGCTAGAGGGGGATAAGAACAATATTCTTCTCGGAAGGGAAAATCAAAGAAGACTGTAGAGATGCGCGAACTAGCTGAAGGATGGTGACAAAAACTCTAATTTTTTCCATCATTTTACTAATGCCATGAAACAGAGGAACTCTGTCAAAATGGTCACTGATCTAGAGGGAAAGACCCATAAAGTGTTATGGGATACTCAACAAGTAGCGTTTAGCTATTTTGAGTCTCAGTTCAGGGAAATTCTGCTGGATATGGAGGCACAAAGGGAAATGACAATCTTGCTGTCCAAAATGTTTAACGAAGAATCTAACATGAGACTGGGTTACCCAATAACCAAATCTAAATTATGGGAGATAATAAATCAGGCTAAAAGGGAGAAGAGCCTTGGGCCTGATGGTTGGGGGATTGAATTATTTTCACACTTATTTGATATTATGTCGTCTGACATCATTTTGGTGGTAGAGGAGTCTAGGATCCATGGTTTCATTGACGGGGGACTGAACGCAAATTTATTAGAATTGATCCCTAAGAAGGAGTATCCTCTTACCGTTGGGGATTACAGACCAATATCTTTATGCATTGCGCTATACAAAAAAATTTCCAAACCGATTGCTACAAGGATCAAAGGCTCTCTCTCTCTCAGTTTATTTCATCGGAACAGTTTTCCTTCTTACAAGGAATACAAATACAAGATGTTATTGGTGTGGCTTAGGAGTGCCTTCATTCACTAAAGGTTAGAAGGGGAGAGGCTAGTTTGATGAAGATATATTTGGCTAAAGAATTTGATTGTCTTAACTAGGGATTTATGCATATGATTCTTCACCATATTGGTCTTAATAAAGGTAATATTCATTGGATTATGGCTTGCATTACTTATTTTATCTTTTCTGTGTTGATTAATGATTATCCAAAAGGGTTCTTTAAAGCTTTTCGGGGACGTAGGCAAGTTTTTGCCCTATCTCCACTCTTTTTATCATTTCTATGTATTTCTTGCGCTGCTCAATCATTGCAAAAAATAATGGAGGATTGATTAAAGGTATTAAGGTCTCCAACAATGTTAGAGTGATGCATATGATTTTTTTTTATGACCTTCTATTTTGGGGCATGGACAGGAATGCCGACTAACATAATTTCCACAAAAACCTATCCCTATTTAGTAGCGACTCGGGTTTCTTTATGAGCCGCATCAAATCGCTTTTAATATCGATGGCTAGGCTAATAAATGGCTATCGTAGGGAGGTTGACTAAACCTCGTTCGGATAGTTCTATAGAGCCTTGCAGTGTATTGGATGCACCTCTTTCTCATTCCAGCAGAGGTATGCCATAGAATTGAGCAGATTATGGCACGTTTCTTATGGGCAGCATCCTCTCTAAAGGGAAAATTCCATCTAGCTCGTTGATTGGTGATTTCTAGGCCAACAACAATGGGTGGCTAGGGAATTCTGAATATTAGAATTTTCAATTGCACCCTTATTATCAAGAGCTATTGGAGGGAAAATTTTACTACAAGTTTATGGAGTAACATTATCCAGGACAAGTATATGAAAGGTCTTAGTTTACTGGAATGGATCAAAAGGGGAGTACAACATATGGGTAACTCATCCCTAATCTGGTGCAACATGTTGAAAAATAGCCTATGGTTGTATCAGGCATTGAAATGGCATATTGGTGATGGCACATAGGTGGAGGTAGGATTGGATGCAGTGCATGGGTTTAATGGGAATCATTCCCTTTCGGAGGGTCTTATCAATCGCTTAAGGGGAAGAGGAATTTCTTATTTTTCTCATATTTCTATTTCTACCCCATCCACCATCCTTGGCCCTTACTAAAATACGGCTCAAAATTTGGGACTGCACAATGTGTTGGCCCTTGAATGGGAAATTATCTCTGATCTTCAGCAAGTGGAAGTCACGATTGGAACTGGGTTGATTCTGTGTAATGGGAGGGCGAATTGAAAAAAGGGTTACCATCATTTAAAGAAATCTATGCTTATCTCCATATTCCTACCTCTTACCTACTTTTATCCAGAGATGGATCAAGGATTATAAGGACCACCATATCCTTCCTTTCTTGTTCATTTGGGAGATTTGGGTTTGTAGGAATGCTCAGTTGTACAAAAACATTGTCCAATCAATCTGGAGGGCTTATAAAAATATTATTACCTTCTTCAAAGAGACAAGGTCATGGAACTTAGCTCCCAGGATCAGAAAATTTAGTTTTTGAGACGTCACGGATGTCTATCCAAGGGCCTCATTCGATGGGGCTTGTAAAAATAGGTTGTGTGGTTATGGTGTAGTGACTACTTTGACTCCATATCACCTTTATCATTTCTGGTGGCAAGGGGGCAGGGGGACTAATAGAAGATCATAGATGATTTCCCTCTGGGAAGCATTGTATTTTGATCCTTGGTTGGTTCTGAAATCTATTTCTATCTATGGTGATTCCAAAATAATAATGATTGGGAACAATTGCACACCCTGTTCATGCCTCCTATTCTTACCAATTGGATGGGCCGCATTTTCTCCCTTGCTTCCTCTTTTAGTACCATCAACTATGATCATATCTACAGAGAGCAAAATGAGGTGGTTGATCTGCTATCCAAGCGAGGAATACAGATGGATCCGAGAAAATTCTTCTCTGTTGCCTATGTCCAGAACATGCTCACTTCCTCGGGTTTTATCAACTCTTCTTAAGACATAGTTTCCTTTTTTATTTTTATTTTTGGATGTTGGTTATCATAATAGTATGTAATATTTTGAATAGAACTGTGTAAAGAGAAAAATGTAAGAAGTATTAGTGGTTTTAAGGTGGAAGCAATCTCTTGCTGAGCATTGTACTGAACAGAAAATAGAGTTCTCAGAAATATTGACTATGTACTTTCTTTTTATAAATGAAAAAGACTGTGTTTTTTTTTTGTTGAAAAAAAGGACTAAATTTAGCTTTTGCATTGATTCAAGTATTGCACTAGACACATAGTATAAGCCATCATCCATAATAAAAATGAAATGATGCATTATTAATATTCTAATAGCATAATTTACTTAATGTTGGAGGTAGCTCTCAATAAGAAAACCAACCTATTATGTGTTTGGTAGGTTGTGTGTGCGTGTGTGTTTTCCATTACTGCATAAAGAAAAACCTCATATGGGCCCCGTACATTTGTATTCACAATCTATGTAAACTCTAAGTGTTTGCCTCTAAACAATTGAAGTAAAAAGCATGCTTTGAAAGGATTCATCAACCTTATTGCAAATTTCTACTTCAATTTTAAGCATCACCATCTCTAAGTCCTTCATCCTTTTATTAGGGTCACTTTATTATCAAATTCAATTTTAATAGCAAGTTTTCCTACATTAAGACCCTAATCCATAGTTGGTGTTTCTTATTTCACCTCATTCTCGTTTTTCAGTAACTTCATTTCTACTAGTATAGGTTTATTGTGATTTCTCCATTGAGAAATTCCATCGTCTTTGCTTGATAGCTTTATAGTGATATCTTCAATCTCTCTTTCACAAGCATTTTTTTTTGCCGCAGTGCTTTTACGTGTTGTGGAAATTTTCAAACCTCTATATCTTGACACTCTAATTTCCTATGGGTTTGCACAATTTCTTCATTTTTTTTCGTAATTATTTTGTTCAAATCTCTAATCTTTCATTTTGAATCATCATAACTTTGTTGTGGTCATTCCTTCTCACTTTGGAATGAAACATCTTGATGAATTGACACTTGAGCCTTTTGCAAATTTGCTTCATTATTACTTGAAGTTGTTTTTCTAATTGTTTTTTCTTATTAACCTCCTCTTCTAATCTACCTTGTAAGGTATATAGCTCATTTTTTGACATATTGGTTTTGTTTTCATAATTTATTTACTTTGAAGTCATTCTTCTTGGTTGGAGCTTATAGATTGAATTGACCTAACAATTTCACTTCATTGGAGAAACACACATCTCTATGCCCATTTCATGTGCTAATAACATATAGACCATGGGATTCTCGCTTAGTTTTTGAAATTCTTAATTTATTTTCTAGTAAATATATATGATAACAAATAGCCTCAAAGTAAATGGAAGATCTTCAACTCCCCCATTTTCCAATTTCAACTCCTTGATTTTCCATTTTCAAATCTTTGATTTTCCATTTTGTTATTTCAAGGGATGTAATGAGTTTCCTAATTTGGTTATGATGATCATGGACCCAAACTTTATAGGCTAAGTTCATTCATTTTTTAGAGTTTTCTTCTCTTATCAATTCCATTTCTTGGATTTATCTCTTACCTTCATAATAGGTTTCCTTTTTCACTTTCTTTTTTCTTGATTGAAACTAAGGGATTAATTTTATAACCCTTTAATTGAACCTTGTAAAAGAACAATGTGTTTGATAAATTTATAAGCCTAGAAGTAAATTTATAAAGTATATGATATAGAGTCGATTTGTATATGTGAGATAAAGTAAGTAATTCCTAGGATAGAAAAAACAATCACGGAGGTTGATTCGATTACTTAATTGTTGAACTCAATGCCAGAATCAGCTATGGAAACTTTCAAAATTTCTAACATGGTTGAATTCATATATAGTTTCATGACTGTGAAGCAAAAAAAACACACAATATCTAGAAGGCAAGAAAACATATCTCAAGTAAGAAATGAGATTGACCAATTTAGAAAGCAATGAGAGTACATTAAAAGTTTTTTATTTTCATGTCTTTGATCAAGAAATGGTTGGTCACCATCATATTTCAATTTCACATAATTGTTATTCAAATGCGAGAAAAATGAAAGTTTCATTTCTAAAGCAATTGGTGACAAGATAATTGGTGACAAGATATATGGTAAATCCATGATAGATGCACTTCTAAAGATTTTATTATTCTCATAATGTTGAATAAATTTATTCATGACGTAACCCTTATTCTTTTTATCTTAAGTCATACGTGGAAATAGCTTACATAAATATGGTAAAACAACCTTTGATTTCAGCATTAGATTGAGACAAGTTGATATGGTTTTAAAAATGGTTTTAAAAAGTAAATGATCCAATCAATTGCTCACTTACAAACGAGTCGTTATGTTATAGTAGAAACAATTGAAGAACAAAAAAAAATAAGAACCATTCTAAAGAACCCTATTTTGATCTTCAAGATTGGAAAATATCACTATATAAACCCTTTTTCCCTTAATTTTATATATTTTAGGCCCTTGGGATTCCACTTGTTTTGAATCCACCAAATTAACGCCTTTTCTAATGGCCAAAGGCCTAGAAATTTCCTAGTCATGTCATGATATCCTATATATTTCAGGAGGACTAAGCTTGTAAATTGTTGAAATTACTTGCGGATTCCAAGAATCTATAACATTTTTGTTGTAGTCTAGTATACTACGATTGGGAAAATCTAGATGTCGCATGGCCCATGAAACCATGTCATAATAAGGAAAATTTTTGGCTCTAACAACAACTTTGTGCAGTTTTGTACCTCTAATTTTTTCAAACTAGTTGTTTTTTTCCTTAGTTGAAGTTTCATAATTTAACCAGCTTATATTATCAAAAAAATTATATATTTCTTCCCACTTCATCATACCTACCATTTGTGTTTTGAAGGTGTTGTCATAGATAAGAGTTGTGTTGACATTGCAGACCTTTGGTTCAATATTTTATGCTCTCTATAGGTGTTCTTTGATGTGTTCTATGGCTTGCTTTGATGTTATGGATTTACCTTTCTTTCCCATCTTGTGTCTTGTAGATGAATTAAAAAAAATTGAGCATTCTATGAGATATATGAAATTAACTGGTGCAATTGTGTATGACAATGTATCTTTACTAGAAATCAGAAGGGTTGTAGTGAATTTGAACTTGATAGTTTGTAATTAGAGAGAAGTTTCAAAGAACCACTATAATTGGGGTGCAGAGAATAGAGTAGAAAATAGAGATCAAAAGGAGGAAAGTTGTTGTATTTTCTTGAAATCCTTGGGATATTCAACAATAAAGTCACATTAAATGTCTTAATTAATCATTCAAGTGACAAGATGTTTCAACCACATGCATTCAAAAATCAACGTGAGTTTGTGTGGTGGGAATTGGGGGAATGTTTTTTTTTTAAATGGCGGTTTCTTATTTCTGAGTTTGTTTTAAATGAACAAATAGAGAAACATGAAAGATAATTATAGTTTTCACACACTGAAATATAAAATATTTTATTGTTATTCAGAGCGCAAGGTAGTTGGGTAGTCAGAAGTCACAGTGTTGTTAGATTGGTCTTTGTGTGAACAGTGAGTGTGATTTCGAGCTTTAGCATGGTCGGGGTATGATGAAGGTCGACAGTCAGGAGTTCGGTTGTGGAGAAGAACAAATTTTATATTTTCGGGTGTATTTTCGCATGTCGTTGTAGTCGATAGTCGGAAATTCAAGAAGATGGCAAGTACTTTTTCTAAAATAGAAAGGTCTGACTTATGACCTGGGAAAGGGGTGGCAAGTCGGGTGATCAGAGGTCGGGATGATCTTCATATAATGTATACTACAACTAATAGAGCAAGGTCGATGCGCTGCATAGTCTGGAGTTGGGAAGTCAAGAAAAGAGGGAAATCGGGAGTCGAGAGGTTAGGAGCGTCTGTGGGGTTTTATGAAATACAAAGGTCTGACCTCTGACCTCTGACCTCGGAAAGGGGTGGCCAATCAAGGGGTCAAAAGTCGAGATGTTCTTAAAATAATGTATATTGCGGTGGATAGTGGGGGGCCAACGGACATCATTGTTGGGCTAAGAGGCAGGTCAGGAAGTCGAGGAAAGAAGGAAGTCGGGAGGTCGGTAGAAGAGGTAAGTTGAGAGTCGGGAGGTCGGATCAAATGATTGTTCTTTCGCTCTGTTTTGGTATGCGACCTAACCCCGGTTAAGACAGAATTCAGAAGGTCGGGAATGTTTGTATTGTTTTATGAAATAGAAAGGACCAACTTCTGACCTCTAATCTCTAACTTACAACTATTTTTTTTTTTAATTTTTATTTTAAAATTTAATTTATTATTAATAATAATAATAATAAAAATTTTATTGTTTTATATGTTGCAATTTTTTCTAAAATTATGTGGCTAAGTTTTTCTTCTTCTTCTTCTTCTTCTTCTTCTTCTTCTTCTTCTTCTTCTTCTTCTTCTTCTTCTTCTTCTTCTTCTTCTTCTTCTTCTTCTTCTTCTTCTTCTTCTTCTTCTTCTTCTTCTTCTTCTTCTTCTTCTTTCAGATTAAAAGAAAAAATCATAAGATTTTGAATATTAATGATAATAATCATAATTATTATTATAATAAACATATCTATATAAATAATGATGAAAATAATAATGATAAATATAAAAATAAATTGTAAACAAATACATTTTAAATGTAAATTTTATTATTAAATTTAATTTTATTTTGAAAAGCAAGAAAACTTTAGGTAAAAATCACATTATCAGAGTTTTGTCGACGTGTTTCAAACCGTCCAGTGTGATTCATATAAGATTAAGAATCATATCTTGACATCGAGTTAAATAGATGAAGAGAATTTTGAGAATTTTTTTTAGTCGTTATAATATAACAGTTAAATTTGACTAGATAAATATTATTTATTAATAAATCATATTTTAATATAAGGAAATAATTGTTAGAATATAATTGTTAATATTGAATTAAGTAAGGAAAATAATTTTAAAAAATGAAATTCTGAATGAAATGAATATCTAAAATAAAAATAATATTTAGGTCAAGCCTATATAATCAAAACAATAAACAATTAATAAAATAAAAATAATATTCGGCTCAAACTTAAATAATCCAACACAATTAATTATAAAAGTTTAAAAAAATAAAAATAAAATAAATGATCAAACTTAAATAAATAATATTTGGCTCAAACCTAAATAATCAAAACACTAAAATAAAAATAATATTTGAGTCAAACTTAAATAAAACAATTAATTCTAAAAACTTAAAAATAAATAAAACTAATAAGTGGTCACATAATTAAATGAAATAAAAGTGAATAAATCAATAATGAAGAAAAATACTTGCCATCTCCCCAAATTAATTAAAGTACCATTCTCGAATTAGAATGGTTGTTTAATTGAATTTAATAGAAAATAAATAAATTTATATTAGATTAAAAAATAAATAAATAAAACATAAAAAAAACTAAATAAAATGAAATAAACTATGATAAAAAATAAAATTATTATAGTTTTACATTTTTAAACACGATAAATATAAATATTTATTAAAAAACATTGTAATTAGAATGGTTGTTTAATTAATTTTAATATAAAATATAGATAAAATAAAATATTAATTAAATAAATAATATTATAAAATGAAATTAAATAAAAAATAAATATGACAAAAATTAAAATAATTAAAATAATTATATTTTTATTTTTTTAGCTAAACTAGTTGTTATATCATAATCGCTAGTTAACTCTTCTCTTCATTTATTTAAGTCTGATGCCACGACTTGATCTCTCATCTTGTCTTGAAGATGAACCGCATTGGTTGGTTCGAAACCATTGACAAAGTTCTTTCATATGTGATTATTACCTAAAGATATCTCTGCATAAAGTAATTAATAGTTTATTAGTAATAAAATATATAAATAAAAAAATTAAGAGGAAATATATATATATATATATATATATATATATATATATATATATATATATATATATATATATATATATATATATATATATATATATATAACTTAAGAGGAAATGGCACAGATTCAATAATTGCTAATTTTATAAATTATGAATAATTTACCGCATCTACCAAATATTGTCAAATGTATACCTAGCACAATTACTCTATAAGGCCTTTATGAGTATATAGAGTCTTTAGAGAAACGTAGAGAAGAAAGAGAAGTCAAGCTACAAACAGAGTTAGAAGCCATGCTGGAAAATAAATTTACATCTCTTGAAGACAAGATCCAAAAACAATTAGAAAATAAAATAAAACTATTGGAGAATAAAATGGAGACAATGGAGATTAGATTACAGGTAATAGAAAAACAAAGCCAAGATATGAGCCAACCATCCCAACAAGGAGATGTTAATACTTTATAAAGCCTTAAAATGAAGGTCATGATTAAAGAAAAAGTTAATAACAATCTCACCTAAATAGTGTTGCAGGTAAATTAGATATCAAACCCATTAAAGAAGAAATGAAAAAATTGATAGAATTAGACCATGAGCGTAACAAAAGGGCCTTGAACCTTATAATATTTGGTTTGAAAGAGGATTTAGATGAAAATACTTTAGCCATAGCCCAGACAGAATTACATAATCGATTACAAATTGAAACAATGTGTCTCATCGAAGCAACAAGGTTGGGTAAATTCACTGAGAATAAAGGAAGGCGGATGCGGATAAAGTTGAGCTCTACTGACCATAAGTATGACATACTCAGTAAAACCTCAAATCTAAAAGGAATGAGAATATTTATAAATGAATATCTCATTCAAGAATATCAAGCAGAATTAAGAAAGGAGGTTCAAAAGGTAAAAGAAGCTAGAAAGGAAGGAAAATGGGCAATAATCAGAAATAGAAAAGCTATTATTCGAGATAGAAACCAAAAATATAGTAATAAATAACAATTCAACATGCTCCAGATTCTTTCTTGGAATTGTCGGGGCTTTCCATGGAACAAAGGCCCCAAGCTAAGTTGGATCTCAAATGAAGTTGATATTATATTTCTTGTTGAAACTTGGGAGCACGAAGAATCTAAGGTCCTTAACATAGATGGATTTGCACTATGGTCTATCTAGAACAAGCGATCCTCCCGTAGAGGCATTGGGGGTATAGCTTGTTACATTAGGAATAACATCTCCCCCCATGCTAGGCTTTAAAAAAATGACCCTTACAACCAATATAGTTGGATAGAGATTACTGACATTAATGATAAAAAAACCTACATAGCAATCTATTATTTTGCCCCTATCAATTCTAACTTCTATATGAAAAACAATTTAGATAAAAATGGTCTTTACAGTGGTTTAGAGAATGATAATCTAGTCTAAGGAATGAAGGTAATATCCTCTTAATGGGTGACTTTAATGCTCGAACTTCGAGCAACCAAGCTATTCTTCTAAGAAATAATTCCAACCCTAATCCTCTTTGGTTAGACGAAGACCTTACTCTAGCTAACCGGTACAAAAGGAGCTCTGAAGATCTAGGGGAGAATTTATTTGGGTCGGAGCTAGTCAAGCTCTGTAGTGCTCAAGATCTCATAATTTGCAACGTTCTAAAGAAGTGGCCCAATTCTAGCTAGATGACCTGTATCCATGGGCTTGGTAGCAGCGTGGTAGACTATGTTATTTCCGATATCCCTTTATACAACGAAATAATAAAATTTGGCATCTTAAACGCCCACGAGCCTGACTCTGATCATAAACCTTTAATTGTAAATCTCAATTTTGTCATGCATAGAGATCCCATAGAAGACAATCCTTATAGCCAAAAGAACTTAATCTTTGATAGAAATAAAAATGATCTCTTCCTAAATGAATTAAAAATTAATTTGCTTCCTTTATCTAGTGTAGAAAACATATGCGGCCTCTTTCATAAGTTTAGTACAACCCTCTCATATTCTATTAACAAGTTATCAATTGAAGTTTCAAGTAATAAAAGAAATAGCAAAACCAACCCTTGGTATGACAGAGATTGTAAAAGTGCGAGGAGAGAAATTAAGGAAGTTGTTGATGAATCTCCTAAAATCAGCAAGATAAAAATATACAAAGCCCTAACTAAAATGAAAAAAGACAGTATATTCATAAAGTACAAGAAAATCTACTACACCTCTCTACAGTTTCTCCTAAGAAATTCTGGAGGCAGATTCTAACTAGAAAAATTAAAGGTAATAATAGAATTGCTTTACACAACTGGAATTCCTATCTTAAAAATCTTTATGAATCTCCAAATGTCATGGATAAATTTGAAACCCTGCCCACAATGGAAGCAATTTTCTCATTAGAAGACATAGATTTTGTGGTTAAGCACCTGGAAAATGGAAAAGCTAAGGGTGGAAATCCCGATGTTGGGAAACACTTTTTGGCGGATGGTTAGAATTTGGGAGAAATTTTTAATTTCTTGTCTGAGAAAATAGTCAACTCTATTTCTCGACCGAGAGTTTTAAAAACCCTCATATGAGAGGTTTTAAATATTTCATCCGAGAGATTGATTGGGTTTAACCAGGGTTAAAATTCTCTCGGACGAGAGTTATTCATTTTCTCGTCCAAGAGTTGTATTGACATAAACTCTCGGGAAGACTCTCGAACGAGAGTTAAAAAAAATCTCGGATGAGAATTAAAAAAACTCTCGGACGAGAGTTGTTTAACTCTTGTCCGAGTGTTTTTTAACTCTCGTCCGAGAGTTTGATTGTTATAATAAAATCCCAAAATTTTTAATTCGCCCGGCATTTTGCACTGTCGTTTTCATCTCGACACTATCGTTTTCACGTTTTGGACTGGAGTTTTCGCCACCGAGCATTTGAGGATCTAGCCAGGTAAGCTTCTTCATCTAGCCATTGAAAATTTCTTTTTCAAATAAAAAAAATGATGTATTAGACACCTTCACCCCAACAAACCTCGGCTCCCTAAGAAACAAACCCGACTCCCTGTGCAGAATCTTGTACCCAACCGCAACCCTAAACAGAATCGGTGGCCACATATAGTTGAGCGTAGTGTCGTCCCGATTTCCCCTTCTTGTAAATTGAAAGGGTAACATGCAAAGGAAGGTAGCGCGAGGGCAAGGAGTCAGTGAAACTACCCCTGCTGAAACATAAGAACTAGTAGAGTCAGTGACCTAGGATTGGAAGAATTTGGTCTGGTGGCCTTGCTACTCCATAATAACCAGCAAGGAGTGCTCTACACTACATATTGCTGCTTCAGAACTGTTTTCCTGTAATAATGTGGATGTGATCTCTCAGGTAAAACTTTGTAGCTATGACAGTGGACTGCATTCCCCAACTACTTATAAGCATATCACTTAGAGCCTTAGGTGTAGAATTGCCGGATGGGTTGCATTACTAGCACTTGTGGTGGCCTAATAATAGTTTTGCATGATGACTAAGCATAGAGGAAAGGACCATTGTATGCATGAGGTGGTTGCATTAATTCACTAATTTCAACTGGCAGCCTTATTTTGGCACATGCTACAGCAGGATAGGAAATGAATAAGCTCTATTGAGCAGTAGTTTACAGTAGAATAAGCTCTTTTGAGCAGTAGTCTTCAATTCTTAGATTCATAGGCTTTAATGTCTTGTGTTGTGGTTTGAAGGTTTATTCATAATTACAAAGTTGTTAACACTGTATCATGCTCAATCTGGGCACAAGTTTTCCCAACAAGTTCTTAGTTTCATTTTCCATGGCATGAACAATGGCAACCCAATCAATCACCCACTCAACCATAGAGGCAAATACCTCCTCAACAATGTGCTCATCATGTTGAACACGAAATTCAATATCAACATAGAATTTCATGTTGTATAGGAGCAGGGGTTTGGGAATGATATCTTTGTGCTTCCTTATGAGCTTGAAGTGTGCTTTGAGCACTCCCTTCTACTTGAGAAGAGGACCCTCAACAAGATTTGGCTCTTTGTCATGGCATTGTAGTTGTCAAGCAGGGGAGTAATTGAGTATGGGTATGCACAAAGGTGAAGACTTCAAATGGATATAGCCATGTCCAATAGGAAGGAGCTTCAATGGTGTAAAAACTAGGTAAGGCTGAACATAAATGAATTTAATGTTGGAGAGAAGAAGGTGTAGGGTTGTGGGCACCACCGAAGGAGGTAGGACTAATACTATGGCTCATAGAGGCTTCCCAAAGTGCAAGGTGGACCCAAGTATCTGACTGTGTAAGCAAAAGCCTGTAACAGCTATACAAAATCCTAATAACATATCTACTTGAAGTGTGCCTTGAGCACTCCCTTCTACTTGAGAAGAGGACCCTCAACAGGATTTGGCTCTTTGTCGTGGTATTGGAGTTTTCAAGCAGGGGAGTAATTGAGTTATATAGGCTCAATTACACTTCTAGCTAGTCCTTATGTGCTATAAGAAGCTTCATTATGGTAAATATCAGAGGTAAAGTATGACTCTTTAACGACCAATATGGGATAAGTATTGGCATAATGTATCAAGTAGAGTGCAATGTTTAGTAATAAGAAAGGATATGGTTCTCTCAGCATGTCTTTCCAGAACAACGCGAGTTTCATTTTGGACAAAATACCAAACATCTTATGTAAATCTAGGAGGTCAACTTATATGTTGAAGGGATCGTGACTAATCAACTGTTGGAAGTCAAAATTTCCAATATGATTTATCATGACTGAAAGCTAGAGATGCATAACTTCCTGCCACTAATCATATATGTTGATGATATAGCATTATGGAAGTTGTAAGACTCCCGATGGAAATTACTACAATAACTTTTCAAGCTCTAATTCACCTTCAACAGACTTCCTGAAGCTACAATAAAGGGTAACCATTAGGAACCCCTAAAGAAACAAATTTGAAGTCTAATATCTCACAATTGGAACAAAAAAAAAGTCTTATTTCTGGAATTGAAAAATTAAGCTTATGTGACATACCTTAATCTATCTGAAGCAAGATATACATTTTGAGACTAAATGACCTTGCTACAGTTTAGGAGTATAACTTATATATGGAAGTGTTAAGTACAGGAAACATATTATATATTAAATATATTCACTCAGATGCAAGCATTGTATAGCATTTACCTTAACTGAAGGAAAATCACACTAGTAGTATCTCTTGACAAGAATAAGGTGACAGCCTCACCTTAATCAACAATAGACCTCGCTTGGAATAAATAACTTTCTAAAGATGGGTTCTTGGGCCTAAGTAACTTTGGTGTATGTGCATCAGACAATAATTCATATGTCAACCTATCATTTGATACATGTGCAGCCAAAATCCTAGTATGTAAGTAACATTTAGACAACATGCTTGTGACAATTTGACAATAAATGTACGCAATAGATATGATTGGACAAAAGTGGAACAATGTTATCATGGAGGAAGAATGAAAATAAGAGCAATAGCAGAAGTGGATGTTGATAAACCATAGTATTAGCAGAAACACTGGATTGCAGAAAGCCACTAGTAGTAATGATATGATTTAAAATGAAATCCTGTGACATATGGAAGAAAATGGAACAACAACACATATACCTTGTCATTTATATATGGCATTAATGCTAATGGCTTCTTAGAATATTAATTTTTTTTTTGTCCTCGATTATGTGTAAGATCATTACAATACAATAGTAGTATGTTGTAGCCTCAGTAAATTGATGATATTTTATATAAGACTTTGTTCACAAATGAAGTTGTGAACAAGACAGATGTGACCTTTGGATAGATTATCTACTATGAAGAAGCTCCAAATATCTACTAGTAAAATAAATTGCAGGGGTTTAGCACACTTGAAAATTTCATGCTTGAAGAAATCTGATAAGAAGAAGAACATGACCCTTTGGATTAGTTCTTTATAATAACCCTTATCAGCATGAAAGAGGTATCGTGAAGAAAGTGCATGACAAATTCTGTCTTGACAAGCAAAAATCCCTGACTCTGACATCTTGTTTGCATTGAAACAATATCTCATGAAGAATGGTTTTATAGATATGGATGCTCAAATAAGAAAGTCTCCTTACGGATTGGGTAATTTAATGCATAGCAACGCTTCAAAGGGAGCTATAAAATCCTTGATGACTTTTCTTGTCCAATATTTTTTTATGAAAATTGAGTATGATGGCTCATATTCATGTTACCTCAGAGGCTATAAAGAAAGTATAAGTTAAAGATATGAAGACCTAGCCCTGATGCACTTAAATATCTGATGAGATGGAGAAGTTGTTGATCATTGGTGCTCTTGATAAACACCTATCATATGTCTCTGTGTGGATCTATACATAAGGGATAGCTGCTTGCTGAGATATCTGTATGATGCTATTACTTATGGTCAGAAATTCATTGTTGGGATATAAGATTCCATGGATATTCTAATACTAGCTCAGTTGGAAGTATGATGAATGCACATCTAGTGTTATATTACTTGATTCTGTTACTTTGGGAGCACTATTGAATCTAAATACATGGCTTTTTATTGTGAAGCCTATTGGTTGTTGAAGCTCTTTGAGCATGTGCTAGTGTAGTAGAGGGTTTGTTACCATCATCATCAAATTGTTGTACATCCACATGAACAATATTATCTCAAAGTTGGGCATCACTAGATTCTGGAAGGAGAAGCATTGCTAGGTGGTACACCTCAAGATGAAGTACCAATAATGATGACCTCATCTGGTAAGGGAAGGATGGAATAAACATCCAAAGGATAGGATGTACTAGATGTTGAAGTAATCCCTTTTTTCCTGACTCCCCATAAACTATTCAATAACTACAAAGGATGAAATGAGAATTTTTACATTTGTGTAGGTGGACCAACACAAGATGGAGATGTGGAAAGCTTCACTAAAACTAGTTGTAATTCATCAACAAGCAACCCAACAAGAGAAGAAGAGGCATGTTCCATGGATACATGCTGAGAGTCATCACTAGAGAGGAGCTATAAAAGAGATCCTAGTAGTCACCATGAAAAGGCTCATCAAAGATAGTACCATGATGCTTAGTCACTTGGTGAGAGGGAGGGTCATAAAGATTATAGTAGCGAACCAAAGTACTATGAGGATTCTAATGGACAGGTTATATATCATGTATTTCATGATACAAGTGGGTCCATGCACTTGATCTAAAGTACCTAAAATGTGAGATAGAGGACTTCGACTCATGCAACCAATAAGTTTTTGACCTTAATTTTGCATCAAGCAATAATTTGGTTTGTTCATGGAGAAAATATAATGTACAAACAATTTAACATTGTAGATCATCACACCATTTTAATTGCCATGGGGAGATCACTGTTATTTCCGATGTAGAGAGCCTTGAATGTAGTGAGTTACGAATTTACCAATTAGATATTTGATGTCTTAAACAATTATAGGAACCGATGATTTTACTTTTTGGTTTAATATGGATGTTGGTAATCCAAATATTTTAATGGGATATTGAACTTAGGTGTTGGTCAAAAATCCTATTTCACTGATCTCAAATACTAGGTTTTCAATTGGGTTTACTGTGGAGGATGTCAAGGAATATCTCAATGCTATCCCAAGTATAATATCACACTCTGAAATTTGGATGGACAGTTATAGTCAACAGTTCGGATATCATTTCCGAAAGAGGCTTGGATAAGGATACACATAATCTCAGTGTAATTGTAGAGATTACAATTCATACTAGAGCAGAGAACTTAGGAAATTTTTTGGTGATGCCACAGTGACATTCCCTCACTGTCTTGGTACTATATCACAGTAAGGATCTCGGTGTAATTCCGTGCCACGACAGTTCATTGATATCACAGTTTGGTTACTATCTAAGTCATCATGATTCTACAGTCTTGGTGCCATGATGCTCATAGATCTTGGTTCTATCCCAATCATGGTGTTTCTGCAATATTAGTGTTATCCCAAGGATAAGATCTCAATGCTATCCCAAGGATAATATCTCAGTGCTATATCAGTTCTATCCCAAGGATAAGATCTTCGTGCTATTTCAGTGCTATCCCAAGGATGAGTAGCTTGGTCATATTTTAGCCTTTTCTATATTTTCTAGTCACAATGATGAGCTTAGAGCTTCTAGACTATGTCTTTTGGGGTCCCATTACTGCTGCCAATAATCTCAACCTATGTGTAAGTGCTAAGTCATCTTCCCTTTGGGACTATGGAAAAGTTTCAAAACATAGAAGAACTTTGAGAGCACATCATCCTCATAACATGACACATACTGATTCATGTATCCTAGAAAATGTTTACTATTATCCATAAAACCATGATTGGAAAGAAAATATGCATCAAGACAAACTATCTACATAAAAATTAATGTTCCATGCATCACCAAGATCAACCCAGAACAAGAAGCATGAGATCACCAAGAAAAAAACCATCAATGAATATATGGGAACGGTGTAGTAGAGGTTTTGTTCCTTACTTGACCTTCGTAAATATGCACTTAGTAGCTTAAAATTGGCTTCACTTAATTTCTACGTTCAAAGCGATGCATTGTATTTTCATAATCTTTGACCCTTTGGAATTATTAACTAGTTTTTTCCAAGCATTTAATGGTCTACTAATGGTGATTGTGTGCATTAGCTGTAGCACAGTTATTTGACAGAAGACAAGGGTAAAGGTTTGTGGTGTGTTTTGCATGCAGCACAAGGGTATGCTAACCAATGTTCCTTGCATGGGACTAGTTGATTGGGATACCTCAATAAAACGTTTATGGGTTTCCTCATATTCATTTAATGAATTTTGGTTCAACATGAAACAACTATGTTAGATTAGGATCCTATCCATTTGATATTATTATGATTAATTTACTTTTGTAATTTACTTTTGTATTAATATGATTAATTAATGTAATTTCCAAGTTAAGGAGCAATGAGGGGTGGTCGAAAGATATTAAGTGTAATATTGGAGTTAAACAAGGTTTCCCCCTCTCCCCTACCCTATTTGGCATTTACATCGACAAGCTAGAAGGTTGTTTAGAGGAAGCAGGTTGTGTTGGCACAATCTTAGCTAGAATACTCATCATCCTTCTTCTTTATGTTAACGATATTGTTCTTCTGGCAAGGTGCTCATCTGACCTTGATAAGCAACTTTGACTTCTTAAGGATTTCTGCTCTACCATGGGTATGACTGTTAACAATGACAAAACAAAAGTTATGATTATGAAGGACAAATATGCTAATTTTGTGTATGAAAATAAAAACTTGGAGGAAGTGTCTTCCTACAAGTACCTAAGAATTGATATTCATCACAAGCTCAACTAGAACTATAGCATTGAGAAAAGGATTAATGGAGGATGGAAAGCTTATTTTGGTCTTGAAAATAATTGTAAAACAACAAACCTTGTGATATGGGATAGAAAAAAGCTCCTCTTTGAAACTTTAGTCACTCCCGTTATCTTGTATGGATGTGAGGTTTGGGGTTGCAGCATCTCTAGAGAATCCTGGAGAAATATTGAGCAAATACAATAGAATTTTATAACGTATAACCTCAAAATTAAAAGAAATACACCCTATCATATTCTCCTTATAGAAGTGGGTCTTTCCCCTATCGAGAGCCTAGCTGTGACTAGGCTTCTGTTGTACAAGCATAAAATAAATAACATGGGAGACCATAGACTTCCTAAGCTAGCTTTAAATTCCAACCAAAACCACCTAAGGCTCAAACGAGGTTGGTATAAAGATACCAGGGCCTAGTTAAACCATTGGGAGATCGACAAAAATGTTGCACTGCAAAATATTAATAACGTAAAAAATATTGTTACTTCTAATTTTAAAGAGAAAATGTGGTGTGAGAAATATTTAGAGGCTAAAAGAAAATTAAGATATTATAAGGAGGTCATCAACCCTACTCTAGAATATCAAAAGTATCTATGTGTTTTAACTAGCTCAAAGAAAAAAATTAACATAGCCAAGATTAGAACGAACTCTCATGAGCTCCATAGTGAAACTGGTCATTGGGCAGTTCCTAAAACACCATGGGTGGAAAGGATCTGTCATTTATGTGAGAATATGAACATTGAGGATGAAAATCACTTCTTCTTAGAGTGCCCTGCATACACCCACATTAGATCTCAGTTTCATAATCTTTGTTGCAATACGAACTTCCTAGCCTTTTAACATACCAAATATAGCGGAGCCCGTGATCAACTCCAAGCCTTTAAGTAGGAACACACTTAAAGAAAATCTTGAATAATGGTTCTTTAGTTCCGTTGAGACCAAAGTTTATCCTCAAGGACGCAACTACCACCACCACTGCCACCACTAGATTAATAATTTATATATATATATATATATATATATATATATATATATATATATATATATATAAACTCAAGAGAAATGGCATCGAATTCAACAATTGTATAATTTTCTGTACGTAGATGTCCTGTATTTTAGATTGTTTTTAATACTTTTCTGTCTCTCTATAGCCTCCCTAAACTTACGATGATGGAAATGATCTATCCTAGCAATCGCACAAGCGTCTTCAATGCACATGTGGTGTTTTTTCTTTTCTGCATGTTCTGCTAATGCCGAGGAGCGGGTCCTCCCTTGTTTGATGCATGTTGCATGTTCTTGAATCCTCTATTTTATTGAGCGGTCAGTTTCACCAACAAAGGGTGTCCCACATGAACAAGGGATTACATAAACACCTTTCATATTCTTAGGGTCCACCAGGTCTTTTACAGATCTTAGGGATCTTTAAATGGCGTTAGGAAGCCTAAAAGTAGAGGGAACCTTGTGCTTTCTAAGGATCCTTGCAATCTTGTTAGTGGTCCCTTCATCTATTTAAATTAATGCCAAGATCCGGTTCTTCATCTTGTCCTGGCAATGAACCACACTAGATAGTTCGAAAAGCGTCGACAAAACTTTGATAATGTGATTTTTACCAAAAGTTTGCTTTTCATGGTATGGATCACAGAAGCGTGAATTCAATTATTTAAATTTATTTATTAATATTATTATGTTTAAATTTAATTAAAATAATAATAATAAATATAACATTTAAAATAATAATAATAAGTAGCGTCTATCGACGTATTTCAACCACATTTACCTATATAATTATTGATATGATTGATTAATATACATTTATATTTCAACCACATTTACCAATATAATTATTGATGTAATTGATTAATATACACCTACCGATGTATACCAACCACATTTATTTAAATAAATGTTATTGTGCTAATAATATTATACTTCTATCCCATAAAAACATATAATTGGTACGTCTTTGCCTATGCCATAACTTAAAATAATCCTATCTCCATTTAATATTTCATATATGATTGATACTTTGCCTTTGCCATAACTTAAAATAGTCCCATCAGTATTTAATATTTCTTTGGACATGTTTGCATGTGAAGTGTTAACTAGACAATCAAAGCAGCCATCTTACACTATCTAACTAGGTGGCTTTGCAATTACGGTGGACATATTCTTTGAGGTTACTAATTTTGTTACCATCTTTTAAATAATAATATAATCTTACAAATTGCTTTTGCTAAGGGTAGTTTGCATCTATCGGATTTCAACTTTGCTGCATGTGCTACCTGTTCTCGGTCAAAGATTCCTGAGACTATACAATTAATTAGATTAGAAGTGAGGTTATTCTAATTTACCAACAATGCATAAATTTTTTTAATCATTATATTACCATATTACGTGCTTCTCATGCCAAATTTCCCATCACTTATATCACAACGAAACGAACTAGGGTTATGAGATGTACGAAGTGTCAGATGAATCACCACAGTTTTATGGAATCCATAATTTCCATGTTGGGATTTTAGTTACTAATTTAAAAAGTTTACTCACATCTACGAATTTTAGTATAACGATAAACCTCTTCAAAGGGTTAAGTAATCAGATTTAAAAGAGACATTGTCCTTCACTTGAATTTGGTTTTGGTTTGAGAGTTTAGAAAGAGTTGGTGACACATGAATACTAGTCCGTACGTTGAAGATGACGGGAACGCTTGTCACGATTAAATAATATTTTGGGAACGAGCCCAAAAGTCAAAAGATTAATTTTATTAAAAAAAATTATAATTTTATTAAAATATAATATTAAATAATAATTATTAAAAAATTAATAAATAAATATTATTTTCAGTATTCACAAAATCACATAATTTAACAATAAATAAACATATTTTTCTTTTATTTCTTTGATACTTTTTTCATGAATGAATGGAAGAGTCTTTTTAAATTTCATTTGTTTTCTTAAATATTATTCTAATCTATTTCATTCCATGTCACATCACCATGTGACATCACCACTTTAAAGGATTTTTTATTTTTTTTACTATTATAATTTAAAATTTTTAATTTATAATGACAATTATGTCATATGATTAAATACTTTATATTTTTAATTATAAAATTACCATAAGCAAACAAATAAGAAAAGAACTTCAAAAATACAAAGGAGATGGAAAACTTTGAAAAAAAAATGGTGGTTACCAAATAATATAATTTTCAATTTGAATCTTGCAAATATTTGAGACAACTAAATAAAAGTTGAGGTTATCTCTATTGCTTAGGTGGGATAAGACTAAATTTAGCACACTCGATTGATCTCTCTATAAATTTTTTGCATTCATTCAAGTATTGCACTAGACACATAATATAAGCCATCATCCATAATAGAAATGAAATGATGCATTATTAATATTCTAATAGCATAATTTACTTAATGTTGGAGGTAACACTTAATAAGAAAACCAACCTATTATGTGTTTGGTAGGTTTAAATTATGCGTGTGTGTGTTCCATTACTGCATAAACAAAAACCTCCTATGGACCTCGTGCATTTACATTCACAATCTATGTAACTCTAAATGTTTGCCTCTAAACAATCGAAGTAAAAAGCATGCTTTGAAAGGGATTCATCAACCTTATTGCAAATTTCTACTTCAATTTTAAGCATCACCATCTTTAAGTTCTTCATCCTTCTGTTGTTCCTCTGAGATAATTATTGGTTAATTAATTATGCCAAAGCATCTAAAATATTTTGTTGTTTAAGAGTTTTTTGGATGACCAATGTTTTGAACTTGTAAAGAAATAGGTGTTCCACCTTAAATAGACTTAGATATGAAGAAAAGAGATGATATTTATCTCTTGAAAATAATTTGGATTTTTAAAAAATGTGGAAGGTGAATTATAAGAAGTTCTGATTTCCATAATATTCAAACATAACATTAATTCGATCATACAGATAGATGCAAGTAAACAATGTTTACTTGCACAAACAAAATGTATTTAATTTCACAAAGAAGTGACAATTTATTCATGTAGAGGAGTTATTGAGACAAATAGTTCAATAAACTAATCTTTTTAATAATTTATAACTTCACAAGGAATTTAAAATAAGTTGATACTCAGTTTATTTTACCTAGTTTCTTTGTAAAAACTTAAATACATGAAGATACGACAAAATGAAATGATAACTTAAGAAGAACTCACAAGATGACAAATTGCTTTGAAACAGATCCAGAATCCTTTCATTCAATAAAAGACAGCTCAAATTGATTACAATTTTGCTTTAGAAGCTCATCCTAAGGGTTCAACCCTTTACAATTTGTTTTTGGAAGTATTTATACAACTTTCCCAAAAATATCTAGATCCAAATATCTAAATCTATTTTGAAAATATCTAGAATTGTTTATCAAAAAAAAATGCAAAAATATAGTCAAATTAAGTTGAACAAATTGTTGGCTCTATAGACGGGGATTTCTAGTGCTGACTAGATTTGGAAAATAGCAGTCTTTTTGTTGAATCTACTCTCGATACCTGTTGATTGATCATCCTAGTAACTCACACAGTTTTTCCCATTTCTTTTCATTTGGCAGTGAAAATCTAGTTAACTTTCGATAGGCCTCATCTACTTCTGTGTATCTTTCAAAAGTTGGTTTGCTAAGAATCAAGTGAGGTACTTCATGTCTGATCAAAAAATCGAAGCTAAGCCCTTCCATAAATGCTTTCCGTGTGATTGTTCCTGTAATATTTGAAAATTTTGACTTGTCTGTGGCAATGTCACAAAACTTTCTCTCATAATCTTCTAGTTGAATTAATTCATCTCCCATTCCTTGTAGTCGAGGGAGCCTTTTTTTATATAAGACATTAAATTTCTTATGGAACCTCTGAACCATATTCTGCAAACTCTCACACTTATTTTCTAATTGTAACATTATATTTTTCTTAGTGAGAACTTTCCTCACTTCTAGAATGGTGTATGTTCTCTCTTCAATGTCCAATTCTTCTAATTCCTCTCCGGTTTTTGAGTTTAGGAGTCTGATTATGGCTACTGCATCACTTGGTTTGGTATCATTTTCCTTCTTTACATCTTCAAACAGAGTTTTTTATTTCATAATTAGTTTATCTTGTTCAAATATAATCTCAATGGATGGTCATATCTTAGTTATTTCTTCATGTATTTCAACCCAAATATTCTCCTTAGCTTGTGCAACAGTGTTTATCATAATATTTTGACTTTCTAAATACTATATCCTTTGGGAAAGCTTGTGATTTTTCTGCAATTCTATCAGATAAGCACCATCTGTCTTAAGCTTTTGATCTTGTAACTTATCTAATTTATCTGTAAGTTTTTCAATCTATTTACCTTTAATAGCTAAATCATTCATGGCTTTATTCAGATCTTCTAGTGTAGTGTTGGACCGCGTTTCTATTGATGAAACTGTTGTTGTCACTGTTGTTGAAGTTGATGTTGTGGTTGTTGCTGAAGTAGATGTTTCCCCTGTTGTTTTACCTGCTATTGGAACTACAACTAATGGAATGGCTTGTACTGGGATAGTCTGTTGCTCCTCTCTTTGAGGAGTTTTTCAATCTCCTTTTCCATTTTTTAGATATGATTATTTTGTTCAATTATTATTTTGAACAAATATTCTTTTTCTTTCTCTAACTCCCCTAATTCTTTAATCTATGGATCTTTAGTTGTTTCCTTAAATTTGTTATGTCTGCATTCTTTATTTTGATAATTTATTCTGTTGCTTTAATATTACTGGGATCATATCCCAATATAATTACCAACTCTTCTAAAGACTTAATCTTTGTATCTTTAGCTAGAGAAGAAATATTCTCTAACTTTAATTGTGTTTCAATGTTCTCCACAAAATTCTGAAGTTTAGCAACAACAGCGTAATTATTAAAGTAATTTGAAGATCATTTCACCTTATTGTTTATGTAGATCCATATGATCTATGGGGTGAATGGTTTTTGTATCAAAGGAGAAAACTAATTGCTTATAATCATATGTTGTCCGAGGCTGAGGAACCTTGGGTTCAAAGAAGGAAATTTGCATCCTTCCTTCTTTTAAATCAAAAGTTGATAGATCCTATGCTGGGAATTTGTTGTTTTCTTCCAAAACTATGAGAATGTAGTAGCTTTAAGTGCCAGATTCCTTTTTTTAATTTCTTGATAGGCAGAAAATATACTTGGTTCCTTCTTACTGCTCTATCCCAACTCCCTTGTTGGTGATGATATCAGTGTAAATGTTGTCATTGGAGTTGTTGGAGTTGCTGGGGATGCTGGAATATTGTCTTCTCTCCCTAAGACTGGGGGAGTACATGTTCTTGTGAGAACAATTTGATGGAGTTGTTCTATACTCTCTTGTTGTTCATCCTCCAAATTTATTATCTTCTGTCTTTTATTATACACAATAAAATCTTTAACTGGAATTTCTGGTACTAAAGGGGATATGGTTTCCCTTGGTATTTTCTCTGCCTTTTCCTGAGCTAATGGAGTCTATGAAGTAGATAAAATCGTCTCTTCAGACTCTTGCAAATTATTTTCCTTCCACTCTTTCTAATTCATAAACTGTTCAATTTCTGGTGTGGGAGTATGAATATAGGGATCATACTTCTTCTCTGTTCTCATTTTTGAAATTATGCCAAAAGGATCATAAGACTAGGTAAATTTGTGCTTGAAATTCATGTTTTTTAAGATAATGTCTGCTTCTTGCCTTGTTGTCTTTGCATTACATGTGAAAGGAACAACTTGTGTTTTTATCTTAAGCTGAGACTTTTTCTTGGCTACTTGAGAGTGTAATTGATCCATGCTGATTATTTTTCTGATGAATTCCAAAGCAAAAATCTTGATTGGCACATATTTTATAAGTTTTTAAGAAAAAGGAAATTCAGTTAATATCTTCTTGTTGGCTTAATGTAAAATTGCACGACGATTTATGGAATACCTGATTTATGAATTCTTGTTCAACAAACTGGCTACTACATGTAAGAATTGATCCACAAATTGAATGAATGTAAACTTTGTGTTGTTCTTTCTGACCAAAGAGGTTCAATGAATAACTGACTGAGGGTTCCCTTAGCTTTCATTCTTTTGTAGTTGAAAGGGAAATCTTTCTGACTGATTATAAATGAACAGATAGACCAGGATGGATGAATATATGAACACTCCTTCACTTGAAAATTTCATGAATTTCCTATTAAGCATTTCTGCCAAAAACTCATTATAACAAAAAACAATGGGTGGTTTTTCACCACTTGATAATATAGAGAGGAAAGAAAATATGTGTTGATCTATCCATTAGTCTGAATAATGCCTTAGTATGCAAGAAATTATTGAAATGATTTTCTTAGGCCTCTTGGGAAAAATGAAAGCTAGATAGGGAGGGTTAGTCTTAGGCAATTGAGAATTATCACGCAAGAAGGTTTCAAAAACTTTAGATCTTTGAGGGAAATCAAATTTGTTATAAATTTCCATGATGGAATCTGGGTGAAATGGTTTATTGGGATTAACATTTTAATCTGGAGCATTTCAGAAATAGAGTGGCCATTAATGGAAAAGAGGATTTACCCATTCTGTGCCACTATAGTTCTTTAGCTGGGTATATAGCGAAATTGGCACAAGGTGACAAATTCAGGAAAATAATGGGTTTGGGGAAAAATGTTTTGAGGCAAGGGGAGTCCCATACTCCTAAGTCGTCATTGTTATCCAATTTGTTTTGCTAGAGCCAATTGTGAAGTTCGTAGATATTGAATTCACAATTGGTCTCTGAAATTTGGTAAAGTTGGTCAACTAGGGGTTGGTGGTCCAAATCTACAGTTGGGGGCATCATTGGGTTATCCTGAGAGCCAGGTCCATTCTTAGGAGCAATAATTGAACAGAAAAGGGAGGACTTATTGTAAATACCTAGTTAATTGGTACTTGGGTGTTTGAATGAAGATTTTGGAGGCCCTGCAACTGTATGGAAGCTTTTCTAGAATGCTTAGGTCTTTGAATGAGTTGCGGTAGTTTTCACATACCAAGATAATTAGCAAAGAAACTCACTATCATTTTTAAACAAATGATTTATAATTTGACAATTTATCTGTGGTGAACGTTTATTTCAGGTGCGAGGGTTGAATTGATGTCGAATGAACGTTGGTTTCGATGGAACGGGTATATTATAACAGATAAATTGAGATAGGTGGCAGTTGGTGATTGGTAGGTGAAGTGACATGGAGGGTGATGATGGAGCAGTGGGAGTGAGTGATGTAACGGTCGGCTTAAAAGAAGAATGGTTTTATGAGGACCTAGAGGGGGGTGTATGTGGTAAGCGTAATTGGAGAGGGAGGTACGGATTTAATGGATAGGATCCACGTCTCCAAAGGCGGGTTTGTGGAAGCAGCCTACCTGAACCCCCCCATCTGATAATTTTCGGATGGGCGGGGGGGAGCGGAGAAGTGTGGATATCATTGATCTGAGCGGGCCACATCTTCGTCGTCCGATCTTGCGATCGCTTTATGGCTTGTGGACAAAGGGTCAAATCATTTCTCACTTTATTACAAATTTTCTTAATTAACCACATCAAAATGTATGGTTAGCACTTTCAATAAAAATCTAAATAACAATTATTTAGGACTCTAATCATATTTGTAGCGGCATTTAGACTAGCAACACTATATATAATTTTTTTTAAATAGCCATTTTAATGTGTTCCCTTTTTATTTTTCTTCTTTCTTTTTCACTTCCTAAATTTTTTTCATTATTTCTTTCTTTTTCACTTCCTAACATTTTTTTATTAAAATTCTTCTATTTGTCACTTCCTAACATTTTTTCATCTTTTCCTTTTGTTTTATTTTTCTGTTACAACATCTAACTTATCAAAACCAGATATGTTACAACGCCTTCTATTAGGGTCACTTTATTATCAATTTCACTTTTAATAGTAGGTTTTCCTATGTTAATTCCCTTATCCATAGTTTGTGTTTATTATTTCACCTCATTCTCATTTTTCAGTAACTTCATTTCTACTAGTGGAGCTTTATTTTGATTTCTCCAATGAGAAATTTCATCCTATTTGGTTGATAGCTTTATAGTGATATCTTCAAACTCTTTTTTGTGAGCAATTATTTTCCTGTTGAAGTGCTTTTATATGTTGTGGCAATTTGCAAACTTCTGACACTTTGATTTCCTATGGGTTTGCACAATTTCTTCATTTTTGTTGATAATGATTTTGTTCAAATCTCTAATCTTTCATTTTGAATCATCATAAATTTGTTCTGGTCATTCCTTCTCACTTTGGAATGAAATGTATTGATGAATTGACACTTGATCCTTTTACAAATTTGTGTCATTAGTACTTGAAGTTGTTTTTCTAATTGTTTGTTCTTGTTAACCTCCTCTTCTAATCTACATTGTAAGGTATGTACCTCGTTTTTTGACATATTGGTTTTGTTTGCATAATTTATTTACTTTGAATTCATTCTTCTTTCTAGGTTAGATCTTATAGATTGAATCAACCTAACCATTTCACTTCATTGGAGAAACACACATCCCTATGCCCATTTCCTATGCTAATAACATATATACCATGGGATTCTTGCTTAGTTTTTGAAATTCTTAATTATTTTCTAGTAAATATATATGATAACAAATAGCCTTAAAGTAAATGGAAGATCTTCAACTCTCCCATTTTCCATTTTCAACTCCTTGATTTTTTATTTTGTTATTTTAGGAGATGTAATGAGTTTCCTAATTTGGTTATAATGACCATGGGCCTAAGATTTATAGGCTAATGTCATTCATTTCATAGAGTGTTCTTCTATTATCAACTCCATTTCTTGGATTTATTGTTTACCTTCGTAATAGGTTTCTTTTTTCACTTTATTTTTTCTTGATTGAAACTAAGGAATTAATTTTATAAGCCTTGAATTGAACCTTGTAAAAGAACAAAGTGTTTGATAAATTTATAAGCCTAGAAGTAAATTTATAAAGTATATGATATAGAATTGATTTGTATAAGTGAGATAAAGTAGGTAATGCCTAGGATAGAAAAAACAATCATGAAGGTTGATTCATTTACTCAATTTTCTGAACTCAGCACCAGAATCAACTCTAGAAACTTTAGAAATTTCTAACATGGTTGAATTCATATATAGTGTCGTGATTGTGAAGCAGAAAAAACACACAATATCTAGAATGCAAGAAAACATATCTCAAGTAAGAAAGGAGATTGACAAATTTAAAAGTAATGAGACTACATTAGAGGTGTTAGGTTTTCATGTATTTGGTCAAGAGATAGTTGGTTACTATCATATTTCAATATCACACAATTTTTATTCAAATGCCATAAAAATGAAAGTCTCATTTCTAAAGCAATTAGTGACAAGATATATGGTAAATCCATGATGGATGCACTTCTAAGGATTTTATTATTCTCATAACGTTGGATAAGTTGATTCATGATCTAACACCTATTATTTTTATCTTAGATCACAAATAGAAATAGCTTAAATAAATATGATAAAACAACCTTTGATTTCAACATTAGATTGATGCAAGGTGATATGGTTTTAAAAGGGAATGATCCAATCAATTACTCAATTACAAATGAGTCATTATGTTCTAGTAGAAACAATTGAAGAAAAAATAATAAGAACACAGATCCATAGCTTTTCCTTTTTTCATAGAAAAGAAGGAATGATGGATATAGATTGAATTATGGATATAGATCAACTTCAAGGAAGTGAACCCAACTCTAGTCAAAGGAAAGGAAATAATTCGGATAAAAAGCTTGCTAGTGGTGCAACACTCATCTCTAAGAAAACTAAAGCCAGTCGTAAAAATACAAAAGGAAACAAAAATACATAAGTACTTGTTCCACATGGAATGAGTTACATTTGGTTAGGATTGATACTTATGAATTTGTGCTTTAAAAGTAAGCATGTGAGGGAGTTAAGGGGGTGGAAATTTTATTGTAAAGATTAAATTTATAGTAAGAAATCACACGACGAGCTTACTAGTGTCTATCAATTTTGGATGCAATAAATTTTATTCCATGTTCTTCAGATTTCTCGTGAGCACTTTGTTAGTTTGTCCATTTTTTATGTTCTTATTGTGTTTAATTGATATGATATATAAGAATTAAATTCTAAATAGATTTATTTTATTGAATTTTGATTTCTACATTCAATAAAATATTGTTGTTTGAAATACATATGTTGTTGAGAATGAGCAATATTAAATATATTTAATTGAACAAGGTCGAGTTTGTAAGACGTAATTGATACTTGTTATCTTGCTTGCGATTTGGTTTGGTTAATGATTTATCACATATTTGCATAATATTTTATTTTAATTTCCTTTTTTATATTTATATTTTTATCTTATATGAATTAAATCATGTCTTCTTATGTGCATGATTTAATTATTTAAGATTTTCACAAATTTTCTTAATGATTTATTTTGTTCAATATGAATATTACTTTTTAAAATTAGATTATTTGATGAATCAAATAGAATTTTGTTTTTTATCTAGGATCTGTATTAATCACTTGATTTATAAAGTTATAAAATAAATCATTTTATCAATTTGTTTTCTCTAATATAAAGAATTTGGCTTTAATTATTTGATATAATATTATTAGTACATAATCGTTTCTACTACTAATAAATCTTATATTATATTAAGGGTTACCTCTATGCTTTAACATCTAACTTGAGACATAAAGTGAGGAGGTTTTTCTAACCTATGTCTTAGCATTGATTCCTAATCAGAATCAACTTTCAGTAACAATAATATGGAAACACCTTCTTGGTTATAATGACTGTCTCACAATTGATTTAAGTTTCTCATGATTCTTGCATCCATTTACTATTGGTATTTTGACCTCTTTC
The DNA here is from genome assembly GCA_034641835.2 of Pinus albicaulis. Lineage (NCBI taxonomy): Eukaryota > Viridiplantae > Streptophyta > Pinopsida > Pinales > Pinaceae > Pinus > Pinus albicaulis. The sequence continues at coordinate 1,150,494,674 of CM076582.1, forward strand.
TTTCTTTAGATTGTGAGTTGTTTGCGGATCTTTGAATGCAAGAGTATGAATTCATAGTTGGTGGTTTGAGGCATAAGAACTCGAAGGATCCTAAGATCGATGTCGAATTTCCTTGAGAATGGCGCTACAAATAATTTGGACCTCTGACTCTAGAATTGAGAGCAGGTCTTTCCTGTGCCAAGTCTCAGCTGTATCTAGTAAGTGCAGATCATCCAAATCCATTTCTTCCCAGGCCTCTTAAGCTACTAATTCAGTGTCTTCATTCATGATCATCCCTGTTGATTCCCTCATCACCTTATTTTTCTCATGGTCTTCTCTAATGGGCTATGAATGTTGTCCTTCCTCCCTCTTGTTCATGCTTTGTTGTTCTTTGAGATGTGTTCTTTGGACTAGCAACTTCCTCTTGAGAAAGGGATTTGAATCTATTGTGTGTACAAGGCATGGTATTAGAGATCATATTATTTATATTATGAACGCTTCTCCTTATTGAACCTACCTTGATGAATACATCTTGGTCCTTTTGCTAGTCCTGATGCTATAGGGGACATTTACGATGAGTGGTCAATATTCAAATAGATGGCCATATTTATGGCATCGCCTACACCTAAAAGGAATGTGTTCATAATCTATGGTTTTTTCCAAATTGAATCATGATTGTGAATGCCAATGAACCCTAAAAGAGGCTTAGTTATGTCCATATAGATGCAAATATTATCATAGGATGTATATCTACCCCATTCTGTGGCTTCTAAAACTTTGAATACCTGACCCATAGCGTTGTCTATTCCTTTTTCTTAGAATTCGCTTAGAAAATATAAAAGTGTAATCCACATCAAATCTGCTTTAAACTATTCCTTTTCTGGGCTAAATCTTTTGGTTTTAAATTTGAGGAAAATCCATGTCAAGTTGTAAAAATATGAACCATTCTCAAGAACCTTATTTTGATCTTCAAGATTGGAAAATATCACCGTATAAAACCCCTTTTCCCTTAGTTTAGATCTATTGGGCCCTTGAGATTCCATTTGTTTTGAATTCACCAAATTAGGGCATTTTCTAATGGCCAAAGGCCTAGAAATTGCCTAGTCATGTCATGATATTGTGTATATTGGATATATTTTCCTATTTTGTTGGATTTAACTTCAAATTTTGGGTCTTCTATGGTCAGTGGCACATAACATCTCACATTGAAATATGGCCAAACTAATTCTATTGGTGGTTCAATTCCTCTATCTGAGTTATTCCCTTAATATTAACCATTTTCTTGATGATTGTTTTCTTGTTTCTAGCCCAACTCAGCCTCCACAACCAGTTGATCATCCCTTAAAGTAACATTATTATAGGAGGGGGCAAGGCCTCATATGTCGAATTTGACCATAGGCCTTAAAAAATTGCTACCAAACCAATATTGTTTAGAAACCATAACCCTTACAATAGTGCCCAAAATAGGAATCCTTATTAAGTTACTATTTATAAGTTATTGAGGTTTATTTTCAAGATTGTAATATATTTGTTATTTTGAGTGAAGAAAGAAAAACCCTAATCTTATGTTAGATAAGGGGATTGGATTTCAACTCCCCTTTCTACCACTAATCAAATTTGAAGGGATCATAAGTAAATATTTTATTAAAAAAAATTATTGTTCTTCATTTTTTTTTTTTACAATCTTAAACAAAATTAAAATAGTAAATAATGATTATTCAAATATATATATATATATATATATATATCAATGAGATTTAATAAGCAAATATTTTCTTTGCAAATTCTTAGTATTCACAAAATTATTGTTATTTTACATAATTGTACACATTTTAATAAGAAATAATAAGCAAAGATGGTCATGGAGTATGACCCAAAATTGCTTTTATTTGGATAAGAGCTCGTCTTCCTTGTACATAAGGAAATATGTTATGAAACCAACTCACAAAATAGAAGAAAATAGAGATCAACTACTTAAAAATTAGTCTCTTCGAGGGGGAAACCTCCTTTACATTACGTAAATGAATAATTATTGGATGATTCAAATGAAAAAACCTCCTTTCTATATATAGGAGTCTAAGGGGTCACAATATAATCAGAACCTACATAAAAATAATAATGTAAGGGCATAACAATAACAATAATGGGCTTACATGAGGCACAATAATAACAATATAGGGACTACATGGGCACAACAATAACAATAAGGGGGGCACATTAACAATAATAAGAAGGGGCTACATTAGTATTATAGGAAGTTAACATGCCCCTCTCCTTAAAAAAAGTGTTTTCCTCAACGCTTGAGTAAGTATGGATGCTTTTGTATAAAATTCTCATCCTCCCATATGAAATCTTCAGCAGGTATGTTCTTCCACTTGATAAGATACTTAGAAATTGGTCGATTCCATAGTTGTCGATTTCTAGTTTATGTGACTGCTTCAAGTTCCAATATGATTTTTCATTCTTCATCAAGTTCTAGAAATATTGTTTGAAATGGGTTATTTTCACCTATAACCTTCTTTAAGCATGAAACATGGAAAACTGGGTGCACTTGGGAAGATGCAGGAAGCTCCAATTTGTATGCCATAGTACCAATATTTTGCAACACCTTGTAAGGACAATAGTGCTTTGGTTATAATTTATTATCCTTCTTATCTTGCTTGAGGGACATTTGTTTGTATGGTTGTAGCCGTAAAAATACCTAGTCGCCTACATTAAAACTCCTTTAGTTGTGATGTTGATCCGCCTGTTGTTTCATTTGATTCTTTGCCAAAGTGAGGTTATCCTTTAAGAGTTGGAGAGCTTGTTGTTGATGCTCAATGTGATCTTCCGCTACTTGAACCTTAGAATTTTCTCTTAAATATGATATGATGGACAATGGATGATATCCATAAAGTGCCATAAATGGGGTCATTTTTGTTGCAGTATAGAAGGAAGTGTTATACCACCATTCAGTCATAGTAACCACTTGACCCATTGTGTTTGTTTATCATTTACAAAGAAATGATGATATCCTTCCAAACATTTGTTCACTTTCTCAATTTTCCCATCAGATTGAGGATGATAAGATGATCTATGAGCTAATTGAGTACCCAGACAAGAAAATAATTTCGTCCAAAAATTCTAGTGAAAATTGGATCTTTATCTCTTACAATAATCTTTAGGTTTCCATTTAACTTTTGAGTTGTTTCCATAAATGTAGTAGCAACTGTATTGGCTTTAAATGATTGATATATCGCACAAAATTGTGCATACTTGGTAATTGTGTCAACTACCAACATGATGACATTATTTCCTTCGAACTTGGGTGAACCTGTGATAAAATCCATTGAAAAATCCTCCCAACATTGACTTGGAATGGATATAGGTTTTAACGGACCCAAGGTCTTAATTGTAGCAACTTTATTTTGTTGGAAAACCCAAAATTCTGCCAAAAACTTTTGAATATCAAATTTAAGGCCATCCCAAAAAAATTCCTTCTTGACCCTGTGGTAAGTTTTTAAAAATTTTGAGTGCTCTCCTAATGGAGAGGTGTGCAATTCCAAGAGAATATTTTGTTTGGGTTGGGAATCTTACAAATATATAAGTGATCTTTGTACCATAATGAATCATTTTTCCAGTTAAATGTATCAAATGTATTGGGATCTTGTTGCAAATTTTGAATGACTGTCCACACTTCCTCTTTGTTCTTCCGTTCGTCCCTTGATTCAGTTATCCAATCTAGTTAGATAATATAAATGGCACAAATCAAGTCTTCCACATCCTCATCCTTTCTTGAGAGTGCATCTGCAACAATATTTTTCTTCCCTTTTTTGTAGATGATCTCGAAGTCATAACCAACATCTTTGTGACCCATTTTTTCCACTCTTCTGAAGATAATATTTGTTTCAAAAAGTATTTAAGACTATCGTGATTTGTTTTTACCTTGAATTGTTTTCCCATTAGGTAATGTCTCCATTGCTTTAGTGCATGTATTATTTCCAACATTTGCTTATCATAAATAGGTTTGTGTAAATACTTTTCTTTGATTGGATGACCTTCAAAAGAAATTGGTCTTCCTTCTTGCATAAAAAAAACACCAATTCCATTTCCTGAGGCATCACATTCCACAATAAAGGTTTTTGTGAAGTCGGGCGTAGCTAATATTGGTGCTTGGAACATTGCCTCTTTAAGATGTTCAAAGGCCTTATTTGCTTCTAGAGTCCAAGAAAATGCATCTTTCTTCAGTAATGTTGTTAGAGATTTAGCTATTCTCCCATAATTTTTAACAAAATTAGGATAATATGTTGTCAACTTGAGAAATTCTTGCAGATGCTTTATAGCTGTCAGGATTTTCCTTTCCTTAATGGCTTTAATTTTGTTAGGGTCTACCTTAACACACTCATGAGATACAATATGACTTAGATATTCCACCTCTTGTACTACAAAGAAAAAATTGGAGGATTTTGCATATAATTATTTCTCTTCCAATAGTTTGAGCACCTTGTCAACATTTTGAATATGATCCTTCCAAGAATTTGTGTAGATTATTATATCATAAAAAAATACTAACACAAATTTTCTAAGGAAGGGTTTGAAAATGGAATTCATCAAACTTTGATATGTAAAATGTCTTCAGTCTTGATTCTAATTTGATGATATCCTTAACGAAGATCCAACTTGGTGAAGTAAATTTCTCCATCTAATTCATCCAATAATTCATCAATGATAGGAATGAAAAATTTATCTGTAATAGGGAGCTTGTTGAGCTCCATATAATTTAGACACATGCACCATGATCCATCCTTCTTATGAACCAACACTATTGGAGAAGAGAAAGAACTTTGAATAGGTTCAATCATGCTAGCCTCTAGCATTTCTGAAACCATACGTTCAATTTCACTCTTTTGTGCATAGGGATATCTATAAGGCCTGATGTTAGGAGGAACACTTACTAGGATCAAATGAATAGAATTATCATGATCACGAATAGGTGGGAGGCCTTTGGGAGTCTCAAATACCTTGGAATGATTTTCCAATACTGTTGGGAGATATGGAGAAATATATAATTTCAATGTTTGAACCTCTAGTGAGCATAATTGTACAATTATGCCCCGTTGTTCTTTCTTTATAAGCGTTTTCATGCCATTAGTGTTGATTATCTTTCCTGGTTTCCCTGCGATACCCCTTAATTCAACTTCCTTCCCTTCCCAAAAAACATTCAATAAAAGTTCTTGAAAATTAAAATCTATCATACCCAAACATTGTAACCATTGGACTCCTAGTATAACATTAGCACCACCCATTGTAATGGAAATCATTAGACTATTTAATACATATTCCCCCATGGTTATATTGATATTATTTCACTTTCCAAAGAAATGTATAGTTCCTCCATTTGAAACCATCACTTGACACTCTCGTGCTGAGTATAGGAAGAAATTCAATTCCTTGGCTATCTTACAATGAATAAAATTATGGGTATTACCCAAATCAATCAACACTATTACTATTTTCTTCTTGATATGTCCTTCTATCATGAGAGTTTGAGGAGTGGTTATTCCTTCCAATGCATTAAAAGATATGGTCAGATTCATTTCTTCTTTCTCTAGGGTTGGTTCTTGGGGTATATCCTCTTATTTTTAAGTTTCTTGTTCTTTTTCTTCCTCCTCTTCACAATCTATGTAAAATAATGTTTGCTCAACACACTTATGACTTTTAGTATATTTTCTATCACAATTGTAACAAAGCATGCTTGATATTTTTTCTTCCAACTATTATGGTGTCAACCTTGTAGTTTTTGGAAGGCTAGGAGTAGTGACACTTCAATATTTATAGTTCTAAGTGATAGGCTTCCTTGTTTCCATAATTTTACTTTCACTTTTTCCTACCAACCTGAATGCCTTCTCCAATGAATCAGGTTCCTGAAGGCAAACCTCATGTTGGGTGTTATCCTTTAAAGTCCCTATGAATACATCAATCCTATGCTCCTCTGAAATATCATTTACCCTTATATTCAAATTTTGGAAGTTCTCAAATATGCTCTGCCATTGAACTCTTTTGTTTGAGATTTATCAATTAGCTAAAGAAGGTGTTTCTCTTTGTAAGCTCATAATGTGATATCATTTCCTCTGTAAAAATTGACCAAGTGATAGGTGGTTTACGAGAAAAAATTCATCGATACCATAAAATCTGATTGGGTTATAAATATAAAGTTGTTTGGCAGGCATTTTTATTTTCGCAGTGGTGAATTTTATCCCACATTCACCAGGGATTTGGTTGCAATGGTTTTCATATACACCATTGCATATAATGAAAATCGATGTGACCAATGCGCTCGACACCCTTGTGACTCTACCTTGGTGCTTAGCGCTCTTGCGCTAGGCCCCCTCTTTGACTTGTGCTTGGTCTTGTGTGTTGGCTCTCGATCGTGTGGTTGGCTCTCGATCTTGGTCCTATCGTTGCTTGGAAAATAACCCAGAGGGCTCATTTTTTACAAAAATTTACAATGAATCTATTAGCCCTCAGTCCTGTGTTGTTGGTGCTTAGGCTTAGCCTTCGGACTTTTAATGACTTGGAAATTAGCCGCAACGGCTAATAATTTTTTTATAAAAATTTACAAAAAGGGAAATATTTCCAAAACCAATTCAAATTGGCGAATTAAGCCAAAATTGGCAAATGAAGACAATTTTAAATCTATAACTAAATGACAAAATAACATTTGAAATCCAAATTGGTAACCAATTTTACCGTGTGATAACATAAGGTTTGAATAAAGATCTGACAAAGTTAGTACAAGAAATGCTTCCTAATGGCGAAAAGGTATTAGATGAAACTCATGATGAGAAAAAAAATGTTAATCATGATTTCATAGACTCTAGCGTTGGATTGAAGACCCTCAATATTCCAAAGATCAATATGAGGAAGTTTGATGGCAAGGATTTGGTACCATGGATACTACAAATGGAGAAATATTTTGAACTCCATAATGTGCGACACACACAAAAGGTACAAATTGCAACTTTATATTTAGAACCCAATTAGTTTGTATGGTATCAATGGCTTTTTTCTTGTAAACCACTTGTCACTTGGTCAATTTTTATGGAGGAAATAACAACATATTATGAGGATACAAAGAGAAACACCTTATTTAGCCAATTGATAAATCTCAAACAAAAGGGTTCAATGGTGAAGCACATTGAAGACTTCCAAAAATTGAATATAAGGGATATTTCAAAAGAACATAGGATTGATGTCTTCATAGGGACTTTAAAGGATAACATCCAACATGAGGTTCGCCTTTGGAAACTTGATCCATTGGAGAAGGCATTTAGGGTGGCAAGACAATTTGAAAGAAAAATTATGGCAACAAGGATGTCTACCACTCACAACTATAAAGATTGAAGTGTTGTTGCTCCTAGACTTCCACAACCTACAAGGTTGAAACCAAGAAAAAAGAGCAAAAGGGCTTTGTTACAGTTGTGATAGTAAATTACTAAAGGTCGTAAGTGTGCTCAAAAGAAATTATTTTACATATATTGTGAAGAGGAGGAAGAAAAATAAAATTAAATGTCAAAAGAAGAGGATATACACCAGGAACCAACCCTGGAGAAATAAGAAATGAATCCTACCATATCTTGTAATGAATTGGTAGGAATTACCACTCCTCAAGCTCTCAAGATACAAGGACATACCAAGAAGAAAAAGGTAAAAATTTTGATTGATTAAGGTAGTACCCTTAATTTTATTCATTGTAAGATATCCAAGGAATTGAATTTCTTCCTATATTGAGTACCAGAGTGTCAAGTGATGGTTTCAAATGGAGGAACTATAAATTTGTGTGAGTATATTTTGATGATATACTGATCTACAACAAGTATTCGAAGGATCATGTTCAACATGTTTACACAGTGCTCAAACTATTGGAGGAGAAACAATTATATTCAAAAACCTCCAAATGTTTCTTTGGAGTATAGGAGGCGGAATATCTGGGTCTTATTGTATCTCTGAGGCTGTTAAGGTAGACCCTAACAAAATTAAATCCATTAAGGAATGGACAATCCCCACAACCATAAAGCATATTCGAGGATTTCTCGGGTTGATAGGGTATTATCGCAAACTTGTTAAGAATTATGGGAGCATAGCAGCACCTCTAACAACATTACTAAAGAAAGATGCATTTTCTTGGACTCCAAAAGCATCTAAGGCCTTTGAGCATCTTGAAGAGGCAATGTGCCAAGCAACGGTCTTAGGCTACACTAGACTTCACAAAAACCTTTATTGTGGAATGTGATGCCTCGGGAAATGGAATTGGTTTTTTTTAATGCAATAAGGAAGACCCATTTATTTTGAAAGGTTTCCAATCAAAGGAAAGTATTTACACAAACCTATGAATGAGAAGAAATATTGGCAATACTACATGCACTAAAGCAATGTCGACGTTAATTAATTGGAAGACAATCCAAGGTAAAAACATATCATGATAGTCTTAAATACCTTTTGGAACAAAGATTATCTTCAGAAGAATAGAAAAAATGGGTCACAAAGATGTTGGGTTATGACTTTGAAATCATCTACAAAAAAGGGAAGAAAATTTTGTTGCATATGCACTCTTAAAAATGGATGAGGATGTGGAAGCATTGTTTTGTTCCATTAATATTATCCAACCAGATTGGATAACTGAAGCAAGAGATGAATGGAAGAATGACAAAGAAGTGTGCAAACTCATTCAAAAGTTACAGCAAGATCCCAATACCTCTGTGTTGTAGCTCCAACAACCCCCCATTTTGGTTTTCCCTTCTCAATAATAAATGGGGGCCTTCATGTTTTTTTAGCATACCCTTTATTTTGGTCATTGTGATTTTTGCACACATATTCAGTGCAACAACACCCCACATTTTACATCGCATTAGTTATTTGCTTTCGTTTCTTAGTGAAGACATATGTAGCACCCTTTGTTGATTTGTTCTATTGTATCACTCATCTCGCTTTCCTGGTCATACGACTTTTCACTTGGAAAACACCGGCATTATTAAATAAAAATAAAATAAAAAATGGATTACTCATTTTGTAATTAAATTGTATATATAATCAAAACAGATTTTTTTTAAAACAAAAACCAGAATCTGTAAATGCATTGGATTATAAACATTTTAATTGTGACCTTTAAATGTGAAATAATTTCCTTTAAAACATGTATCCTAACACATTATAAGGTCGATAATTGTTTTTGTTTTGTTTATTAATGTTTTTGTTAATAAATGTTTTGTAAATATATGTAATATTATAGTATACACTGGCAATCAAGGACATCTTCGCTTCAAACTTGTGTTTTTCTGAATCCCATCATTCGGAAATATCGAATCACATTTGTTGGAAGGCCAACTAATGCCACGTCACAAGGTTTTGGCGTACTTTTTATGTCACAGAGTTTTCAAATGCTGGTCAATTCATTGTGCGTGGTCAATTCTCCAACCAAAAACGAACTTATGGCTTCTATCTCCTCGCTCCAACGGTAACTTGACTTGTGTTCAGATCAGTTTCACATGGTACGGGTGTCACTTAGCCACAGTGTTTTTTTTTTTTAAGCGTTAATGCATGCAGTACTTTGATTTTTAACACAAAATTAGTTTGGATTGATTTGATATCATAGTTATGTTCAAACGATAGGGAACAGGTCACCGAATTTCGCAATGAGCAAACTGCCACATATATCATCGTTGGATACTTCAAAATGAAATCTTACATTCATCACGCATGACATTTATAACACTGTACATTCCTTCTTGTTTTTGTGTTTATTTCATGTGTAGGATTTCACTAATAATATGTTTTTTATTTTGCAGGTATTGCGTAGATCAAGGTGGTTGTTAATGGAGTTTAAATCGATTTGATGCTTCATCTGAATGAAATATGCTAGTGTGATTATCCAAATCACAATGACGATGATATGAATATCTAGTAGTCGGAATCTTCGGAGTTCGCAATGAAAATCAACCAAGATGTATGCTGATTTGTTCGATGGCAGGCTAGGGATGAATAGGTTCAACATTCAATGATGAAGTATATTCTCAGGCACGTGAATAGTGAATTCTGCATGGCAGAGCGTTGAGCTCTCAAGGATATTTCTATTTAAATTAATTTCTATACTGGAATGAGGTTCCCCGATCGAGGTGGAAGAACGGCAGCATGACACCGCCACGTGGGAGGTGTGTCAGCTGACCATTAAGCCCCATTAATGGCAAGGGGAGGTGGCCTCTGCTCGCATGCGTTACAATTATGCACTCAATTTATACCATTAAGTGTTTGGACGGACTCGCAAAGTCTCGGCGGCAAGGTAGGAAGGTTATATGGTTTTTTTGTCTTTGTCGAGAGTTCATTACGCTGCGCGCTGAAGGAAACTTTCACAAAGTGCCAAGGGAGCTGAAGGAACAGGACAGGAAGCATATTTTGACAGGGTATGTTCTGGTTCCAATCATGGTCGCTTCAATTCTAGTTTTGTCTCTACGTCTTCAGTCAATGACTTCAGAAATTTTAACAGGCCATGCAGAACGGTCAGAGTTTTTGTTTCTTTCCTGGGTTTATTTGGTCTGCATGTGATAATAGAGGGGATTCATTTTAATTTCCTGCCTCGTTTTCGCAGTCCTGAGTTCCATCTAAATTTCTATATGGGGTTTCCACTCTACCTCTTACCCTGTGCTTGCCACTTTAGTTATTATTTCGAGTTATATCTGGCGACATATGCCATGCCTCCTTCTGGTTATAGTAGTCATGCTTACACTCTGACTTTTAATCTATGCATGGATAGTAGAATTGGGTCTGTTTACTATGGGTTCATTCTCAGTATGAGTAGTAACATTGTATTTCACTATTTTGTCTGTTGGGTTTCGAAATTGTTGACATTAATGACCTTTGCTAAAACCCCTTTTTATGTTTGCCTTCATATTCGGGTTTTTGGTCAATTCGCTTTAGTCTGTGTAATATTGTAAACCCAGCACAGTCATGGGTGGCTATAGCAGTTGTTGAGAATTTTGCTAGGTTTTGTTATTTCCATGGCCATTTCGTGAACTTCAAGAACTCCAATTCTGTCTTTTCCCATAGCAATATTTACTGTCTGAGCAATTCTGTCCTGTTTCAATTTTCAAAGTCTTCGTCCTTGAATTGGTCCATTCCTTGCGTTATTGCTCTAGCTCACAAGCTCCGAAAGCTTTATGATGATGGGATGGTTTGGCCTAGCCTTAGCAGGATGAATGAAAACTGCAATCCATACCCCAAAATTTTGGTTAAACACATGGAATTTCATAATGACTCTAACTTTTACCTATTGGTTACTGTTCGCTATACATGGTTTTTTTTCAATCAAAAGGATATGCAGGGGCATTCAGCTCAAAATGACAAAAGGAAAGGGAAGGAAAATACATTCCAGTTAGGTAGTTGGGACAAGCAAAAGAGGAAGGAAAACTAATCAACAGACCCTTGAAAGTCTAGCAAAAAGCTATGAAACTGGAATTTCGAAGGATATTCGGAAAACTATACAGGGATGGGAAAGGGATAGTGATGATGAAGAGGATGACATTCAAAGCCAGCAGGAGGGAATAGATTTCCTTTCTGACCCAGGCAACACAAGAGGAATAGTTTCTTTATTTTAGCAATCTGTCAAAACTTATTGGAAAATCAAATGTGTTCTTGCAAAAGCACTGTTAAGTACGTAGGAAAAACAACTCAATTCTTCCCTACTGTTTGAGCTCCAATAGATTAAATAGGATATGAAGGAAATGACAAAGGCACAGGTACAAGTCAATGCGAGAATGGCAAGGATGGAGCAGCAACTACTCAATTTGCGGCAAGCTGAGATGCCAGGGTCAACTGCAAAAGACCCTACACCTCTGATTCATCAGATGGTTAACCTCTTTACAAGTTATTTTTTGTATGTTTTTTTAGGATATTAAGTCTACTCTATGTTTTATATGTAGTTTCTATGGAAATAGTAAAGGATTATTAGTTGTTAACAGAAGGAAAAAAACAATACCAATTTTGGTTGGCTTATAACTCTTTGAGGTGGCTAACAGACCTAGTTTCCTTCGGGAAGGTTGAGGCTACCAAAAATTGCATAATTTGTATAGCAACTTGCTCTTTACAAAATAGAAAATAGACAGGTCCTACGAAATTTACAAAAAAAATATACTGGAATGGGGGTTCAGAAACTTAATACCTTCATGGGCACGTGATTTAACACTTACAATATTCATTTTTCCTAGTTATACCCCTAGACCTGTCGCTTCAGAGACTAGTTGAACGTTGGTATTTGTATACTTGCGTTTTTTTTTCATAAAATGTTAGGGTCGTGATACTGAAATGATGACATTGCTGGTATGAGGAATGGCTATAACTCACCTTATCTCCTACTGTCTGTGTGTCGAATGACTATCACTTTGAGAAAAGTCGTAGGGCTATGTATTCCCTCCTCTCGTGCCAATAAAAAATACTTATGCTATTTTGATTCGAAATGTTTTATTTATGAAAACTTGTGTTATGTATAGTATTTTGATATATATGTATATATAGAAGAAGAATGTGAAGCTTATATGCAACTTGTCAATTTCAATGAAATGTTTTTTTACTAATTGACAAGATTGATTCAAACTTTTGAAGTTTCTCTTATAAATTTGCGCTTATGATTTTCCTTCCATATATTGATGGATGAGATACTAATATATTTGAATCTATTAGTTATTTTGTTCATTTATTTTCTTCATACTTACATGTTGTTAAAGATATGTGTATGGATGTTACAAGTCGTTTTAAGCTCATTTCGTATTGTTTAGTGATATTTTATTAACGTGCGGGAGAATACCAAGCAAATTCTTTGTTCGATTTATATCTTGCAAATGGTTTCTTTTCTTATACACATCGTTAAATTAATCCATTTTATATGTTCTTGGAAAACTTGTAGATCTTGTATTTACAGTCATGCTTTTAGTAATAGTTTTTCGATTGATCTTAATTTGTCGAATATACTATGTATCTTTCATTTCCTTAAACACAAGTTTAAGCGTAGGCTTGTATATACATCAGTAGCATAGAGGTAGAATTTCATTTAGAGTAGGCTTTATTCACTGTGTTTCCTTCATATTTTCAAAAATACAAAAAAAATGGTTTCCTCAAATCAATCCTCCATTCATTGGAGCATCACCTCATGAAGGGTAAATTGGTCCCAAAATTCTAGTCATAATTTCCATTAACCGAAAAGAGTTTAATCAAGACTCTGATTGGGCAATTCCTCCCGTGTTGAGTCAAGACATTTCCATACTTCAACAATCTGATACATTTAGATGGAAAAATGATTCATTGTGGTACAAATATCACTTATATCTTTGTAAGAATTCCCAGCTCAAACAAAATATTCTTTTGGAATTGCAAACCTCTCCCTTAGGAGGGCACTCAGGATTTTTAAAAACTTACCACATGGTCAAGAAGGAATTTTTTTGCAATGGCCTTATATCGGATATAAAAAATTTTGTGGCAGAATGTTTGGTTTTCCAACAAAATAAAGTGAAGACAATTAAGACCTCGAGTCTATTACAACCTTTATCCATTCCAAGTCAACATTGGGAAGAGGTTTCAATGGATTTTATCACAGGTTTTCCTAAGTCCAAAGGAAAGAGTGTCATCATGGTGGTAGTTGTTAGACTTACCAAGTAAGCATACTTTTGTGCATTATCTCAACCATTGAAATCCAATACAGTTTCTATTGCATTTATGGAAACAATTCAAAAGCTACATGGAAACCCAAAGATTATTGTAAGCGACAGAGTTCCCATTTTCACTACAAATTTTAGGATGAAATTATTTTCATGTCTAGGTACTCAATTAGCTCGTAGTTCATCTTATCATCCTCAATCTGATGGGAAAACTGAGATACTGAACAAATGTTTGGAAGGATATCTTTGTTTCTTTGTATATGATAAACAAACGCAATGGGTCAAGTGGTTACCTTTGGCTAAATGGTGGTATAACACTTCCTTCCATATTGGAAAAAAAATGACCCCATTTATGGTACCTTATGGATATCACCCACCATCCATCCCATCATATTTAAGAGACAATTTTAAGTTTCAAGTAGTGGAAAATCACATCAAGCATTAACAATAAGTTCTCCAACTCTTAAATGATAACCTCACTTCGATGCAAAATCGAATGAAAGAACAGGCATAACAGCATCGCAACGAAAGAATTTTTGATGTAGGTGATTGGGTATTTTTACGGATACAACTATACAAAAAAATGTCCCTCAAGCAAGCTAAGAAGGATAATAAATTATCACCAAAGTACTATGGTCCTTACAAGGTGTTGCAAAATATTGGTACTATGGCATACAAATTGGAGCTTCATGCATCTTCTCGAGTGCACCTAGTTTCCATGTTTCATGCTTAAAGAAGGTTATACGTGACAAGCTCCCAGTTCAAACAATATTTCTAGAACTTGACGAGGAAGGAAAAAACATATTGGAACCTGAAAAATTCACGGAAACAAGAAGTCGACAGCTACAAAATCGATCATTTTCAGAGTATCTCATCAAATGGAAGAACTTACCCGCTGAATATTCCACACGGGAGGATGAGAATTTTATACAGAAGCATCCATAACTACTCAAGCATTGAGCACAACACTTTTTTTAAGAAGAAGGGCATGTTAGGTCCATATAATACTTGTGAATCCCCTTATTCTTATTATTAGTATACCCCCTTATTATTATTGTTGTGCCCATGTAGTCCCCATACTGTTATTATTGTGCCCCATAAAATCCCACTATTTTTATTTTTGTTCCCTTACATTATTATCGTTATGTAGGCTCTAATTATATTGTGACCCCTTAAACTCCTATATATAGAAAGGAGGTCTTTTCATTTGTATCATCCCAGAATTTTTCATTTATATAATGTAACGGAGGTTCCCCCCTCGAAGAGGATAAACTTTAAGTCGTTGATCTATATTTTCTTATATTTTTTGAGTTGGTTGCATAACAGAGAAGATGAGGAGAGCACCTGGTGTGAGCACCTCTGCACATGTGGGAGAATGGCGACATATGTGTGGAGAATTTTTTTTTAAAAAATAGATACTTTGGAGATGATTTTTTTTTTAATATGGCAATACTCCATAAGACTTGGTTTGGTAAGGGTACCCTTGTCAGTAAAATCTTGGAGTAAATCTAGGTGATATGGTAGGAGGACATTCATCTCATAAGTTTAAAAATGCCAATGTTAGGGTAAACTTGACTCGGTGAGAGTTAAATTTGTTAGGTCCATAGTGGATTACATGTGATGAATCATTTAAAAGGCCTGGGGATTCTCCATGGTAATGTGGTTGACTTGGGTGAAGGGTTCACTTGATGACGTTAAGAAGTTGGCTGACTTGGCTTCTTTTAAGCCACAAGAAATAGTAGATCTATTAATCACACCTATTTTTCCCGAAGGGTTTACAGGGTAATATAAACGTTCATCTGATGGTAATTGTTTATATGTTATTATTGATTTATTTCTCTCATTATTTCTAACAATATTTATATCTATCTATTTAAAATAAAAAATATCTAAATAATAATGTTAATAGAGTGAGACTTTTAAAATTGTTCATATAAATTTTATAAAACTACTAAAAAATAATAATTTATCTATATTCTTTTCCTTTAAGAAATTATTTAAAAATACTAATCTTATAATCTTTAATCATATACTTTTCATATAAATTTTATAAAATTACTAAAAAGAAAAAAAATTATTTATATGCTTTTAATTTAAGAAATTATTTAAAAACTATTATTACATCGGAGGCGTTCTCTTTGTTGGCTTTGGGTGGGAAAACACTGTTCACCCCAGCCAATGAGAAGCTTTTCTTATCGCCCTTCCAGCCAATAAAAATTAGACACGTGGCACCTCCTCAAACCAATAAAAATCTTGCATCTGTTACTTTATGTCTGTCAAGGGTTTGCACGTGACGGCTTCGACCTGGAACTGGACCGCTTCCGTTTGCCTCTAGCGTTCCCTTTGCACGGTCGTGCAAATGCTAGTATTAAGATTTGTGGTCTAGCTCTTGATACATTTGAACGATGGTATATTATTACACAATAGAAGAAGTCTCGCTCTGTGGTCTCTGCCTATTGATACACTTGATATTAAGCTCTACGGTCTCACCCTGCAGATACACTTGACATTAAGCTTTTTGGTCTCAAATCTGTGGTCTTGCACATTTGAATGGTGGGCTCGCTCTAAATTTATTTAAATTAGAGAGGGTTTTTCTCTATGGACTCACATCTGCGGTCTTGCTCTATGACCATACATACAAGCACCTCTAGTGGTCTTGATCTGCGATATCTCTCTCTCACACACACACACACACACACACATATATATATATATATATATTGAACGGTGGCGCTCTATATAAACTCGCTTTGTGGGGGAATTTCTGAATGATGGTCTCGCTTAGTGGTGCTATATATCTGAGCTCAACAAATTTTAAATTTTCTTTGCGGTGACCATATATTTATCCTCAGTGGTCTCGCTTGGCGGTGCATTTTGGACAACATATTTAAACTCACTCTGTGGTGGTTATATATATGAACAGTGGTGGCACATTTGAATGGTGGTCTCGCTTAGCGGTCCTCTATATTTATTTGAACTCGACTTAAAATAACTCTATGGTGATTGGATCTGCATACAAGCATTTGTGGCCATACATATAAGCATCTACGATTTTTTCAACTATATAGATATATGCAACAACATGTATGGGGTGTCTTCTAAGTCTATAATCTCGTAGGAACTCAATATAATTATGCAGAGTGCATACGTTCCCTCTTCCCATTTTATTATTAAGTTTTGTTTATTAAAGCTATGAGTGCATCTCCTCATATTTCTAAGCCTCTCTATAACACAAGGAGGCAAAGCAAAAATAGCTCAGAGAGTTTGTACAAGTACATTCATGTTTTAGAAAAACGAAGAGAAGAGAGTCTTCACCATCACATTGAATCTTTAGAAAAATGAAAAGAAGAAAGAGAAAACCAATTTAAATTAAAATTATATTCAAAGCTTGACAACAACCACAAATTATTAGAAAATAAAATAATAGTGCTAGAGAATGAACTCCAAGGAATGAAATACAGGATTCAAGACATAGAACATAGGAAACAATCGATGGTTGAAGAAAATGATACACTCAAAGACAAGATTAAAAATCTAAAAGAACAACTAAATAATAACTCAGTCATAAATATCACATAAAACAAATTAGATATCAAACCTTAAAAAAAGGAAGTTAACAAACTTATTGAACTAGACCATGAGCGCCATAAAAGGGCATTAAACCTCATAATTGTTGGGATAGAATATAAAAACAATGAGGATGCATCAAAATTAGTAAAAGAAAAATTGAAAACAAAATCTCAAATTCAAACAACTTATCTCGCAGAATCAATAAGGGTGGGAAAGATATTTGAGCTTAAACATAGACTAATCCATGTTAGGGTAAGTTGTAATGACCATAAATTCTATATACTTAGGAAATCCCCAGGCATAAAAGGTTCAAGAATCTTTATAAATGAAGCTCTTATTTGAGAAGATCAAGTTGAGCTCAAGAAAGAAGTCCAAAAGGTCAAGGAGGCAAGACAAGAAGGGAAATGGGAAATCATTAGGAATAACAAAGTTATTATTAGAGATAGATTCCAAAATAAAAATGATAAATAGCGATTAGGATCACTCTAGATCCTCTTTTGGAAACTCCATAATTTCCCATGGTGTAAAGGTCTTATGTTAAGTTGGATCCCGAGTGATATTGATCTTATTTTTTTAGTTGAAACTTGGGAGCATGATGAATCTATAATCCCTCACCTTGATGGATTCAGTCTTTGGTCAACTTGGAATAGGAAATCATATTGTAGGTTTTTTTGGTGGTATAGCCTGTTATATAAATAACTATGTTTATTCTCACATTAGACTTCATAAAATTGACCCCTTCAATCAGTACATTTGGATCGAGATCTTTTATTCTACCACTAATAGGATTTTTATAGCAATATGTTATTTCACTCATATCAATTCTACCTCCTATAAGAAAAACAACTTGGATAAGAATTTCCCTTTCAATACCTTATATAAAGACATCCACAACTTACGGAATGAATGTAATATCATTTTTCTTGGAGACTTCAATGCTAGAACTACTAACAACAAGTTATTATGTTAAGCAACAACTTTAAACATGAACCATTGTGGCTTGATGAAGATGGTAGCTTAGGTAATAGATTCAAAAGAATCTCTAAAGATATAATGAGAACCTATTCGGTATTGAGATACTCAAACTTGGTAGCTCCCAACACCTGATTATTTGTAATGGAATTAATTTGTGGTCTGCCTCTTGCCATATGAATTGCATGCATGGGCTTGGTATAGTGTCGTGGATTATATAATTTTTTATACCCGTTTTATCAACCATATCTCTAACTTTGAGCTTCTTAACGATCATGATACTAACTCTAACCATGGACCTTTTTCCTTAACTCTTAATCTTGTTATGTGTACCAACGAAAATCAGGAGAATGACGAAAGTCATATCCACACTTGTTTCGATAGGAGTGATGTTGAATTCTTCTTAAAGGATTTAAAGAGTAATTTAGGCTTCCTCACATATAAGAATAACATTGATCAAATATATTACAGTTTTTCTACTACCCTATCCACTACCATTAACAAATTCTCTACTAAGGTGTTGTATAAAAATAATAATAGAACTTCCAACCCTTGGTATGATAAGGATTGTAAAATGGCACGGAAAGCTATTAGAGACACTCCTAAAGAAACTATAAAGCTCAGGAATATTAGTATATACAAATATCTTATCAAAAGGAAGAAGAGGTTTTATATCAATAAGAGACAAAAGCGTCGTCTTCACCTTTCTAAAGTTGCACCCAGAAATTTTTGGCAGAATGTGCTTGTTTGTAAAACTAAAGATAATCATTTGACCCCCTTATAAAATTGGGACATCTATATTAAGAAGTTGTATGACTCATCGGACACCATGGACATCCTATTAAATACTCCTATTAAGGAGGATATATTTTCTTTTAAGGACATAGAGATTGGGATTAATAATCTTTCCAGTGGGAAAGTTAAAGATATTGAAGGATACCAAGTTGAAATATTTAGAATGTGAAGGTCTATCCTCATCCCTCATCTCCATAAGCTTCTCAATGTGGCAGTAAAGCATGGCTTCCCTAAGCTCTGGACACAAATCCTTATTGTGCCTATCTTTAAAAATTGGGAAAAAAACATTCCCTCTAGCTACAGGACCATTATGATTACCCACATCTTAGCCAAGTTATATGGGCTCATTTTGGAAAGGAAGATTAGCCTTTGGCCTGAAAACCATGGTAAAAGAGCTAAAAAAAAATTAGTTTTAGGAGACATCACTCGACTATCGACCATCTTACCTCTTTTTTTGCTTTGTCGACTTTAGAAAAGATTTCAACACTATTCCTCAAGATAAACTTTGGAAAACACTTGAAGAGATAATGATTCTCCCTAAGTTGAGGATTGTTGTGATTTGTCTTTACGATATTGTTTTTTCCAAACTTAAGTCCAAAAAAGGATGGTATAAAGACATTAAATGCAATATCGTGGTTAAGCAAGGGTGTCCCCTTTCTCCCACTATTTCAGGCATTTACATCGATAAGCTAGAGGAGTGCCTAGAAATTGTAGGTTGTTGTGACCCCAAGATTTCTAGTGTTGTTATTACTCTTATCCTTTATTCTGACAATACCATTCTTCTTTCCAGAAGCCACGATGACCTCCACAAGTAACTTAATAATCTTCATTACTACTGTTCCAAGATGGGTATGACAATTAATACTGACAAGACTAAAGTCATGATAGTAAAATCCAAAAATATCAATCATGGTAATTTTTTCTATGATAACAATTACTTGGAGCAGGTTTCTTCTTACAAATACTTAGGTATTGACATTCATCATCAGCTCAACTAGAATCATGGAATTGAGAAAAGGATTATTTGAGGTTGGAAAAATTATTATGAGCTTGAAAACAAATGTAAGTTGTTTGATCTTTGTATTTGGAGTGAAAAAAGGTTCCTCTTTGACACTCTTGTCACCCCAACTATTTTATATCGATTTGAAGCTTGGGGATTTAGTATATTGAGAGAGTCATGGAGAAATATTGATATGATTCAAAGGAAATTTATAACCTACAACCTAAAGATCAAGGGAAATATTCCCTATCCTATCCTCCTAATTGAAGCTATCATTTCCCTCATTGAAAGCATGGTTATGTTTAGGTATTTGATGTATAAGAAGAATCTTTACAACATGGATCCCAAGAGGCTTCCTGTTATGCAACCAACTCACAGAAAAATAGAAATAACAGATCAATGACTTAAAAAATATCCTCTTCAAGGGGGAAACTTCCTTTGCATTACACAAATGAACCATTCTTGGATGATTCAAATGACAAAACCTCCTTTCTATATATATGAGTCTAAGGGGTCAAAATATAATTAGATTATACATAAAAATAATATTATAATGGCACAAAAATAACAATATTGGGTTTCTATGGGGCACAATAATAACAACATGGGGACTACATGGGCACAAAAATAGGGGGTACACTAACAATAACAATAAGGGACTACACTAGTATTATAGGGAACTAACATGCCCCTCTCCTTCAAAAAAGTGTTGTCCTCAATGCTAGAGTAGTTCTGGATGGTTCTATATAAAATTTTCATTCTCCCATGTGGAATCTTTAGTGGTTAAGTTCTTCCACTTGATGAGATACTCTTAAATTGATTAAATTCATAATTGTCAAGTTCTTATTTCTGTGACTGCTTCATGTTCCAATATGATTTTTCCTTCCTCATGAAGTTTTGGCAATATTTTTAAAACTGGGAGCTTGTCACCTATAACCTTCTTTAAGCATGAAACATGGAAAACTAGGTGCACTCGGGAAGATGCAGGAAGCTCCAATTTGTATTCCATAGTACCAATCTGTTGCAACACCTTGTAAGGACCATAGTACCTTGGTGATAATTTATTATCCTTCTTAACTTGCTTGAGGAACATTTGTTTGTATGGTTGTATCCATAAAAATACCCAATCGCCTACATCAAAACTTCTTTCCTTATGATGTTGATTAGCCTGTTTTTCATTCAATTTTGCGCCAAAGTAAGGTTATCCTTTAAAATTTGAAGAACTTGTTGTTGATGCTAAATGTGATCTTCCACTGCTTGAACCTTAGAATTTTCTCTTAAAGATGATGTGACGGACGGTGGATGATATCCATAAAGTGCCATAAATGGGGTCATTTTTGCTGCAGTATGGAAGAAAGTGTTATACCACCATTCGTCCAGAGGTAACCACTTGACCCATCGTGCTTGTTTATCAGATACACAACAACGAATATAGCATTCCAAACATTTTTTCACTATCTCATTTTTCTCATCATATTGTGGATGATAAGATGAGTTATGAGCTAAATGAGTACCCAGACAAGATGATATTAATGGGAATATTAGTAATGCTATGCTAAGATCATGTTTAGAATATAAAGATTTGTGACTAAGGTTTATCCTCCAAATGGAAAGTAGAAGTAGGTGGCTTTATGTGTTTTTGTTAAATTATGTTCTTGAATTATTTTACATGAAATCAAACATAAAATGGAAGCATGTAATCAACAGTATTACACCAACAATTGTTTAAGGAGTTCACCCCTCCTGGGCTACATCTCCTTGGAACAGCTCCAATGGCTTGATCCCTTCTCATTGAGCTCAATGAATGAAACAAGGATTACATCAAAATGTTGAACAAGGGAATGATAAGTTTCCCCTACAAAGAAACATAATGCTACAAGTACATTCGGGAGCCTACAAAAACCCTAACTTCCATAGATCATATCTCTGAAAATATGGCGAACCGAGATCTGAAATTTTTACACAAAGTTCCTTAGGATTTAGGCTTCGTGTGGTAAGAATTTCAACTTTAAAACCTTCGTAGAAAAAAAATATTTATGGCGAAAATTCCATGATGACTTGTTTGGAGTAGAGAAACCCTAGAATCCAAAGCTCTGATACCAAATTTTATGAAATCAGCTCCAAAAATAGAAGAAAAGAGAGATCAATGCCTTAGAGATAAGCCACTTCAAGGGGGAAACCTCCTTTACATTACATAAATGAAAAAAATTTGGATGATGCAAATGAAAAAACCTCATTTCTATATATAGGAGTCCATGGGGTCACAAGATAATCCTAGTTGACTTAACAATAATAATGTAAGGGCACAATAATAACAATATGGGGGTTATAAGGGTACAACAATAACCATAAGGGGGCTACACTAACAACAATAAGGGACTACACTAGTAGTAGAGGGACCTAACATGCCCCTCTCCTTCAAAAAAGTGTTGTCCTCAACACTTGAGTAGATCTGGATGCTTTTGCATAAAATTTCATCTTCCCATGTAGAATCTTCAGTGGGTAAATTCTTCCACTTGATGAGATAATCTGAAATTGATCGATTTCGTAGTTGTCAAGTTCTTGTTTCCCTAATTTTTTTAGGTTCCAATATGACTTTTCCTTCCTCATCAAGTTCTGGCAATAATTTTTGAACTGGAATTTTGTCACCTATAACCTTCTTTAAGCATGAGACATGGAAAATTGGATGCACTCGAGAAGAAGCAGGAAGCTCCAATTTGTATGCCATAGTACCAATATTTTGCAACACCTTGTAAGGACCATAGTAGTTTGGCGATAATTTATTAATGAGTCACTGAAAATTAAAGGAAATTATGGAAAATGTAAATGGAAAATGTGAAGGAAACATGCCACACTTGCAAGGAAAATGGTGATGATGATGTTTAGCGAAAATTCTTGAACAGCTTGTGAGTTTGGAGAGGAAAAGTGATGGAATTTATGGATGATAGAAATGGATCTAATTGGTTCATGTTTCTTGAAATTGGTAATAAAAAACCAATCATGCATAAATTGGATTCCTTCAATTCTCCAATTTTCCTAGAACCTGAAAACAAAACATGGCACTAACATTGCAATAAAATGAAGTGTGTTCAAAGAAAAGTGAACAGTTTCTCTTGGTACTTTACACCCAAAAAAAATCATAATTAATGCTTAGTAAAACAAGTTTATGATGTTTCTTCGTTTCAAATTATCATGGTTAGTCCAATTCCACAATTGCGATAATAAATCCAATTTCTAAAAAAATGACGATATGCACAATTTCCTCAATTTACATTTGAACCATAGGAAAGAAATATTAATTTTTGAATGATTAATGATTCCTGCAAAACAATATTTGATTAAAATTCGTCAATCAACCCTGTAGATAAAGTGCTCTTATGGTTCTTCTTCTTCCCTGCATCATGCTTGAAAACGTAATATTAGACAAAATTATTTTGATAATGCAAAAACTCAATGTTAACAAAATTTAGGTTACAATTAAATTTAGTTAAGGTGAGCTACTGTGCATTTATTCAATTAATTTTGTCTTGTGTTTTCTCATTCATTTTCTTTGTTTCTTGCTTCGACGGGTGTGTTTAAATAAACCATCACAACAACTTTTTCTCAATTTTCCCCAATCATGAATTTCACATCAATTTTTAACACACACTTTTTTTTTAATGTGAATAACATACAATATAATTACAATCTAAAAATTAATGAAATATTTCAAAAATAAAAATGAAATATTAAAACATCACTCCATGACTCCTGTAGATAAGGGAGATCAGATCTTCTCCTTCCATCATGGCCACAATTGAATCAATGCATTAAATTAGAAACTATTTTTCTCACGCAGCCTGGAAAATAAGGCTCTAAAGAACCTCAAAATATCTCAAATGTTTATGAATTTGAGGAAATTTCTCATTGTAAACCTAATTCACCCTGTTCTCAGCATAACACATGTTTGTTTTTCTGAGATTCGTTTTCATTTGGTCACAAAATTAATTTTAAAAATGTCGTTTTCAGGCTCTTATGCGTTCTGGAAAATAAGACTCTAAAGAACCTCGAAGATCTCTCAAATGGTTATGAATTTGAGGAAATCTCTCATGTCAAACATAATAAACCCCGTTCTGAGAAAAACCCATGCTTTATTGTTTTGAGATTCATTTTCATTTGGTCACAAAATGTGTTTTAAAAATGTCATTTTCAGGATATTACACATTCTAGAAAATGCTCTGGTTAACAAAATCGATTGCTGGTTCGTGGGATGTTCGTGGGCTCTTCTTGTTACCAGTGCAGGCCATGGCACTGTTAAAGACATGGTTTTAGGCATAAGGCCAAATCTCGGTATCGTTGGCCCTCTCGAAGGCGATGCCATCGTCCAGCACCAATTTTTATCTCCCATGTTTTATGTCCATAAAATTGCATCTCATATATTGATACATAGATTTCTTCTCAGCTCGTTTAGAATTCATA
The DNA here is from genome assembly GCA_034641835.2 of Pinus albicaulis. Classification (NCBI taxonomy): domain Eukaryota; kingdom Viridiplantae; phylum Streptophyta; class Pinopsida; order Pinales; family Pinaceae; genus Pinus; species Pinus albicaulis. Next base: position 1,150,519,127 of record CM076582.1, read on the forward strand.
GATTCAAGGTTGATACAAAGCCTATTCTCAATTTGTCAATTCTCTTGGAAATGAAAACAAAAACAAAAGAGAATTATTTTATTTCAAAATTTACATTTTCCTTATTCATAAACGTGATTCTTTATATATATATATATATTTGTGTTGCTCTTACTGCACCACTAGAAATCCAAGAAAAATAAAAGCAAATGAAAGAAATAAAAATTCCAAAACATTTTAAAATTTTAAATATTTAATCAAGAACTAAATTAAGAACCAGATTTTATTTTATTTTTTTTACTTTATCCTATATTATTTGAAAGGAATATTTTTTTAAGTATATGAATTTTTCCAATGGAGCCATTTACGGATTAAAATTTCTGAAATTCTCACATCCAAATTTGCAGAATGTGCTTGATTGCGTGAGGACATGAGAAATTGTTTTCATTTTTGGATCTGGCGCAAAGATTAGTTGAAGGCTAAATGAATGTCGCGACATAGTTACTTGTTGAAACCATTCCTCAATATAGCCTTTACGCTCCAAAGAATGTTTGATCTACATTCTAGATCTTTCGTTCATAAATGGTTTAGTGTCGAAAATTTTATTCTACAAAAAAAAATGATTGAAATGTATATAGCTAAATGATATATGCATCTACATGTTTTAACCATGCATATAGGAATAAAATAAAATAAAATAAAATAACTGAAAATAAAGTCTAGAATGAAGGCTAGTTTCTATGCATACTTCCCCGGCAACAGCACTAAAATGTTGAGGCAATATAATTACCTACCATTTAATAGTCAACCTGGGGGTTTTGTAAAACTTGTGAAGCGTACGTGCACTATATGTGCTAGAAATTATCCTCCAATTTAGATTAATATAACTAGGAAATCAATTGATGACAAACTAAAAACATAAGGAAACTGAAATCAATATTTGTAAAGGAAAAACTTAATCTATGAAAGGCAATTCAAATCCTATTCACAAAAGTTGTCTAATATGAATGTGCACACAATCTCTTGAAAATGAATCTTTTAATCTAGGAATGAAAATAAATCTAATCTACTTGCATGAAATGAAAAGCTGATCTATACACATACTTGCATGATTGAAATTAGACTTAATCTAATGACAATAAAATAAATTTATGCTAATGAAAGAAAATCTAATCTAGGAAAGCATTCAAAACATACTTACTATAATTGAAATCTTAATCTACTACACACACTTGCATGAATAGGAAAACTAATCTACTTGCATGAAATGAAATCATAATCTATATACACACTTGCATGAATGGGAAATCTAATTCAGACACACTTCATGAATTCAGAATCTAAACTTCTTGCAAGAGTTGAAAAGCATGAATTTAAATCTAAACAATCTTAATTACAATGAAAGCAAAGTGACCAATCCATCTAAACCTGCAAGAGCACAAAAAAAAAAATGAGCATATGAAAAATTAACTTATGAAAGCATGTAAATGAACATAAAGGAAATAATAACAAAGCATGAAATGGAAACTAAACTAAACATAAAGAAATGAATGAAATTATGATACAATCTCACATTCATTTAGGTGGTCAATCCAATGATGCATGAGGATGACAAATGAAGAAGCTCCATATGCAAGCAAAACCAAATCAAAGTGAAAGAACACTCATGAGTATGGTGCCAAATCTAATTCTTTATTCAAAACATGAGCATAACTCCAAACTTTACACATGTCTTTGAGAGGAGAAGGCTCTCCTATTTATACAAAAACATAAGAAGCTACCTCATTAATGAAGATCCATTATTCTCTCCCTAAATCCCTAAAAATCTCACATATCCCTTTATCCATGATTTTTCTCCATGAGATATGGTTGATTCCTATCCCAAATATTCTTCCAATCTTGAAGAGAATTCGAAATTGATCCTTGGAGGCCACGTAAGAATGTCTTGGAAGCTTCCAAATGACCTACACTTGTCATGAAACTCAAGCCATTTTTAGATATTAGCAAGTACATGTCATTTTTCTAATTTTTAACCATTAATTCACTATAAACACTTGAAAAATATAACTTTAGGAAAGCACAATTATGAGCCCATATGATGATAGAGATGTAGGGTAATATAGTGAGAAAGTGATGGAATGAAGGTGATAAAGGTGAAATTAGGGTGTGAATGAAGTGAAAATATACGTCATTTTAAAGACATTTTGGAGACCCACAGTTAGTTCGGCGGAGGTCTCGTGTTTGACCCCCACCTGGTCCCTCTGGTCCATAAACCAAAATTTTAATGCACCATGAGGGGGATACATGGTGGCCCTAGGCTGAGCCATGTCCCTCCTCCTCATTGGTCTACCCACGACCAATAAAAACATGCCAACTAACATACCACTGCACCAATCATACCTTGCCACTTGGCAGCCCTCCATTTGCTGAAGAAATGGGTTGACTAGCCCATTGACCTGCCCAATTAGCATTCCATGTCAGTGGTACGGACTGCTGACTAGGCTCCCTGTTTGCTCAATTTTTTTCCAAATTTTCATGTTTAGGAAAATAGACATAACACATTTCTAAGGCTATACAGAGTCCATTTCGTGCGAAACGAGTTGCATCGGATTTAGAACGATGAACACTACGCAGTCGTTCAAGTTTCGTGTCATTCTGAGAAATTTGACTTTTTGAGAAATAAATTTAGCTCCTGATCACAAGAAAATAACTTTGTCCAAAAATTTCCAATGAAAATGGGATATTTTTTGCTTATAATAATCTTTGGGTTTCCATGTAGCTTTTGAATTGTTTCCATAAATGCAGTAGAAATTGTATTGGCTTTAAATGGATGAGATAATGCACAAAAGTGTGAATACTTGGTAAGTCTATCAACTACCACCATGATGACACTTTTTCCTCCGAACTTGGGTAAACCTATGATAAAATACATTGAAACCTTCTCCCAACATTGACTTGGATTAGATAAAGGTTGTAACAGACTTGGGGTATTAATTGTCTCAAATTTATTTTGTTGAAAACCAAACATTCCACCAAAAAAATTTGAATATCAGATTTAAGGTCATCCCAAAAACAATCCTTCTTGACCGTGTGGTGAGTTTTTAAAAATCCTGAGTGCTCTCCTAAGGGAGAGGTGTGCGATTCCAAAAGAATATTTTGTTTGAGTTGGGAATTCTTAAAAATATATATGATATGAACTTAAACATGAACACAATAAATTACAATTATAACCGTAGCTACATAGATGCAGCAAAAACAACACTTCATTTTATCAATATCAAATACTAAAATAAGCTTATAAACAAAATGGAAATAAACTAGCTCGGGAAATAGTAGCTTATCTCTGAGAACAGATGTGGTAGGTACATGCCTCTGAACTATGTTACAATGAGTTTAGAAGGCCTATTTATTATTGAGAAACAATGGGAAACCCTAAACATCCAAAAAATTAACCCTAAGAGATGAAGCTCCAAAACTATGGGCCTTGTTTGGGTAAATTGGTACACTAGTAAAAAATGATGAAATTAATGACCAGGTGACTAAAAAAGTTAGTCACCGCTATTATTTCAAGTGAATTACTACTAAATTTGAGCAATTTTAAGTAGCCGAACTAAAAATGACTAACTTAAATGACTAATTTAGTATAGGAATAAAATATGCGACTAGATAATAAGTGAATAAAATAGAAATGACTAACTTAAATGACTAATTTAGTCCAGGGATAAAATATATGACTAGATAATAAGTGACTAAACTAAAAGCGACTAACTTAAATGAATAATTTAGTCTAGGATTAAAATATATGACTAGATAATAATTGACAAAATTAATAATGATTAATGTAAATGACTATTATAGTCCAAGAATAAGAATATGACCAATACAACAAGTATATGAATTATTCATTTATGTCAATAATTTTTAATTGTCACGCCATAAATGGAAAATTGCAATTTTGATATCGAAGTGTTACATTCACTACAAGATTCTCTGAATCCATCTGCAGTGTTAAAATTCTCTCATCTATGTCCAATACTCTTTTCATTAGGTTTTTGATAAGTACTGGATGACAATTCTCCAAGAAACATTAATGTTGGATACCCTACCCCTCATTTACCTCAAAGAAATCATACCCATGATTCCCCTTGCCACCACGGGTTCCTAATACGCCCTGACGACTGATCGGCCGCCCGCGCCCTGTCCCGCCTAGCTCACCCAATTGCTACACGGCACTCTCGTATCAACGAACACGCTCACCAACACAACTTCGCCCGACGCCTTTGACTCGTCCGCCCGCTATGGGGCACACACCCATTCGACGTTGTCGCTCGTCATGTCTGCAAAAACACACGACTCGCCCACCGCTACACAACGCGCCCAAGGTGGGTGTTCGCTAATATGGCACGGCTATTTCACATCGTCGTCGCACATACCCAAGTTGGGCGCCTGTCGCACCAAGGTGCACCCCCCCACCACTCGATCATCGCGACACTAAGTCGAGGGTGTGACACTCCCTCATCCTTGCTCCACTTGTATTTACTCATGCGAGACTCCTTCCACGTGTTGCTCAAAACTCACTCCCATTAGAGAGTGTACGAACCTTTGTTATAATAATAATAATCTAATTTTAAGGTCACGGCTAAGCCAGACACCATATTGGTGTATGAGACCCCCTTGTTTGTGGGACAAGGGACCCACTTCCACGTAGCGATTTGACTGCTAAGTCTATGAAGCCATACATACTCTACCCTCTTTGGTTTTGAACCTATGACCTCTTAGGAGGAAACACACGCTCTGAACCATTAGACCCACTCAAGTTGTGAATACTTACAAACATATAAAATTTATTTATAATATGTTTGACATAAATATATTGTGCGGCACCAATTTAATATATATTATTTTTGATATGAACCTTAATTAATTTATTAAAATAATAATTATCAATATTTATATTTTATTTGTTTTAATTATATTATATGAAATCAAATTTTAAATATATTGTGCTTTTATATTTAATTAATAATTAAAATAATAAATATTAATATTAATATTTTAATTATTTAAAAAAAATATTATTTGAAGATTTGTAAAATACATGGCACATTAGAAGTCTATCAAAGTCGAACTCGGGGGAGGGCATGGGTGGATTTCATTCAAAATATATCAAATGCGTATGAAAGTCTAAGTTGTCACTCGTCTGGAAGCCCAATAACAAGAGAGAAACTCGTTGTTCTTACCCCCGAACTGGTTCACGGAGACGATGTTCTCAGTCTTTGGTGCCCAATTTTTGTAGACAGTTCTAAAATTTAGATAAAACTCGTCTGGAAGCCCAATAACAAGCCAGAAACTCGTTGTTCTTACCCCCGAACTGGTTCACGGAGACGATGTTCTCAGTCTTTGGCGCCCAATTTTTATAGACAGTTCTAAAATTTAGATGAAAACTGGATGAAAAGTGGATGTGGCGCCAAATTTTTGTTTTTTGTGGGAGGACTTTTGCTGTTGGCGGGAGGGTTTTGATATATTTCGAGAGAATTTGATAATTTGATTAAAATTTTTAGGGTTAGCAAATTTTTATATACAAAGACACATTAAAAATAAATTGGAGGCTTTTGAAGAGGCGGGCAGCAGCAAATTCACAATTGAAGTTTGCATCCTTGGAGTCACAGGTTAGTTGGATTTATAAGATTATATTTTTTTATTTCCTGCATTTGTATTTTCTCTGTTTGTTTGAAGATGTTATTGATTCATACGATTTTTTGGGGTAAGGATCGACTGGAAATGAATTTTTTTTCGTTTTTTCTATGATGCTATTGGTTCTAGGATTTTTGTTTTTGATGCTGTTGGTTCTCTGATTTTTTTTTCCAAGTACTCACTAGCTAATCAATGGATTCAACCGAATCGCTTCCTCTATCGAATAGTCCAGCTTAAGTAGCCGCATCATTAAAGGAAGCGAATCACTATCATTTCTAGCATTTCCAGGTGTTGACAATATGTTTGGTCCCAAATCTACCCCCAAATTATTGTTGAGCTTTCCTGTCATTCATAGGTTAGGCCTTCCCATTTGAAACCTCTCTAGTTGGTTCAGGCTTCAGCATGAGCAAGATCAGATAAAAAAAATGACTTTAATAGGTCCTAGTCCAACTAAGGAATATAATCAGGAAATAGTTATTAATGTCGCTGGCTAGGATTCCTTTGATGGTATCATCCATATTTATCTCATCCTATCCAGTGTCCGGGCTCACATCTGAAGCAAAATATAGAATAAGTGGTATGACCTGTAGACGAATGAAATGATGTGTCTGAGAAATCGGAAATAAAATAGCAAGTTAATAGTTCTGTAGATCTCTTTTTTTTAGGTGGTAGCACCCATTCCCCACATTCAGCCACCCATTACAAGCTGCCATTGGACCAGAGTGAAGTCCGCCAGACTTCTAATGAATTCTTACTGCGACTTCGAGAAGACCTATTAGGAGTGGAAGGAGGCTATAACCGAGGAGTAGAACGCAATCCTATAGAATGATGTTTGGGAGATTTGTAAGAGACCAGAGGGGAACCATTGATTTATTCCAAGCAGTTGCACGAAGTAAAAACACAGTTGATGGGTTGATGGTCATATTTAGAAATACAAGGAAACATTTGTTGCAATGAATTCTTACTGCTCAATCTATGGTTATTAATGGTGATTTAAACTGCTGGATTGTTGTTGGGGCTAAATGATAATAAACCATCCTTATCCACTTAGTATTAAGATTAGCCTCAGGTGTTGGGAATAGACATCTAGCAGCAAGGTCAATTTCCTGGTAACCTTTGATGGGTGATCCCTTCTGATCAACTATCCATCTGTTCTTGGAATTTATTTGACTAATTCTGAATAGGGGAAAATAGCAGGCCTAGCTGCAGCCTTGTGTAGCCTGGTTTCAAAGGCCTTGGCATTATCTTCCAGACTTATCAGTTTAGTGAAGTCTTCATTGTTGAACATTTGGAAAAGTTAATGGTGATTTAAACTGTTGCATCCCTGCTTTCATTTTTTGCAATTTCCAGACTTTAGTTTTGATTCTTTTTTTCTATAGCAACTTTTGCAAAACCTTTTTCCGTTAAGCCAGTCCATAATGTAAAAAATTACTCAGTTAAGTTATTCAAGCTTATTATCTCAATTGAGTTCCCTCATTCCCTCATGGAATTCCCTAGTAAGATATTAGAAAAGAATGAGAGCTCTAATGATGTATTCACCAAATTTGCGCTCTTCTCTTTATAGGATCTATCTACTCTTCAAGTCAAGCAAACTGGCTCCTTGAACCCAAGTCCAACTGCCTCACCAAACTCAAGCCTAACTGACATCTAGAACTCAAGCGAACTGGCCTTTTAAATTCGATTCAAACTGCCTCACTGAAATTAAGTCTTAGTGAGATAAAATATCCATGCATGCTCAGTTATATTTGCTATATTTCCTATTTTTGACCATTTAGAGATTTTTCTTAAGTCAACACTAAGAGAAAGTGAGATTGCCCCTTTGCTTCAGATGTGGGTTTTTTGGCCAAACTGCTAAATTTAGCATAACCCTTCCATCTCTAACTTCAATTAACAAATATTTCTACAGTTAAGCCTTAGGACTATTTATTTTTTGATCATGTGTGGGTGGTTCTATGTATATGTTGATTTCACACTTGAAATATTGAATATAAAGTTTTTTTCTTGGAAAAGAAATTCCTTGTTTGGCTCTTCCAGAAGACTAGTCACTCTGCTTCTTCCAATAATAACTAAAGCGAAAAAAGAGCATGCCTATAAAATTCCATCTTTACAGTCATCCAAAGAACCATGGAAAAAGGAGCCAGGTTTGTAAACGAAAAAAGAGCTGTTTGAAAATGGAAACCTACAGAAAATTTCTTATCTTCTTCCACATAAAATTTCCTCATTTCTATGTCTTTTTTCTTCCAAGAAAACAAATGTATATTTGGCATCTGTTATTTCAAGTAGAAATTAAAGTATACATTGACTGTGCCTACGCATAAGAGCTCCTTTCAAACAACTTCCTGATTATCATCAGATTTTGCAAAAAATCCTTCTAATAAACGTTGAACATCAAAATGACATTTCCACCTATAGTGCTAACATTGCAGACAACCCAAAATAATATCTTAAAACTGCCTGTAAAATTCTTTTAAAACAATATTTCTGTGAAAGATGAAACCAAAAACCTCCCTCTAATTTTCCATGCATAATCCCTTTGCTGATTGCAATGGGATCCTTTGAAAAATGATCTTCCTGAGAATTAAATTCTCTATGAACATGTCGAATAGAAACTGAATGAAAAGCTTCCTGGAGTTCCTTAACTTAGTGTTGTCAGTGAGAGAGAACCAGACTATCGAATGGCAGATAACCTTTAAAACTCTCATTACCACTTTCGAGTCTCCATCAACCTGAAGATTTTGAACACCTTTAATCATAACAAATTTTAATAGGGCCCAAAGGGCTACTAAACTTGCACGAATACTAGTACCACTACCAGTTCCAATATTGAGTTATAATTAATGATCATAATTGTAATGAAGGACAATACCAACAACATAATCACCCAACATTTGACATGCACAATAGAAATAGTTCCAAGTAATATTAGGATTGAAAGAGGCCACATGCCTAAGGTTGAACCTAGAAGCCCCTGCTTTGCGCAATTAGTTACACTTGTTATCATTAGCTTATTTTCGTAAGTCTTCTCATCTTTGTTTGTAAGAACATATAATATATTGGGAAAAATCTTGCCGTCTTCTAGAAACATTCTGATCTATTTTCAAGTGATTAGCACAAGCTAATGTGCATCTTTGACCCATCCAAGCTAATATGAGTTGGGATGATTTGAGTTTGGTAACTTGAGTTCCTTTTCCAATTAAAGCAAGAGAAGGTTATTCTGGTTTCCATTATCAATGACCATATATGCTAGTTTGTGCTTGATTTGACAGTTCTATGTACAAAGAGCTTCCTTGTTGCTGGAAAGGCTATCTTTGGGCATTAGCATCAAGTGTGGATCAATGTAGATGGGATTGTTGAAATCAACCTCTAAGTCTCCAACCTGTCAATAATTCTTAGAAATGAAGTGAACATTTCATTTAGGGTTGAGTTCATCTTATTCATTGTTGGTCAAGTTCGTCTCAAGGAAGAACAAGTTTAGTATTGTGAACGAGGCTGAAATCCTCTATTCCATGGGTCAAGTTCAATTTTTCCAAGGGGTCGAGTTGCCACTCAAGAGGGCCGTATTCACTCTTACACTCATCTGGTCGAATTCTGTAACAAAGGAAGTAAAATAACCAGTTACAAGGGAGCTCGAATTTGGTCTTTGTCTTGTGGGCGTGTTTCTGGAAGGCATGATTGATATTTTTCTCATTTTCTGAAGTTCGAACTTCGTACCTCCTGAGAGTGACATTGTGTTGAAGGACGAGTTGCTAGTCAAATTTCCTTGCTAGCTGTAGCATTATTGTGGGTTGATTTAACCTCTTCTAGTTGCTATCACAATCTTTGTGCGTGGGTTATGGAGATGCCTTAATTACATGTGTGCAGAGGGTGTCATTTAGGAGAAAAAGGGAGCCATAAATGTTGTTGAGTTTGTACAATGAGGAAGAGCTGGTTGTACTCCAGAAATTAAGCTCATAATTCAATGGGTCAAAGTTGGTCCACTTCTGCCTTCAAAACTGATATTTGTCACTTATTTATAAGCCTCCAAACTAGGTTATATTTCCCTTATTCGCTCACTGTATATGTTGATTTTGATCTAAGAAATGGACTGTTTATGACTTGGAACTATCTTCATATTTCCTTATATCAGCAATGTACACTGAATGGTTCAATTGAAAACAATGTATCACACTGAGTTCCATTTCACTACTATAGAATCTAGATTCTGACGACATTGGTGCAAATTCATTCACTATTCATAAATAGTTCTTCATGATTGTAGAATTAAATATGATAGTTTCTCGTTGCTTCTTTAACAGAGGCCTTATTTGTGAAAAGAGACTCCTCCCTCTAACTTGTTTTGTGAGGAGACTCTGCAAAGGCTAATTTGCAGCATCCTCTGTTGTGCCTTTCTAGTAATATCTGAATTTCAACTGTTCATTTAGGCCACTTCTACATTCAATACTTTCTTTTCCATAATGAATTCAAAGTTGAAGAAGGCTAGGCTTCCAACATTGCCAGGTTCTCGTATGGTTACCTTGCATGGGACTTTGGATAATAATTAGCACTTGCCTCAAAAATTGGGCCAAGGTTTGACCACACTATCATAAGCCACCATATAAATCCCACAATTTGGGCACATCATACATTGTCATGGAAACTATGATGTGGCTAAGGTTTCATTAGATTATCATAAGCCACCATATAAATCCCACAATATGGGCACATCAGAAATTTTCATGTAACCATGGTGTCAAATACATTGTGGTTGATTTGTTGTATTTTTTGTTTACATTACTTTTCCTCATCATAGTATGGGAAGTTGGGCACTTGTGCAATTTGTCTTAACTAGTCAGCTTTCCAAGCTTGAGTGGCCACATTCCTGTTGTAGCACACCTTCTTGTTTGACAGTGTTTGCAAGTGCAATGGCCATGTGGTATTTTGGATTGTGATGATTGGTGGCTACCGCTGTCCACTAGTAGTAAATGAAACCTTTGTTCTTAGTTGTTTCTTTGGGTTTTCTAATTTACATCAAACATATGGGATTTTAACATTTTTTGTGTTTGTGATTTAATAAATTTTGTTTTCTATGTTTTTCGATCCTAACCTTGCCACCTTTTTCCAATTGTCACGAGCTTCAATACTAAACTTTGAAATAATGATCTACAGAATCACTAAAGTTTCACTTAGTTTTACTTCATTAGTGGTTGAGCATGCTCTCATAACAAAATGTAGGTGCAATAAAAAGTTCCCGAACTTCTGGCCTATAAACCAACACTTAGGCTACCATTGGCAGAGTAAAAAACTCTTCTCAAATACATAAAGAGGATGACATGTCATGATATGCATTGGTCTCAGTTGAGTATCTGCAGTTACTGTAGTCAATATATATCAAAAAACTCTAGAATATTGAATATTAATAGATCAGATATGTTACTACTGTAGACAACTGCAAGAAAGTGTGAAACACCCACAAGAGACCTTTATAATGATGCAACTATTTTTACGCTGGAGGTGTTCTCTTTGTTGGCTTGGGGTGAGAAAACACTGTTCACCCCAGCCAATGAGAAGCCTTTCTTATCGCCCTTCCAGCCAGTAAAATTTGGACATGTGACACTTCCTCCAACCAATTAAAATCCTCCATTTGGCCCTGTTACTAGCTGTTATTTTGCTTTTCATTTTTCTGTGCCCTGACACCTCTGTAGCTTCGTGGCTCTGCCTGACTCCTGGCCGCACCACTACAACACGCCTAAGGGCAAAAAAGAGTCGCAGCATTTTTCTATGCCCTGAATGCTCTGTAGCTTCGCAGTTCTGCCTGACTCCTATTCGCACCACTGCAACACGCCTAAGGGCAAAAAAGAGTCGCAGGAGCCCATCCGCAATGCCCGATCGCACTAGATCCCACACGGTTATGTTGGCCTGGCTGGTGCGACAACGATCAACTTCAAATGTGGCTTCGAGTTTGGGTTTTAGCCATGTGGGTATCGAGGTGAGGGCTTCAAATATCTCTGAGGGTTTGGAAAAACTTGGGAGCTCAAGGTTTTGTTATCGTGGTGAGGGCTTTGTTACACAGTTTTTATTCTCGCAGAAGCTAAGGTGCACAGAGGAGTAGAAGGAGAAACCATGGTGGTTGTTTTACCGCATCCCAAATTAAAACTTTTCAATCGCTGGACGTTTGAGGACGTAGAGGTATTTTTAATTTTACTCTTGGGCGTTGGTTTTCCTGGTGTTGTTAGTTGGGGTTCTAACTTTTTTTTAGTTTTATTGAGAATTTTTGTAGCTCAAATGTTCCGGGTGGGTTGGGATATCAAGAACCCACTGACAGGGAAAAGTGTCTGCACAAACTGAAAAATCCCCTAGGAAGAAAATGCCAGAATTGAAGGCAAGTCCCATGCAGTGCAACTGTCTTGGACTGTAAAATAACCTTGACCTCAAATTTTGGAGTTGGTTCTATTTTGTATAATTTTTCTGTTGATTTAATTTTATCTGAGGTCACTTTCGACCCGTTGATATTTCACTGTGGGCCTGTGAGGAACATTAAATTTCTTTGGCCACTAACTGGAAATCTTTGGCAGGAGTAACCCTAATTTTCAAATGCAGAGGACTAAAGGATGGACATGGGCAAAGGTTTATTTCATTTTAATCTTCCTCTGCTCTTTAACACAAAAATCCCACTCTTCTCTCCAACACGTTCGATCTGCAAAGAAAGCTGGAGATTCACTTAATTTTTTGGTAGCTGGAGATTGGGGTAGGAAAGGACTTTACAACCAGTGTACAGTGGCTGCTCAGGTTAGACCTACTCTTTTTCAAGTTTTCATCATTTGTTTCTGATTTCAAAAGGAACTTGTGAATGAATAAACAAAATGGTTTAATAAGAACTTCACAAAGTTCGTTGAAAATAGCCATTTTTTTTTTGTTAAAATTTGTATTCCACTGTGTGTGGTTGGATCATGTTATAGATGGCAAGAATAGGAGAGGAGATGGGAATTGATTTTGTCATTTCCATGTGTCATTTTTTATAGCAATTTTATGAACACATTCGATCACTTGACAGTTTTCGAACTTCACAAGTATGGTCTTCAGACCTTGCAAATGACAGATGATTATTTCTACATTTTCACTTAGCACATTAGATTGCCAAGCATTGTCAAGATTTGAAATTTTGAAATGTGTTAATATTTACAACCAATTCACTTCTCATCAATGTTGCATTTTCATCCAGGTTTTTTCCAGTTTTAGTCTTGTTCAGGATTTTTTGCATCGGCAGTTCTGGGCTGGTTAAAGGATTTGGTTTTTTCCAGTTCTGGTCCTGTTCAAGATTTTAGGTTTTCCATTTCTAGTTCTCATAAGATTGGGCTGCACATCGAAAGGCTAATTTTACGTGTCAAAAGCAGCCATGTATAGAAAGAATGAAAAGACAAAAAAAAATGAGTAAAATCATTAGGTGAGTATTATTGGTGAAAACTCTTTGGAATACCATGCAAATTTGTCCTTGATTTTAGAGGAAAAATGGTGAAAACACATGTGACATTGAACAATATGCTATAATATGAAATAATGTTTCAGATTGTTGTCAGGAGTCTTCTTAACCAACAGAACATCCCCACACAACAGAAAGACGACCTGCAGCAATAATAATAAAAGCAAATATTACAATGTTGTGAGTTATAGAATACATCACCTAATGGGTGAAGAATTCTTAGGAGCAACAGTGGTGTCCGGCCTCTCCTTGTCGATGACGTTGGGCTGCCAAAGGAAAAATCATGTTATCAAACTGAAGTGTGCTCTATACAAACACACAAAGAGCAGCTACAATATATTGAGAAACATAGGAAATTAGAATAATGGATATATTGTATACATGAATTCCATCTTCGTAGTGTAACTGATGGTTTTCCCTTCTTAAATTTTTTCAAAAAGTGACCGATCTTCTCCATGGATTTTGCCTCTCTTAAAAAATCAAAATCATAATCAACATGTTTCTCCATTTCTTGAAGAAGAGGATGTTTGAGGTGCAATCGATCTTGCAAAACATGGCTTTCAGCCCTAGATAAAGCAGGTAGAGTGAGACCAAGATCATCGAGGGAAGGTTTTTGAAACAAAGGGTATTAATAACTGGGCAGATTGTAGGTACTTAGTAGAATTTATTGCTACTATTGTAGATTATCATTACACAAATTCATATTGTCCTTCTCTTGGAGAAATTAATGGGACCTTTGACAGCATTATGGGCAAAGTTGGTGTTGCCCATCCATCAGAGGGACCCTTAAATAGAGTTTTAAACACAAGAATTCTGATGTATCATACAGAGAAGGTGGGTTAGAATGAACACGTCACTTTACTTTGTTGCATATGCACTTGATACTAAATGGTATGTGAAGAGACCTTGGAGAGTGACTTCTATGGGTATTTAGGAGGTGAAAGAGGTATTCAGAAAAGCTAATTCGAAGATGTTCAAAATTGAGAAGTGTAAACTTGGGAGCTCAACGTTTTGTTATCGCGGTGAGGGCTTTGTTACGCAGTTTTTATTCTCGCATAAGCTAAGGTGCGTAGAGGAGTAGAAGGAGAAACCATGGCGGTCGTTTTACCACAGCTCGAAGTAAAGCTTTTCAATCGTCGGACGTTTGAGGACGTAGAGGTATTTTTAATTTTACTCTTGGGCGCTGGTTGTCCTGGTGTTGTTAGTTGGGGTTCTAACTTTTTGTTAGAGTTTTATTGAGAAGTGTTGTAGCTCAAATGTTCCGGGTGGGTTGGGATATCGAGAACCCACTGACAGGGCAAAGTGTCTGCACAAACTGAAAATCCCCTGGGAAGAAAATGCCAGAATTGAAGGCAAGTCCCATGCAGTGCAGCTGTCTTGGACTGTAAAATAACCTTGACCTCAACTTTTGGAGTTGGTTCTATTTTGTATAATTTGTCTGTTGATTTAATTGTGTCTGAGGTCACTTTTGACCCGTTGATATTTCATTGTGGGATTTTCTTTTTGTGTCCACTGGAAGGTTGAAGCAACTGATCTTGATGGGGTATTGAACTGTGGTTCAGAAGTTTTTTGAATCATAGATTATGTTAGCCACCTATAATATTTTGTTATACCAAAAGGTGGCTAAATATTTTTGGAGCCTCCAAGGAACAATTTTATCACTAAAAATTGTTGGCTCTTGAAGTCTCTCTAAGGCCTCATGCCTCTGTCCAAATCCCTTATTGCTGTTTACATCCTAAAAGCCTCGGAAATCCTTCAAAAATCCCAAGTTAAATACTGCTGTAGAACCCCTTGCTCCCCTTCCTTTTCTTCCTCACTAACCTCATTTTCTATTCTCCATTTCCAATGAAAAACCCACAATTTCATGTTTCTCGCTTTCCATTTCATTAAAGTCCCTTTTATAAGGTTAAAAACCCACTTTTTAACCTTACCGAGACCTTCATTTCCTTCAAGAAACCCTTCAAAAACCATGAAAATACATGTTTTTATGTATAGAACTTAAGCCCCTTGAGCTTAAGCCCTTAGCCCCTTTTCTTCCGTATACCCATACCCTGGAACCGAGTTCTAAACCCTTTGGCGCTCAACGCAAATCGCAATATCGCAAAATCGCATTTTCCGCGGTTTGTTTAACTGACCCATCGCAAAAACTTGCGATGCGATCGTTCCACCCGATCGCAAATCGCGAAATCGCAGTATCGCATTTCGTCTCGTTTAAATTAATCGATCCGTCGCAAATATTTGCGATGCGACCGCTCCAATCACATTTTTCCCCAGTGCTCATCGCAAATTGCAATATCACATTTTCTCTCCGTCGCATAAATCCGCCATCGCATTTTCCATCTTTTGCGATTTGTGATCGATCCCGCCGGGCCCACCATATGATACCCCCGCCTTTCATATAAAAACGCTTTTTTCCTTTGTAAAGTCAAAAATGATATATTTTGTGGTTTACAAAGGTTTTGCACATTACATCCCGCCGCTGCATCTCCGTCGTCGATCTGCACGCCCGCTCCATGATCCAACGACCCTGCTTCCTCCGCACCACCTCCAATGCAGTTTAACCTATAAGCGCAGGATTTCATAACTTTTGTTTGTATTTTGCAGGGTTTAAATTTTTCCGCTATATTCAGAAGGAAATTCAAAAGATGAGGGTGAAGACCCTCCCTCTTTTGATTTGTCAAAGTAAATCGGCCACAGGGTGAAAATTCACGTTTTCATCAGTGTTTCATGAGAAATTGATGCTATATAACCCTGCACAGCCCTGTGTAACAGCGAAGCACCAAGAATACGGCATAGTCAAAGAGTATCAGCTGTAGAAGAATAGAAATGTGCCAGCACATAGAATTGAAGACAGTTTTATGGGGATTACGGCTAAGACTGTTATCAAAAGTTTAATCCCCCAATCTAAAACACAGTCTGTAGAGTACCTAAAGTGTTTTAGTGACAGCAAACCCTCCACCGCCACAAAAAGGAGGCGAATTGATTCCTCCCAGCGACTAAACGCCACCTGTTGCCTCAAACCTTTCAAACCAGGGCCGAAGTTATTGCAAAGGAAGATTTTTTGCCTCAACGCAGCCGAGAAGTTACTTCTGCAAGGAACTTAATGCGAGAAATATCTGCAGAGTTATTTCAACCTCACGCCAAACCTCAAAGGTCAAAAAATTCTTTCCAGCAGACCTGATAGTTAATGTAAAATAGTTAATACAGAGAACCACCTATAAAATTCTTCATCGAGCCCCTCAAAGGGCCAAGAAGTCTTGAATCTGTATTAATTACTTTAGCAGAACTTTTATCAGATCTCACCTCCTCATTCTTCTATAAATACTTCTGTAGAAGATGAGAAATTGTTGGTCACTGCATATCTGTAGCATGTAAATAGTTTTCTGAAGCTGCTGTAAGCTCTATTTGTAAGAGAAAATACCTAAGTTGAGCTGAGAAGCCTGAAGTTGTAAAGAACCATTGGACTTAAATATTGTAACTGGTTTGGAACATCAATACAAGCTGATTTATGGGATCCTGGTCTATGTTGACGGTGATGTTATTCTCATTTGTAACTTGTTATTTTGTTTTTGTTTTCATTTTGTTTCATTTTCCACTGTAAATAATAGTTTAAACAGGGTTAGGGCCTACTGTATATCAGTAACCTTCTCTGGCTGAGAAATATTTACTTGAATGTTTTCTTCTAATATGTGTTATTTAGGAATGATTTAATTCAGTTTAGACATAGGAATGTTGGTGTTCCCTCGTCTTATTGTCCTAGCTGAATGTCAGTCTTGAATGTTACTTTCTGCATATGTTGTATGAGGATGAACTGGAAGGAAGATATGGTTAGCCATGGTCCCAGACTTGTCTGCATAACTGTCTGATTGTTTCCCTAGAATGTGTTAAAAGTTGACTAGTTTCAAAGTACTTATCAGATCTTAGGCCATTCTGTGTTATCTTTGTGATTGTCTTGAAAGTAGCCAAGTAAGGAAGAGCTAGGAGAGGACTTGTGGTGAGCCCAACCCGCTAGTTTCTACTCCAAAAGTTGCCTTCAAGTTTCCCTTTGTGTTTTATATGTTTTCTATTGAAAGTGTATCAAAGGGTGGATAGTTTGAAAGTACTTACCAGATCCTAGTTTTCTTTCATGTCTTTCTTAAGTGCCTGGTCAAAGGCTGGCTAGTTTGAAAGTACTTACCAGATCCTGGACTGCTCTTTGTTCTGCATCTGTTTATTTCCCCTTCTTAATGTATCATTCCATTCCATAAATCAAACTTTCAAGATATCCTTAGACATAGATGACTTGCCCCATAGACCACTCTTGAACCTTGTTGTTTCAATTAAAACCCTACGATGACTCCATAGCCCAATGGATTGAAGTTGTTTCTTACCTATCTTTCTTAGCTGAATCAATTTTCGCTTTCATTCATCTTCACCCTTCATTTAGACTTCCTTCACCTTCATTTATCTTTGTCCAACCAAAGCAAACAAAACCCTTGGTCTTCATAACTAGCCTAATATCATTACCCTCAACTTCAAACACAAATCCATCTTTGTACATATTGGAGAGATCCCTCTCCGGATTCAGGAGGGCTAGATCCTAGAATCCCAAAGTTGGTTGAAATGATGTTAACTCTGTGATCGGACTTTTGCCAATCTTGCTTATTACAGAGACCTAACATTTCTGGCGACTCCACTGGGGAGAAGAACCCCAAATCATTTTCATTTAAAGATAATCATACGACGTCATATATTTGGTTCATAGAGCATTTTCTTTATTAACCAGCTGTAGTCACCTTACATTTCTGGCGACTCAGCTGGGGACTATTTTTGAGTTCATAGTTGCTTGGCCAGCTTTTATAGACTCTTTAGTTTTCCATACAATCACAAAAACTCAGAAAAAACCCAAAAATATTTCAGATTGGTATGCAATAAACATGGTGGTGGAACCATAAAACATTTTACCACCTTTAGGGCTAAAAATTTTCCACCTAACGACCCCACACTCTGAAACTCCCAGAAGACCAAATGACTCCACTGGTAGAAGACCCTGAACTAATTGACCAGACACAGTAACCTCTTTCTGGATTTACAAACATGATTCCAAGAATACAACGAAGATATGCGCAAGTGAGTAGAGATCATATCCCTGGGTTTCCACATAAGATGCCCCAGGTGAATTGGGATGACAACCTGCCTGTTTTTCAAGGTGAAAAGTTTGATAACCCTTTATTACATCTTATCAAGTTTCACATACATGTATGGAGGTTGAAAGTTGAATGGCATGAAGACTGCCTAATGAAAATGTTCATGTTAACATTAGAAGGAAAAGCTAGGGATTGGTATGAATGCTTAAGATCTAGTAGTTTGTTTTCTTTAAGAGACCTTGAATATGTGTTCTATAAGAACTATGAAGAAAATGCTACGTCATTATCATGGGCTGCAATATATTATGATCCATCACAAAACATCACCCAACACATTATAGATAATGAGGAAGCTTTGGAAGAGATGCATCCTGAAGATCTTTTAGCGGCCATTCATGAGTTTAATCTCCTATTGAAAAATTTTAAGAATATAGATGAATCATTTGAGGAAGAGATGATCCAAGAAATAATGGACGTTCCTCAAGATATCCCTGAAAACTCAAATATTGATTCATCATATCTTATAGCTGAGGCTCAAGAAGACATCCAGCCTCAAAATCAGTCTTCGCAAGAGACAGAGAATTGATGTACTTCTGTTCAAAGGGACATGGAAACATCTTCCCCTTTGATAGAAAAGGAAATAGAATAGAATATTTATAAACAGTCAGTCTCTGAAACTTCTTGCAAAACAAACACTCTTGCCCATTCGCATAGAGAACTTTGTTGTACAGATTTAGAAAATTCTTTTGTAAATCATAATGAAGAGAGACCTGCTGATAACCCAATATGTTCAATTGATGAAATTGTTTATTCCGATGATTTTCCAAATTTCGATCAGTTTGATGATGATGATGAGTTTCAAGAAAAAATTAATCACGCAGGGCAACCTGCGTTCGATTGGTGTTATGAGTTTCACCATCATCAACTTGAAAGCAGAAATCACCCATTTCAATCTATCACAAATCACTTTCACATAATTTGGAATCAACAGCTTTTCAACTCAGAAGGTGAAGAGAAGAGCAATAAAGAAATTTTTGAGCAAAAGGATCTTCCTCTTGAAAAAGAGGAAACCTTGAAGTACTCCCCTGCTCAAGAATATAATAACCTCTTCACAGAATTTAGTCCACTGAATACGAGCATACAAGGGCCACAAGAGGAGAACACTGTCAAATATGATGAGTCCTCCAGTTTAGAAGATGATGAAGATGAAGGAGAAAAACAAATAGAAGACTATCCTGCTGTGGATATATCATCTTCTCGAGAAGAAACTTTTCCCTTCACTGATATTAGTCTGTCATTTAAAGAGCCTGAATTTATATCAGAAGCAAGCACAGATTCAAAGAAAGAAGATATTTCACTGTTTTCTATTTTGCAGGTTAAGAATGATGATACTTCCAAGCTACATACTGAAGAGATAGTCCTCAAAGCTGATGTCTTGGAAGTAGATGATCTACCAATTGTGGAGGACCAAAAGGAAGAGAATCTTCATCTTTTCTTTGTTTATCCTATGGAAGAGTGTGTGGAAATCCTGACTGGCTCAAATTATCAAGCATTGATCCTTTGCAAAAGCCAGAGACATGAAAAGCTGTCACCTTCTGTGATAGCCTCGGTTTTGAAAATTAATCTTCAAAATATATTATGGATACCTCTGACAAGTAGCCAGAGTTTCTTCTTCTTCTTGACATTACTCAGCTGGTTGCATTGGCATTTTTGTATCATATGATGAATGTAAATACTCCATGTTTAGAATAGGTTAGATAGGAATGTCAATAAAGCTCAGTTCCGAGCATGTAGTTAGTTGTTTTTTTCTGCTTTGAAGAAAATTCAAGAATCCAAAAATACAAAACAAAGAAAGAATGAAAAGAGGGCAGAAATGAAAACAAGAAAGGCACAGCCCCATGCCAAAAAGAGAAATAAATCTGAAAGTGTGCAAGCTCAAATGCCACTCCTCAAAACACACTTCTAGTTAGTCAAACTGCCTAATCTTGACTACTTAGCTTTAAATTTTCTGCTGATAGGGTAGTGAATTCGATTTGCCAAACTATTCAATCTTGGCTTATCAGTAGATAGATTAGAATAGAAATGAAGGTTCAAACAAACTCAAAATCTGAACCAAATTTTCCAAAGAGAGATGACTCAAAACTGTTTTATTTTCTAAGTCATAAAAGAGAAAAACTGGTTCTAATTTGCCCAAAATCTGAATCAGATATCAAGGAAGAGACAGCTCAAACAAAAGCAAAAACAGAGCTGTGAAAAAAAGAGAAGGCCATGATGAGAAACTTTCATATCTTAAGCCTTCCATTTTTTATTTTAATTTTCTGCAAATAATAATCTATGTGCAGCTTGTTCTTATGCCATAGATCACAGCAAGTCAAACAGCTCAATCTTGACTTGACTTTTTTTAAATTTCTGTTGTAGAATTTAGAGAATGAAAGTTTGTTGGACAGTTTAATCCCAACAGACAGTAGATTAGGTAGAGAAATATCTAAGCTCAACTGTTTAATCTGAGTTCAGGGAAAAATAAGGAGTAGAATTAGATTAGTTTTTATGCTTTCAAAAGAATAAAATTTTGTAAAAAGAGTTTGCCAATCCAAGTGCACTCTGATGAAGAAAAAATGTTAGATCAGTAGGATTGGGTAGGTAGAAAGTTGTATTGATGAAGTCCATTTATCTTTCATGACTGATGTTATTTTTCAGAAGCAGAGCAAGAGCAATCTGATGGATGAGGCACCTAGTCAGCATCCCAAAGAGAACAATGGATGAGGCAACTGATCAGCCTCCCAGAAATCAAGTTTGAATTCTTGATGCCTTCAAGAAGGCACCATCCCCAAGTGGAGCCACTGTTAGCCACCTATAATATTTTGTTATACCAAAAGGTGGCTAAATCTTTTTGGAGCCTCCAAGGAACAATTTTATCACTAAAAATTGTTGACTCTTGAAGTCTCTCTAAGGCCTCATGCCTCTGTCCAGATCCCTTATTGTTGTTTACATCCTAAAAGCCTCGGAAATCCTTCAAAAATCCCAAGTTAAATACTGCTGCAGAACCCCTTTGTCCCCTTCCTTTTCTTCCTCACTAACCTCATTTTCTATTCTCCATTTCCAATGAAAAACCCACAATTTCATGTTTCTCCCTTTCCATTTCATTAAAGTCCCACTTTTTAACCTTACCGAAACCTTCATTTCCTTCAAGAAACCCTTCAAAAACCATGAAAATACATGTTTTTATTTATAGAACTTAAGCCCCTCGAGCTTAAGCCCTTAGCCCCTTTTCTTCCATATACCCGTACCCTGGAACCGAGTTCTAAACCCTTTGGCGCTTAGCACAAATCGCAATATCGCAAAATCGCATTTTCCGCGGTTTGTTTAACTGACCCATTGCAAAAACTTGCGATGCGATCGTTCCACCCGATCGCAAATCGCAAAATCACAGTATTGCATTTCGTCTCGTTTAAATTAATCGATCCATCGCAAATATTTGTGATGCGACCGCTCCAATCGCATTTTTTCCCAGCGCTCATTGCAAATCGCAATATCGCATTTTCTCTCCGTCGCATAAATCCGCCATCGCATTTTCCACCTTTTGCGATTTGCGATCGATTCCGCCGGGCCCACCATATGACACCCCCGCCTTTCATATAAAAACGCTTTTTTCCTTTGTAAAGTTGAAAATGAAATATTTTGTGGTTTACAAAGGTTTTTCCCATTGCATCCCGCCGTTGCATCTCCGCCATCGATCTGCACCCCCGCTCCATGATCCAACGACCCTGCTTCCTCCGCACAACCTCCAATGCAGTTTAACCTATAAACGCAGGATTTCATAACTTTCGTTTGTATTTTGCAGGGTTTAATGTTTTCCGCTATATTCAGAAGGAAATTCGAAAGATGAGGGTGACGACCCTCCCTCTTTTGATTTGTCAAAGGAAATCAGCCACAGGGTGCAAATTCACGTTTTCATCAGTGTTTCATGAGGCATTGATGCTATATAACCCTGCGCAGCCCTGTGTAACAGTGAAGCACCAAGAATCCGGCACAGTCAAAGAGTATCAGCTGTAGAGGACCAAAATGTGCCAGCACAGAGAATTGAAGACAGTTTTATGGGGAATACGGCTAAGATTGTTATCAAAAGCCTAATCCCCCAATCTAAAACACAGTCTGTAGAATACCTAAAGTGTTTTAGTGACAGCAAACCCTCCACCGCCACAAAAAGGAGGAAAATTGATTCCTCCCAGTGACTAAACGCCACATGTTGCCTCAAACCTTTCAAACCAGGGCCGAAGTTATTGCAAAGGAAGATGTTTTGCCTCAACGCAACCGAGAAGTTACTTCTGCAAGGAACTTAATGCGAGAAATATCTGCAGAGTTATTTCAACCTCACGCCAAACCTCAAAGGTCAACAAATTCTTTCCAGCAGACCTGATAGTTAATGTAAAATAGTTAATACAGAGAACCACCTGTAAACTTCTTCATCGAGCCCCTCAAAGGGCCAAGAAGTCTTGAATCTGTATTAATTACTTTAGCAGATCTTTTATCAGATCTCACCTCCTCATTCTTCTATAAATACTTCTGTAGAAGATGAGAAAATGTTGGTCACTGCATATCTGTAGCATGTAAATAGTTTTCTGAAGCTGCTGTAAGCTCTGTTTGTAAGAGAAAATACCTAAGTTGAGCTGAGAAGCCTGAAGCTGTAAAGAACCATTGGACTTAAAGATTGTAACTGGTTTGGAACATCAATAAAAGCTGATTTATGGGATCCTAGTCTATGTTGACGGTGATGTTATTCTCATTTGTAACTTGTTATTTTGTTTCATTTTCCACTGTAAAGAACAGTTTAAATAGGGTTAGGGCCTACTGTATATTAGTAACCTTCTCTGGCTGAGAAATATTTACTTGAATGTTTTCTTCCAATCTGTGTTATTTAGGAATGATTTAATTCAGTTTAGACATAGGAATGTTGGCGTTCCCTCGTCTTATTGTCTTAGCTGAATGTCAGTCCTGAATGTTACTTTCTGCATATGTTGTGTGAGGATGAACTGGAAGGAAGATATGGTTAGCCCTGGTCCCAGACTTGTCTGCATAACTGTCTGATTATTTCCCTAGAATGTGTTAAAAGCTGACTAGTTTCAAAGTACTTATCAGATCTTAGGCCATTCTGTGTTATCTTTGTGATTGTCTTGAAAGTAGCCAAGTAAGGAAGAGCTAGGAGAGGACTTGTGGTGAGCCCGACCCGCTAGTTTCTACTCCAAAAGTTGCTTTCAAGCTTCCCTTTGTGTTTTATATGTTTTCTATTGAAAGTGTATCAAAGGCTGGATAGTTTGAAAGTACTTACCAGATCCTAGTTTGCTTTCATGTCTTTCTTAAGTGCCTGGTCAAAGACTGGCTAGTTTGAAAGTACTTACCAGATCCTGGACTGCTCTTTGTTCTGCATCTGTTTATTTCCCCTTCTTAATGTATCATTCCATGCCATAAATCAAACTTTAAAGAGATCCTTAGACATAGATGACTTGCCCCATAGACCACTCTTGAACCTTGTTGTTTCAATTAAAACCCTACGATGACTCCATAGCCCAATGGATTGAAGTTGTTTCTTACCTATCTTTCTTAGCTAAATCAATTTTCGCTTTCATTCATCTTCACCCTTCATTTATACTTCCTTCACCTTCATTTATCTTTGTCCAACCAAAGCAAACAAAACCCTTGGTCTTCATAACTAGCCTAATATCATTACCCTCAACTTCAAAGACAAATCCATCTTTGTACATATTGGAGAGATCCCTCTCTGGATTCAGGAGGGCTAGATCCTAGAATCCCAAAGTTGGTTGAAATGATGTTAACTCTGTGATCGGACTTTTGCCAATGTTGCTTATTACAGAGACCTAACAGATTACTTTGTTGAGTTAGATGGCTTGTCAAAAATGAGTATGATCTTTAAATTAAAATTATATCAGTGTTCTGCAATGTATTGATCTGTTGCTCTATTGGGTAGACTTACATTAACATCATTGTTAAAAGGAGATCTTGTTTGAGGAATTTTCTGAATCGTAGCATACTTTGTTGAGTTAAAGGTTTTTTTTTTACATATAATTTTTAAATAAACAACTATTGTTAATATATATATATATATATATATATATATATATATATATATAATTTGTTATCTTATAATGTATGTGTAGGTTGTAGGTTGGCCTTTTCATCACGCTATCAAAAAGTTACATCTGATATGTCATTGTGTTACTGGGTGCCTGATTGATTTGCCTGATGGGAAACCAAACTAGTAGAACAAATTTATAGTCTTCAGATTGCTGAGATTTTGCGTTACAAGAGAATCTGACATGACAAAGACTGCTGAGGATAGGCACGCAGGCCTTCTCTTACCGATTTCCCTTCCATGATATGCATTGACACAAAAATTAAGTGCTTAAGACCCAATAATATAAAGTTGACTATAAAAGCCATGCTTTTATGGTTCAATGCCCTTGGTTGGTGTTCCCATACTGCTATATCCCCAAGCGCGTTAGAGGGCTTGTTAAAATTGAGTATGATCTTTAAATTAAAATTATAGCAATGTTCTGCAATGTATTTTTCTGTTACTCTATTGGGTAAAACTACATTAACATAGCGGTCAAAAGGGGTATTTCTAAGAAGGCATTGCATCAACAAATTTGAGAATCACATGGCTATGTTCAAAATATTATTATAATTTGAATGCCTCATTACATTGTTTCTCAAACATAGAAATCCTCTGCAGGTCTACAATCTATGTATCAGGTTCCATATTCTAGATGATCTGAAGGAATGAGAAATGATTAGTACATTGATTGACTGGATTTTTACGTGCATAAGATGTATGCTACTATTATTTGATTTTATTAGTAGTCTCTTTCAAACTGGGCCTTGTTTTAAATGTGGTGTTCGTTCACTGGTGATATTTGTTGAAGTATTAAGAAGTGGTTTTAGATATCACTGTTATCTCTACCCTATCTAAATGAAATGAGTTTCAGAGGGGCGAATATGTTTTCAAGCAGGTCCCAAGTCCATGTTTACATCCTAAAACCTGGCGTGCACCAGATGGAAACACTTACAAAAATAAAATAAACCAGCCTATTAAATTCTGTCATTTTGGCAAGAGCTGGATTTTGAAATCTCAAGGTGGCCTTATTCTTTTGTAGTGTAAAACACTTAGGACTGGTTTCAAAACATTCTGGTATTTTCTTGTTCCTTCTTGTTTTTGCATATCCTCCAATGGTAGTAGGTCCAATACAGTGATTTCTACAGGATGGGCTAAGTGTTTTCTCAGCACTCAGCTTTTGGGTATAAGTTATTGTGGTGTTAAAGACTTCCCAAGCTTCAATGGGAATATGAGTGCTCAAACACTAAGGCATACTGCTTTGCGTTTTCCCTGAGCATCTTCAATTCAAAATAAATATGGGGCCTACCAGTGTCACAAAAAATTCAATATGTATTTGTGACAACTATATATTGCTTGCTAATAAGTTAAAAGACAATACTTCTATCACGCAAGTGTGCACTAAGAATGCTCTGTTGGTTTGGTCTATTAGATTGCAATTATACGAGAATATGACTCGAATCGTTTCTTCAACTCCATTTATTCCCAGCCTTTAGATAGTGGTACCACAGCTATATAGATGCAATAATCCACTGGATTTTATCTTGTAAAAATTGAAATAACTACTTATTTTTACATTAATGATTAGGTATGTGCATATAGCATGTCCATTTCATATGTTTTCCTCTTCAATGTGAGATTTTTCACCCCATAAGTTTACATTCATTATGTACCTTTACATGTAGCACAACATCATTCACAGCTCCTCCTTTCGGCATTCCCTTGTACCCCGGTGCAATTGCTAGTTATTTTACCTTGGAATTTTATACCAATGCTTATTCCCCAAACTGATGGTAGCATATTAAATATATTGCATGAAACAGGTCAGTTACTTTAAGGTTTTCCTTTCCTGTTGTATGATTTTTCAGTTGTCTTGTTCTCATTGTTTTGCCCCAACCAAAACCATCTGATCATAACAGGGATCTACTCTTAAGTTCTTTACAATGATATCCTCATTCGTCCTTTACGATTAGGAGGGTGGTGGAAACTAAAGCTTAAATTTGGGCATTGATTGTATTAACTCTAAGTTTCCTACCTCTAGTTTGTCAACAATTATTTTTTCTAATTGTATGAATACAAGATGCTACTTCACAAGTTCTTGAGATCTTGCCTGAGAAAGTAATTCTCTTTATAGCATAGTGTGCCTTTAGTTCCTTCTCAAAAATATATCTTCCTCTAATGTGTTAAGCAAACACTGGTAAAAGCATAATAGAGCTCTCATTCTCTCCTAATATCTTACGCATCAAGATGGCTAGTGTTTAGTGATATGTATCAAGTCTTGTGCTATAATCATAACTCCATTGAAGTTATATGACAGGCCCAAAGCCCCTGTATCTACTAGAATAAGTTTCCTCATCTAATAATCACATTTAACACTAGAAGAGAACCATGAATTGTAAGTTATACATATCCTTAGTCACATTGAAATGTTTTTCCAATATGGGATTTGCAAAGAAGTTGGCAATGATTGAGATATATTCTAGCATACTCATGAGATCTTAGAAGAAAATTTTACTTATGACAAGTTCAATTCTCCAAATGATATATAATGAGTATATTGTCTTGTGTTTATGTTTTAATTTCATTCAAATCAGACATAGTTCAACTTTGACCATTCATCTTTGTAAGAACAGAAACTGCTAGCACATTGGACATTAATTTCTTGTGCAACGATGTTGGAGGTAAAGTCAGTGGCAGAAAAGCAGTTAGAACATGATAATATTCTTGAAAATCTAGATAGAGCTTCCCTGTCATGTGCTAACAAGCTTGAAGGCCATGGTTAAAAGCCTAAAACAAGTGAAACATAAAATCCATATTTTTTGCACGTTGTTCATCAATCCACTTCAAAATTTCTAGTTGAGATACATGAGTGTTCTATATAACAACAAAGCTTTGTCTAGTCTTACACTGTCTTGAGCTATGCCTGAATTTGCTAAATGTGTCTATGAATCATCTCTAGATGTTACAACTCTAGTCCAAGCTGTTGTGGGCCTACTAGCATCAACATTGTTTTGTGCCTTCTTGGTCATCACATTATTTTCAGAAAAACATGGATTTGACAATATTGGATGATTGCCAATCTCATCTAATTTGTATCCTCCACAAAACCGTGTTTCTTCTTTGAGAGGAAGGTTTGGGATTTTCTTTGCATTTACATAATATGACTATTTGTTCATATATGATTCTTCCATAATGGTAATTGGAGAAAAATTTCCCCGCTGAATATTCACACATCTATTGAAGGAAATGTGGGATAATTTTGAGTATATTGTGACAAATCAACTATTTGAGACACATACAAGGTGTCTCACTTCAACAATAAGATAATGCCCATTATATTAAGTCAAATTGTGGTGTTTCTAC
This sequence comes from Pinus albicaulis, assembly GCA_034641835.2. NCBI lineage: Eukaryota > Viridiplantae > Streptophyta > Pinopsida > Pinales > Pinaceae > Pinus > Pinus albicaulis. The sequence continues at coordinate 1,150,546,872 of CM076582.1, forward strand.
TCAGATCATTAGTTAGAAAAATATGGGTAATATTTTCACAGACAGTGTCTTCTGTGATCATATTTGTGTTAATGTTGTTTTATAGATATGAATTTTATTTCAGGTGCTCTTTAACTCTTCAATTATGTCTGTACAATTCTAATCCCTGATCAATTTTGTGGTTTATCTGTGATCTCTTATGTTGACAAGTGAATGGTTGGTTAGTTTTTAGCTCGTGCTCTGACTGAATATGCATACAAATCTTACCGTCAACTTTGTTCCTGTACACATTTGTCTTTCCATCCTTTACATGATTTTTGATGGAATAAAACAGTCTCTACCATTAGATATTTTGTTAAACTTTTATCTATTAAACATATTTGAGTTATGACTAGTTTCAATGTTTATATTGGAGGAAATAAATAAGCTAATTACATTATCCATATTCTGCAAAATAAATATGAAAACATGAGGCTCATCATTTCATCAAATATGACTTATTATCTATGTGGACCAAATACATAGCTTTGCAAAGTTTTTTCCCCTTCCACCATCACAATGGAAATCCCACCCTTAGCCCAGAGGATTAACTCAATTGGTTAAGTCACCCTCAATTGGTCAAGTCCCTGTAGTTAAAACACATTTATCATAAGATTCAAGGTTCAAACCTTATTGGATCAAGTCAAAGAAAAAAAAATCCCAACATAAAATATCAATTGATCTATCTTCCCAAACATTGGAACCTACCCTATGCAAAGACCTGCCACTGGTTACCATATATTCTTGGTTCATAGACAGATTAGCAGCAGGTGGTTCATTTCCTCTTCAGCCTCACTGCAGCATGGATATCTTCAGGGACCTTGTAGGCCTCTTTTTTGGTGTTGATTAAAACAACTTGCGTTTCACAAAAGACTTTGAATATATTGTTGTCTGTTTCTATTAAAAACTTGAAGATGATATTGTTGTCTGTATTTGTTGGGATAGAGGCTTTATAATGGTCATACTTTGTACCATAGATTAGCTTAGGAAATTTAAGTTAGGATTACTTTATCTTATAGAGTTGTGTTATGATGTAATAAATCAAGCTACAATGGTTAAAATTAATTAATTTGATTACTTACATGCAGGAGAATGGAATTTAGCATTTTGCAGTGAAGAACTATTAAAATTCAAAGTATTTTGTTTTAACATCTATTTTCTTTTCCACCTTTTCCCAGGTGTGTTATTTTTGAATGAGTTATATTGTTTCTTTGTTCAATTTGTCCAAGGGCAGCAAGGGTTTGGAGAATCCTACCTTAAAATGGTGCAATTAAAGCCTGATGCATAGTTTGATATTATTTTTGTAGAAGATGGAATCATACCTGACAGGCCATTTCCTTCTGAATGCCATGCAGAACCACATACAGACTATGATGGAGCGGCAGTTAAATGGGGTTTGATGCACCCTAAAGAAAGTGCTACAGATTGTTGTCAGGCTTGCTTAGACCAAGCAAAAGGTGAAAAGAAGTGTAACATTTGGGTTTACTGTCCATTTGAACCTGGTTGCTATTCTCCAGATATATATCAGCGCAAGCATCAAGAATGTTGGCTAAAGCAGGTAGAATTCTCATGCTTCCTCCAAAACTCTAGCTATAAATTTTAAAATTGTATATTTATTTTTAAAATTGCAATATGTTAAAACATATTAACATGATTGTTTATTCAATATCTCAATCTTGCAAATGTCTGACTATTTAGTCAATATCTCAATCTTCCAATTACTTCAGCAATTACTAACCTTTAGCTGCTTCTATAGAATACGTCCTTCAGTTACCTTGGAAGTTGTATCATTCAGTTCTTCCTTTAGATAGGTCTACAATCAAAACTATTCTTGTATTTTCTATCTTTCAAACGCTGTCACCTTCAGACTTATACGTAGACAATCTTGTCCTTAGATCTGATTTGTTAAACCTTCAAACTAGTTCTTTCTTTTAGTTGGCTCTTGCACTGTCAACTTCATAGGAAAGAATTCAGATTCTTTCAAACACAATGTAAGCAGCTATTCTGAGATCCTCGAACGTACTATTTCACTGTGTATACATATTACTGTTTTGACCTTATTTTATGCTTCGATTGTAAATACTTCACTGTACATGTCTCTAACTTCTGTTAACCATTTATGTGAGACCCTATGTGATACCATCAATCTAAAATGGCATACTTCTCATCAAGCTGTGATGGCACCGAACCAGTGAGACCTTTCTCACTGTGGTAGCACAAAACAGTGACAGATTTTTTACTGTGGTATTTCCAAATTGTAGTGTCATACTTATCATGTGATTGATTATACCGAGACTGTAGTTGACCTGTGATTATAACACTGAATATCTTCATTGTAATACAGATTATACTGATATATTTTTGTCACACTGAGCCTTAACTGTAAATACACCTTTATAACTCATTCTCCTCACTGTTGTGGTATCAAAATAATCTTATAAGAGTAGTACTGAATTGAGGCAGAGGTAATTTCAACACTGTGATGTCATTGAGATTGAAATGTTACTGAGATCCTTCTTTTCATAGTGACAAAGGTTGACATTTCTTGTGAACTTGCACCTAGCTTAATTATTGGACTGTCTTACTATGATTTGAGCCCTTTAGTCAATATCTCAATCTTCCAGTTAATTCAACAATTACTAACCTTTAGCTTCTTCTATAGAATATGCCCTTCAGTTACCTTGGAAGTTGTATCATTCAGTTCTTCCTTTAGATAAGTCTGCAATCAAAACTGTTCTTGTATTTGCTATCTTTCAAACGTTGTCACCTTTATCAAACAGTGAAAAATTGGAGCTGCACAGTTGGGGAATTGTTCTAGACTTAGTTTCATTTCCCTGTTTCCAAATATTTTAGATGGAGTTATCCCAATAGAGATTGGCAAACAATCCATGCTTGAAATGCTAGATGTTTTAAGGAACTCCCTCACTCATGAGATTCACAAGGAGCTGGGAAATTTCCATGAGCATTATGTACTTGTGTTCACAAATCCGCTGGACTACACCCTTGGAAAAAATTATATTGATTTTGAGCCTACTAGTGGTTTATCAAACAGTGAAAAATTGGAGCTCAACTATTTTCAAGGAGATATTCCTGCTGATCTTATCACACTTCCTCGTGTTAAGATTATTTGGGCTCTACAGAAAACTCAAAATGGAACCTTCCCTGAGGGTTGGGGTGAATGTTTAATTTGTGTCAAAATCTTTTGACTAGTCAAATTCTTATAGTTTTAAGTAGATGCAGGAACTTGTATTTCTAGCTTGAGAGGCAATCAACTTAGAGGGATGATTCCTGAATTTTCAGTTTCTTTTATGCTTTTATTTAATGTTAGTGGAAACAAATTATCTAGCAACATTTCAACTTGCTCAAATAATAGCTTCACCAAACCACCACTGCTTTCAATAAATGATTTTTTCGATAGTTCGCAAACTCGGGTCACCTTTGCTACTCTTTATTCATCTCTCTTTATGTGTGGTCTTGGGGAAGCAATCCAGATACTTCCATTCTATCTAATCTCTTTATGTGTGGTCTTTGGGGAAGCAATCCAGTCACTTCCATTCTATCTAAGGGTATGACGGTGCTTCATGATTTCAAACAGTAACAACTTCACTGGTTTGCTTTCTCCACCACTAATAGATTAAGGGATAATGAAAGAAAAACCATCTTATGGATTATTATTAAATGACAACCAATTTTTAGGGAATATTTATAGCTCCCTTTTTGCTTCATAACAAAGATTTCAGAGCTTTGCCTTGAATTCCAGGACAATCAAATATCAGGGGAAATTCCTGCAGAGGTACTAGGGAATTATAAATCATTGAAGTGCTTAGAGACCTCACATAATCAAATTAAAGGATCAATATCATTCACCCTTGGGAATATAACATCATGAATGCCCTATGCCATATGCTATGAGTGCTCTAGAATATATTCCACCATTCAGATAGCTTCTAACAATTGACATGTGGGAGCTCATACATTGGCTCATTATATAAATCTCAATGACTTTTTAGCTCTGGATTCCTCAAAAGTTAGAAATTGTTAACCCACTAGTTGAGCAATAATGTAAAATTAAAGTGTTACCTAGTTCAGTAACAATGCAAACTATTGACTGTTAAATATTCACTGTTTTAGAATTCAGAAGCTACATCAATATGTTTTTAATGCTTACATTTTTTTAAGTGATAGCCCTTGAAGAATGGCGGACGAAAAAGCTTGAAGAAGCTAAGAAACGTGAAGCAATGAAAGCCAGTGTGAATTCCTCCACAGAAGCCAAAGATACTGGTATGCATTTTTTCTATTCAGCTTATGTGTGACTTCAACTGATGGCTTTTCCGTTAGTTGTGATGGCATAGTATTTTTTTGTGACATCAGGTCTTTTCCTCCCTACTCCTTTTGGTCCACAGCTCCCAAATTTGGGCGTGTGTTTATACATTATGTATTGGGGTTCCCATGAACAGAGATGGTGGCAAAAGTATTGGAGACTCACTGGGGCCCTATGTTGGAGGAAGCTGGATTCTCATTACCTCCCGAAGCTTCAAGCGAGGATAGTGGAAAGATGCTGGAGGATGGAACTGAAATCAGTGATGAATATATGGGCAATGTTAGTTTGGTGTTTGCGCTTTTGATTTCTTGGGATTTTGACTACTAGGTTAGCATCACCAAATTATTTTGTCCTCTTCACTGCATTATGTCTTGAGAGCGTGTTTTACAATGTATTCATATAGCAGTCTTATCTATTTTTAAGTTTATGACTTGAGGATTATGGTTTCCTGACAATTTCTCTAGGTTCCTTTTTTCAGCATATTTAAGGTTATTGTTATGTTGCTAAATTTAACAATTTGATTACTTACATGCGAGAGAATGGAATTTAGCATTTTGCGGTGAAGAGCTGTTAAAATTCAAATTATTTTGTTTTAAAATCTTCTTTCTTTTCCACCTTTTCCCAGGTGTGTTATTTTTGAATGAGTTATACTGTTTCTTTGTTCAATTTGTCCAAGGGCAGCAAGGGTTTGGAGAATCCTACCTTAAAATGGTGCAATTAAATCCTGATGCATAGTTTGATATTATTTCTGCAGAATATGGAATCATACCTGGCAGGGCACTTCCTACTGAATGCCATGCAGAACCACATATAGACTATGACGGAGTGACAGTTAAATGGGGTCTGATGCACCATAAAGAAAGTGCTGCAGATTGTTGTCAGGCTTGCTTAGACCAATCAAAAGGTGAAAAGAAGTGTAAAATTTGGGTTTACTGTCCATTTGAACTTAGTTTCTATTCTCCAGATATATATCAGCACAAGCATCAAGAATGTTGGCTAAAGTAGGTAGAATTCTCATGCTTCCTCCAAAACTCTAGCTATAAATTTTAAAATTGCAATATGTTAAAACATATTAACATGACTATTTATTTTGTTTAAAATTACGCAAATTCACAACATATATATATGTATTATGTAAAGGGAGAAAAACATAAAAGGAAAAAGAAGAACGTATGTTTTCATTTAAAATAAAAATCCAATACATATTCATATTAAGCTTAGATCCAAACAGAAAAGGTCGAAATATCTAGCTCCATTGGAAAATTTTCCACATAAAAAGACACCAAATACTGCCTGAAACATGGATTCTGAGTGAGCTATTATCAAATGGCTATCATATAAACCACAAAATTGAAATTTTTTGTTTGTTCTTATTCAAGTTCGAGTTTATTTCAAGACTGCTACAGTCTATGGTCATGTGCGATTATGAATTATATGTTGAGAATTTAAGGGCTGTAGATTAATACAAATTCTCTTCTTGATAACTACTTGTGAGCTTGCTGAGTTAATCCTTCATCAAGTCAATTATCAAAGTGCTTATACAAATGTAGAGACAAAATTGATCTTTCTTGTAAATGAGTATTTTGCAATATAGTTTCTAACTTTTACAATTCTTTCTTCAGAGATAACTTAATCATATCCTTTAATCAATATCTCAATCTTTCAGTTACTTCAGCAATTAATAACCTTTAGCTGTTTTTGTAGAATACGTCATTTAGTTACCTTGGAAGTTGTATCATTCAATTCTTCCTTTAGATAGGTTTGCAATCAAAATTGTTCTTGTATTTACTATCTTTCAAATGTTGTCACCTTCAGACTTATACGTAGACAATCTTGTCCTTCGATCTGATTTGTTATACCTTCAAACTAGTTCTTTCTTTTAGTTGATTATTGCACTGTCAACTTCATAGGAAAGAATTCAAAGTCTTTCAAACTCAATGTAAGCAGCTATTCCAAGATCCTCGATTGTACTATTTCACTTTGTATACATATTACTGTTTTGACCTTATTTTTTGCTTCGATTGTAAATACTTCACTGTACATGTCTCTGACTTCTTTTGACCATTTATGTGAGACCCTATGTGATGATACCATCAAACTGAAATGGCATACTTCTCATCAAGCTATGATGGCACCGAACCAGTGAGACCTTTCTCACTGTGGTAGCACAAAACGGTGATAGATTTTTTACTGTGGTAGTTCCAAATTGTAGTGTCATACTCATCATGTGATTGATTATACCGAGATTGTAGTTGACTTGTGATTATAACACTGAATATCTTCATTGTAATACGGATTATACTGATATCTTTTTGTCACACCGAGCCTTAACTGTAAAACACCATTATAACTCATTCTCCTCACTGTTGTGGTATCGAAATAATCTTATAAGATTAGTACTAAATTGAGGCAGAGGTAATTTCAACACTGTGATGTCATTGAGATTGACCTTTCTTGTGAACTTGCACCTAGTTTAATTATTGGACTGTCTTACTATGATTTTAGCCCTTTTGACATAGGTCCTTTTAGAATGTTTTGAGTCCTTTCAAACTGCCTTTGATCATAACCATAGCTCTGATATCATGTTGAGAATTTAAGGGCTATAGATCAATACAAATTCTCTTCTTGATAACTACTTGTGAGCTTGCTGAGTTAATCCTTCATCAAGTCAATTATCAAAGTGCTTATACAAATGTAGAGACAAAATTGATCTTTCTTGTAACTGAGTATTTTGCAATAAGTTAGGAAGGTAAATCTCTTATTTACCTTCTTTACTTGAGGTTTCTAACTTTTACAATTCTTTCCTCAGAGATAACTTAATCATATCCTTTATTCAATATCTCAATCTTCCAGTTACTTCAGCAATTACTAACCTTTAGCTGCTTCTGTAGAATACGTCCTTCAGTTACCTTGGAAGGTGTATCATTCAGTTCTTCCTTTAGATAAGTCTGCAATCAAAACTGTTCTTGTATTTTCTATCTTTCAAACGTTGTCACCTTCAGACTTATACGTAGACAATCTTGTCCTTAGATCTGATTTGTTATACCTTCAAACTAATACGTAATTCCTGTTCTTTCTTCCACCTTTTGTTAACTTCAAACATGACTGTAATTGTTACTTAAATATCTGCAATACCTCAGAGACAGATCCGCAAATTTGTTCTTTCTTTTAATGTGTTCTACCCCAGACGTTAAATTAATCTTTGCTCCCTTCTTTACGTTGTATTGCCTCAGTAGAATCCGCAAAAATTTCTTCTTTTGCACATTGTATAACCTTAGTATCATCCATAGATATGTTCTCTTAACCGCAACATATGTAGGGTATATATAGTAGTTCTAGCCAAGTAATTAAGCCGACCTTATAGCCATTAAGTAGGCCGACTTTAACATTTTTTTGTAGGCCGACTTCATAGGCATATCTTCAACATTTGTAAGCCATTCTTCTGCAACATCTTGGAGGGTATTCTTCACGCCTTTTACACGACTCTTAATTACACTTATGTACCTAATAGACATCAAGAAGAAGTCTATAGACCTATACTAAGAATCTTGCTCATGAAACCCATGAAGCAAGTAAACCAAAAATTCATTTTATTATTATTGACTTCATCGTTACATAATTACATAGTCATTATAAGGAAGACCTACCTAGTTACTCTTCAATATTGTGACTATATATAATTTTTATGTTTCTAGGTTGGAGATTGTACTATTTTCATTGGAGGATGCTACTATTGATGCGCACAAGGCTCTTGAGTTACTTGGTAGGATTCTTGCAAAATTGGTTGTTGAAGGGTTATTCTTTATTCAAGATACAGCAAGGGAAATCAAGGATGGAGGAACATAGCCAGGAAGCTTATTAGAAACGAGGGGATTTTGAGGTATTTCTCAAGAAGAAAATTTCAAGGTAGTCTGCTCACAATTTTAATGCCTGATCAATTTTGTGGTTTATTTGTGATCTCTCATGTTGACAAGTGAATGGTTGGTTATTTTTTAGCTCGTGCTCACATTTGTTGGTTCCTGAAGCTCGAGCACTTTATAACAAAAATAGGCAAAGTCAAACACCACAAATGGGCCACTAGCTCTCTTTTCATTTGCTAATATTATAATGAAGTTTTATTAGAGGCATTGTTTGTTTGTTTATTTTGGTTAGAAAAGGGTTTGCTCTTGGTTTTATGTGATTTTAAATTTATCGTATGTAGCATGTTGAGAAATGGGAAAGAATAACGTGACATTTATTTTGCAGAAATTGATGCTGAAAGAAAATTTCTTTGACATTGTTGATGTTAAGGTATATGTTGTATAAACTATTTATAGTCTAATTTATGTTATATTCTAGTGTTCATTGTCTTTCATTTCTTACAGTGCATTGTATTTTCTTTTGTTTTCAGAAAATGAAATCAGTATTGATGGTAAGAAACATGAATTGAAAAAAGAGAAGAGCAATAACATTGGAGCGACAAATGCAAAAAGAGAGAGGAGAACTGGTCTAGTGATACCCTTTGAACCAATATCTCGCATAAGACACACATATAAAGACTGATGATCAAGTCTTCAAAGTTGGTGAATTCACCTGTAATACCTTGGCAACACAACAATAATGTTTTGAAGTGATGAAACATCATTTCATGTGTAAATTGTAGTCCAACTAATATAAAGTTGGAAACTCATATTGTAATATTTTAACATTTCATACAATATAATTTATGTGGTTGAAATTATTTATAGTTGCACTTGATGTTGTTTAGTATTGTAATTAAAATATGCGACTTTGTGTTTTCATATTAGATGAACATGCACATTGTATGACATTTTTTAAATTATACAAATTAATTTATGTTAATTAATAATGAACACAAATAAAATGAATATGCGACTAAATTAGTGATTTATAATTATTATTAATGAAATGAATATAAACTACTAAATTAGTCGTTTATATAATGAATAAATGGCTACTGTAAATGATAAATTTGTGACTACAAATGATGACTAAATTTTGCATATATACGACTATTAGTAGCTAATTTACAGTATCTTATAACACGACTAAAATTTAGTCACATTTCTTCGGTCATTAATTGGTTTCAAAAAATGACTAAAATTTGCATATATATGACTATTAGTAGCTAATTTACAATATCTTATAACACGACCAACATGTTGGTCATAGTTCTTTGGTCATTAATTGGTTTTCTTGGGTGATCATATAGTAATATATTTTGTTGTATATTTGGTCATTAATTGTGACATTTAATGACCAAATCGAAGACCAAATCAATGACTAAAATAATGACTAAATCAGTGGCCAAATGAATGACTAAATCAGTGACAAAATGAAAGACCAAATGAATGACTAAATTAGTGACCAAATCAGTGACTAAATCAATGACCAAATATACAATTAGATAACAAAATTGAGATAACCAATTAATGACTAAGCTAAAAACGACCAAAAGTTGGTCGCGTTATAAGATACTGTAAATTAGCTACTATTGGTCACCGACCGAAAAATAGTGGTTTATATGCAAATTTTAGTCTTTTTTTTAGTAACAAATTAGCCAAATTGTACTAGTGGTACATTAACTTCCCAGGGTCATAACTTTGGCATATGATCTTCATTTGATGTGTACAATACCTCATTAGAAATATATATCCGAGGACTAAAAATTTCAAGTGGAAAACATTTTTCATGGCTTCATGTTTGCCCCGGTTTCCCCAAAAACATCGTTTAGGGCCTCAAAATGTCTCCAGAAGTTCTGGACCCGAAAAACTACCAAAAATAGTAAATTTTGCTACAACTAAGGTAACTGAATACTGAAAGAGACAGTGGTGGGGGTTCAAGTGGAATAGATGGGTGGCCACCAACATCCACTTGGATCAATATGAGTGATATTTGTGCCATAATGAATCATTTTTCCAACTAAATGTATTAAATGTATTGTGATCCTATTGCAACTTTTGAATGAGTGTCCACACTTCTTCGTCATTCTTCAATTCATCCCTTGCTTCGATTATCTAATCTCGTTGGATAATAGAAATGGCATAAATAAATTCTTCCATATCCTCATCCTTTCTTGAGAGTGCATCTACAACAACAGTTTACTTCCATTTTTGTAGATGATTTCAAAATCATAAACCAACGTCTTTGTGACCCATTTTTGTAGATGATTTCAAAATCATAACCCAACGTTTTTGTGACCCGAAATCTCGTTGGATAATAGAAATGGCATAAAGAAATTCTTCCACATTCTCATCCTTTCTTGAGAGTGCATATACAAAAACATTTTACTTCCATTTTTGTAGATGATTTCAAAATCATAACCCAACGTCTTTGTGACCCATTTTTGTTACTCTTTTGAAGATAATCGTTGTTCCAAAAATTATTTAATACTATCATGATCTGTTTTTACCTTGAAGTGTCTTCCCAACATTTCCTTCTCATAAATAGGTTTTCGTTAATACTTTCCTTTGATTGGACAACTCTCAAAAGAAATGGGTCTTCCTTTTTGCATTCAAACAACTCCAATTTCATTTCCTAAGGCATAAAATTCCACAATAAAGGTTGTTTGAAATCTAGCGTAGCTAATACCAGTGCTTGGCACATTTCCTATTTAATATGTTCAAAGGCCTTAGTTGCTTCTCGAGTCCAAGGAAATGCATATTTATTTAGTAATGTTGTTAGGGGTGTTGCAATTCTCCCATAATTCTTAACAAACTTGCAATAATACCCTGTCAACCTAATAAATCATCAAAGATGCTTTATGGTTGTGGGGATTTTCCATTCATTAATGGCTTTAATTTTTTTAGGTCAACCTTAACACCCTCATGAGGCACAATATGACCCAGATTTTCCACCTCTTGTACTCCAAAGAAAAATTTGGAGGATTTTTCATGTAATTTTTCTCCTCTAATAGTTTGAGCACCCTGTCAACATGTTGAACATGATTCTTTCAAGACTTGTTGTAGATTAGTGTATCATCAAAAAATACTAACAAAAATTCTCTAAGGAAGGGACCTTTGAAAATGGAATTCGTCAAACCTTGAAATGTAGAAGGTGCATTGGTAAGGCCAAAAGGCATGACCAAAAATTCATAATGACACTCATGAGTTATAAATGTTGTTTTCATAATGTCTCCAGTATTTATTCAAATTTGATGATATCCTGAACGAAGATCCAACTTGGTGAAGTAAATTGCTCTTTGTAATTCATCCAATAATTCATCAATGACAGGAATGGGAAATTTATCTTTAATAATGAGCTTGTTGAGCTCCCTATAATCTGGACATGTGTGCCATGATCCATCCTTCTTGTGCACCAATACTACTAGAGCAGATAAATAACTTTGAATATGTTGAACTATACTGGCCTCTAGCATTTTTTCAACCATACATTCAATTTCACTCTTTTGGGCATAGGAATATATGTAAGGCATGATGTTTGGAGGAACACTTCCTGGAATTAAATGAATAGCATGATCATGATCACGAATAGGTGGGGCCATTGGGAGTCTCAAATACCATGGAATTATTACCAAGACATTTTGGATATCTGGAGAAATAGATGATTTCAATGTTTGAACCTCTAGTGAGCATAATTGTAAAATTACGCCCCGTTGCTATTTATTTAGAATCTTTTTCATGCCATTAGAGTTGATTATATTTCATGTTTTCCCTGCAATGCCCCTTAATTCAACTTCCTTTCCTTCCAAAAAAAAATTCAAGAAAAGTTCTTGAAAATTAAAAGTTATCGTACCCAAAGATTGTAATCATTGGACTCCTGGTACAACATTAACACCACCCATTGGAATGGAAAGCATTGGACTATTCAATACATATTCCCCCATGGTTAGCTTGATATTTTAGCACTTTCCAGAGAAATTTATAGTTCCTCCATTTGCAACCATTACTTGACACTCTGGTGCTGGATATAGGAAGCAATTCAATTCCTTGGCTATCTTACAATGAATAAAATTATGGGTACTACCCGAATTAATCAACACTATTACCTTTTTATTCTTGATATGTCCTTCTATCTTGAGTGTTTGAGGGGTGGTAATTCCTACCAATGCATTACAAGATATGGTTGGATTCATTTATTCTTTATCTAGTGTTGGTTCCTAGTGTATATCCTCTTATTTTGAAGTTTCTTATTCATTTTATTCCTCCTCTTCGAAAGCTATGTAAAATAATTTATTCTAATCACACTTATGACCTTTAGTGTATTTTCTATCACAACTATAACAAAGCCCTTTTTCTCTTTTTTCTTCCAATTATTGTGGTGTCAATCTTGTAGGTTGTGGAAGGCTAGGAGCAACAACACTTCCATCTTTATAGTTGTGAGTGGTAGGCTTCCTTGTTGCCATAATTTTGCTTTCATTTTTTCTTGACAGCCTCAATGCCTTCTCTAATGAATCAGGTTCTCAAAGGTGAACCTCATGTTGGATGTTATCCTATAAATTCCCTATGCAAACATCAAACCTATGCTCTTCTAGAATATCATTTACCCTTATATTCCATTTTTGGAAGTCCTCAATGTGCTCGTCCATTCAACCCTTTTGTTTGTGATTTATAAATTGGATAAAGAAGGTGTTGTTCTTGGTATCCTCATAAAGTGATATCATTTCCTCCATAAAAATTGACCAGTTACAAGTGGTTTATGAGAAAAATCCATTGATACCATACAAATTGAGTTGCAAGGCGCACCTTTTGTGTGTTTTGCACATTATGGAGATTAAAATATTGCTCCATCTATTTTCCACATGTTACCGGATCCTTGCCATCAAACTTCCTCATATCAATATTTGGAATATGGTGGGTCTTAAATATAAAGTTAGAGTCTATGAAATCATGATTAAAATTTATTTTATTCTCATCATGAGTTTCATCTAATACTTTTTCGCCATTAGGAAGCATTTCTTGTAGCAACTTTGTCAGCCTTTCCTTTAAACCTTCCATGTTTGCTTTTAAACCATTCTTCAAATCTTCCATGTTGCCTTTTACTTTTTCTTTTATACCTGTAATATTCCAAAATGGAAAAGACAGGAATATAGAACATATGCACAATTCCAACTACGGTAAAATAAGAATTAAACATGTATAACTAGAAAAAATGTTGGAATACATCAAAACATCATAAACATAGGCAGAAAACAGCTGAGCCATCTCATTATATATCAACATCAAATGAAATTACATAGTGCTCCAAAATGAATGCACTCAAGCCACAAGATGGGTGAAATACACCAAAGAAACCAAGTATTGGAAATGTGTGTTGCTACTGCAGCTGCTGTTGAAAACTACTGTTATTATGAAGAATAACCATGTGTGGAAGTCTGTTAGAGTGCTCATAATGATTTTCACTTTCAACCACGGACTCTACTCAAAAAACCCAGAAAAACCCAGAAATGGTTTGGCCAAATTTTAAGTTTGGATTTTCGGTCTTTTTTTAGTTGCCCACTGCATTTTTGTTGCCTGACTTACGCACTCCCTAGGAATGACTGCTGATATGGGGCTGAAGGAATGATCTATCAACTACAAAAACACCCAATCAACTCAATAGGTGAAGAGTTGGTCCCCTCACTAGAAAATAAGCTCAAAAATTGGAGATTTCTCTCCTCCACTGCTACACCCTTGCAACACAACCCAACTCTAAACAGAACTGCATTGTACATGGGGCTGAAGCTTGGCCAAATGCCTAATTGTGGAAGTAGAGTGCAAACTCCTCCAAGAGCTCCTCAATGGAAGAGGTGGGATTCCCGATTAGGAACATCCTGTGCTAAACAACACAACAATCTCAACTAAACAATTGAAGAATGCAAGTAGTCTAAACAGACCATACACAAAAAAATAATCCAAAACATGAATAAAATGGCTATCCTCCTCTCCATATATAGCAAGTGCTCCTCTCAACAATGGGTCCCATCCATATGTGCCACCTAGCTCATGCAAGTTGTCCTCCATTAAAACTGCGCTGTCCATCATGGAGATACAATGTATGTAGATAGTGCATGTGGACTTGGTCAAATATGACTGAATCAACATGATCCAATCTTGTTCACACCTGTAGGTGCTCAATCCAGCTGCTTATTCTTCCCCTTTTCACATGAGGAATGTTATTTTCCCTTCTAAAGAGGTTAATGGGCCTCCCCACCCATTTTATTCATCTACCAAAAGATAATGCTAACTATAATGTTCCTTTTAGCTTGAGGCTAAAATTTTGGAACATTACAGTCCTCCCCTCCAAAATGTTGCTTTTACTCAAGCAATTGTATAAAGAGAGCAAAATTTCCTCCCCTTCTCCTGTTGTGGCCTCCTCATCAATAGTCCCCACTACTGCTCAAGGTAATCTGCAATAAATATACCCTCCAATGTCTCCTCCCAAAGATGCATGACCCAATGGATCACATCATGAAAAGGTGGAAGGTGTAAGTGTAAACCTTCATGTTGTCCCATGGCCTCCGCAAGGTAGGAGTTATGATCAACATGGGGAATATTATTCCCAATAAGCGACTCCCTCACCCATGCCATCATCCAAATGAAATGAGTTGTTTTAGGTAGCTCATCAAAGAAATCCTCAACCCCGGTTTTATGCAATGTGTTGGGGCTAAATGGAGAGTTTATTTTTTCCCATCTATTTAGTTTCTCTCTCCATTTGTGGTAAATATAGGGGGGTTGCTGATATTGGGCTGAAATGTCATGGCCTCCAAAAATGGCCCAAGCTACCCCGTCAAACAATTCAGCCATAAAGTGCCTCTTACAAGAACTCAGGTTCTTCAAATGGCTTTTCCCACAGGAAGACAAGAGATGTGATGCGGCAATCATGGCTTGCCCACTGCTCCTCCTGCAACATACAACATTCAAAGTAGGGAGGATCATACTCCCAATGGGAATATCCAACTCATAGACCACTCTCCAAACAAAGCTTCTCATGAACATTAAAATTTCAGCAATACATGGAAGAAAAAACAATTTGAAACAAGTTGTCACATGACAACTGGAAAGTGGATCAAAGTTCCACACATGGAACCTGCACAGTGCATCCCATGCCTACCTCAAAACAAATAACAACAAGTGCTTTCCCAGCCACTTTTTTTCTGCCACAATCATTCTATAATATAGAAACATGATAGTACAATGTGGTTTCAAAGGTGCACACCAAAAATCATGTGGCTTCCCCCAAAAGCCACCAACAAAATAGCTAATCATAATGCCACAAGTGGCTCTAAGTACATCATCATCTAATATGCAAGAATGGATAATCCTCCTTGTTACAACATGTTGTTCATACAAAGAAAAGAGATACAAAATACAAAGTGAAATTGTACATTCTCTGTTATGTACTTGAGACCTTGAGCTGAAATGGCTCAACTGGAAATTCCCCCTCACCTCCAAAGAGTAGGGAAGTGGTTGTGACCTCTCCTCTATCACCATCTGGGCTATGAATCTTGCCATATGCTGAAATAGGTCATGCTGGATGCCCTCCCAAGTGAACTCCTCTGCCAAAGAAAAATATGCATCATAATGCATGGAAAGGAAGTCCTCATGTGCTACATGAAGCAACTTCTCCTTGAGCTTAGAAGCTCCAGTAAAGAAGATCCTGCCATGAGAATAGATGACCACATCATCCTCTATATAATCATCATCTCCATCCGGGTCATCCAAAATCATGCATGCACCAAGATCCTTGGAGTACTCTACTAAGAGTTGAGACCTCCAATATGGATCAATCCTCCTGAGAGACAGCACTAGTGATCTGGTATGTGAAGCTCTCCTTATGTTGCTGCCTGCTACTTTGACATCCCCCATGCCAAAGTCTCTCTCCAAACTCTTCACCTCTCCAAAATCCAAGAGTGGTGAACCCAAAGACAAGATGTCTCTCATCAACTCTAGATCCGGTGGCCTCCCAGGTGGAATGCCTCCATGTAGTGAGACATCAAAATCTGAAGTGGACTGTATATATGAGTGGACTGAGTTGTCCCTCTCTTCACTGCGCAGTGCAGTCCCCTCCTTACGTGCAGAAACCTCCTGAAGTAGATAAGGGTGAATTCTCATCATCCCTTGATGTTGATCCTTCTCCTCTTCTTCCATATATCAGAATGCCTCATCCTCAATGAGAGACCCTTGATCTTGGTCATCTCTTGAAGGAGGAAACTCCATGTCTTCACAAATAGAAGAGGGCTCTTCAAGAAGTGGGGATCTTTCCCTTGGAAAAATATCATGCATGTTTTTATCCCCCTTAAAAATATGGAGTGGAGTTGGTTTAATAGGTCTCTCCAACTCAGGAAAAGTGTTTGAGTTTTTGTTTGTAACAAATGATGGTTCACAATGTTTTACATTAAATCGTATCACCAATTCCTTACTAAACCCAACATAATTTTTTACATTTGCATGACAAAATGAAGTAGAATTATCAAACCACCAATCATGGGCCATACATTTGAGCTGCAGCGCTACTACTCTGATGGCCTCCTTCACTGAAACTTGGTGTAGCTGAAAATAGGAATCTAGCTCTTCTACCCAAGCTTTGGTTGTGCACTCTGTTGATCCATCAAAGTGAGACAGGAAGATTCTACCTCTCTTGCTTCTTTTTTGGCTGCTGGATCTTGCCTCCTAGATTTTGCAAAACCCTTGGAAGTCCAAGTGCTCCTTGAATCTCCATGATTGAGATTCATACTCCTGAAGATAGTCACTCAAGGTCTCCTCCCTTGGTGCATCTTCTTCCTCCATCCTTCTTGCAGTAAATGTGGGCAATAGACTGCACTGTGGATCTGCATGTGTGGCTGAATGCTCACATCCATCATGTGAATGGCTAGGGCTTGCTTCAAACCCTCTAAGAAATTTTCTACACTCCTCCCCTTTCATCTCCTTGAGACCTTATTTGATATTCTTCATAGCTTGGAAAAGAAGCAGGGAGATGCTCTCTTCCTTCATTCCTCCAAATAATGGAGTCATGCTTTTGTTCTAATGCACAACTTCTATTTTCTATGAGAAGCTTCTCCTCCTGATGGCATAATGTCTTGGATGCACAGGTTGAGCCAATATTATGCTCTGATACCACTATAATATTCCAAAATGGAAAAGATAGGAATATAGAATATATGCACAATTCCAACTACGGTAAAATAAGAATTAAACATGTAAAACTAGAAAAATGTCGGAATACATAAAAACATCATAAACATAGGCAGAAAACAGCTGAGCCATATCATTATATATCAGCATCAAATGAAATTACATAGTGCTCCAAAATGAATGCACTCAAGCCACAAGATGGCTGAAATACACCAAAGAAACCAGGTATTGGAAATGTGTGCTACTACTGCTGCTGCTGTTGGAAAATACTGTTATTATGAAGAAGAACCATGTGCAGAAGGCTGTTAGAGTGCTCAGAATGATCCACGCTTTCAACCATGGACTCTACTCAAGAAACCCAGAAAATCCAAGAAATGGTTTGGCCAGATTTTAAGTTTGGATTTTCGGTCTTTTTTGAGTTGCCCACTGAATTTATGTTGCCTGACTTACGCACTCCCTAGGAATGACTGCTGATATGGGGCTGAAGGAATGATCTATCAGCTACAACAACACCCAATCAACTCAATAGGTGAAGGGATGGTCCCCTCACTAGAAAATAAGCTCAAAAATTGGAGATTTCTCTCCTCCACTGCTACACCCCAGCAACACAACCCAACTCTAAATAGAATTGCACTGTACATGAGAATAAAGCTTGGCCAAATGCCTAATTGTGGAAGTATAGTGAAAAATCCTCGAAGAGCTCCTCAATGGAATAGGTGGGATTCCCGATCAGGAACACCTTATGCTAAACAACATAACAATCTCAACTAAATAGTTGAAGAATGCAAGTAGTCTAAACAGACCATACACAAAATAATAGTCCAAAACATGAATATAATGGTTGTCCTCCTCTCCATATATATAAATTTCTCCTCTCCACAATGGGTCACATCCATATGTGCCACCTAGCTCATGCAAGTTGTCCTCCATTAAAACTGTGCAGTCCATCATGGAGATACAATGTATGTAGACAGTGCATGTGGACTTGGTCAAATATGACTGAATCAACATGCTCCAATCCTGTTCACACCAATAGGTGCTTAATCCAGCTGCTTATTCTTCCCCTTTTCACATGAGGAATGTTATTTTCCCTTCTAAAGAGGTTAATGCGCCTCCCTACCCATTTTATTCATTTACCAAAAGATAATGCTAACTATAATTTTCCTTTTAGCTTGAGGCTAAAATTTGGGAACATTACAGTCCTCCCCTTCTCCTCTTGTGGCCTCCTCATCAATAGTCCCCACTACTGCTCAAAATAATCTGCAACAAATCTCCCTCCAATGTCTCCTCCCAAAGATGCATGACCCAATGGCTCACATCATGAAAAGGTGGAAGGTGTAAGTGGAAACCTTCTTGTTGTCCCATGGCCTCCACAAGGTAGGAGTGATGATCAACATGGGGAATATTATCCCAATAAGTGACTCCCTCACCCATGCCATCATCCAAATGAAATGAGCTATTCTAGGTAGCTCATCAAAAAAATCCTCAACCCCGGTTTTATGCAATGTGTTGGGGCTGAATGGAGAGTTTATATTTTCCCAACTAATTAGTTTCTCTCTCCATTTGTAGTAAGTATAGGGGGGTTGCTGATATTGGGATGAAATGTCATGGCCTCCAAAAATGGCCCAAGCTACCCCATCAAACAATTCAGCCATAAAGTGCCTCTTACAAGAACTCGGGTTCTTCAAATGGCTTTTCCCACAAGAAGACAAGAGATGTGATGCAGCAATCATGGCTTGCCCACTGCTCCTCCTGCAACATACAACATGTAAAGTAAGGAGGATCATACTCCCAATGGGAATCTCCAACCCATAGCCCACTCTCCAAACAAAGCTTCTCATGAACATTAAAATGTCAAAAATACATGGAAGAAAAAACAATTTGAAACAAGTTGTCACATGACGACCAGAAAGTGGATCAAAGTTCCACACATGGAACCTGCACAGTGCATCCCATGCTTGCCTCAAAACAAAGAACAACAAGTGCTTTCCCAGCCACTTTTTTGCTGCCACAATCATTCTATAATATAAAAACATGATAGTATAATGTGGTGTCAAAGGTGCACACCAAAAATCATGTGGCTTCACCCACAAGCCACCAACAAAATAGCCAATCATAATGCCACAAGTGGCTCTAAGTACATCATCATCTAATATGCAAGAAGGGATAATCCTCCTTGTTACAACATGTTGTTCATACAAAGAAAAGAGGTACAAAATACAAAGTGAAATTGTACATTCTCCGTTATGTACTTGAGACCTTGAGTTGAAATGGCTCAACTGGAAATTCCCCCTCACCTCCAAAGAGTAGGGAAGTGTCTGTGAACTCTCCTCTATCACCATCTGGGCTATGCATCTCGCCATATGTTGAAATAGGTCATGTTGGATGCCCTCCCAAGTGAACTCCTCTTCCAAAGAAAAATATGCATCATAATGCATGGAAAGGAAGTCATCATGTGCTTCATGAAGCAACTTCTCCTTGAGCTTAGAAGCTCCAGTCAAGAAGAACCTGCCATGAGAATAGATGACAACATCATCCACTATATAATCATCATCTCCATCTGGGTCATCCAAAATCATGCATGTACCAAGATCCTTGGAGTACTCTACTAAGAGTTGAGACCTCCAATATGGATCAATTCTCCTGAGAGACAGCGCTGGTGATCTGGTATGTGAAGCTCTCCTTATGTTGCTGCCTACTACTTTGACATCCCCCATGCCAAAGTCTCTCTCCAAACTCTTCACCTCTGCAAAATCCAAGAGTGGTTAACCCAAAGACAAGATGTCTCTCATCAACTCTAGATTTGGTGGCCTCCCAGGTGGAATGCCTCCATGTAGTGAGACATCAAAATATGAAGTGGACTGTATATATGAGTGGATTGAGTTGTCCCTCTTTTCACTGTGCAGTGCAGTCCCCTCCTTATGTGAAGAAACCTCCCGAAATAGATAAGGGTGAATGCTCATCATTCCTTGATGTTGATCCTTCTCCTCTTCTTCCATATATCAGAATGCCTCATCCTCAATGAGAGACCCTTGATCTTGGTCATCTCTTGAAGGAGGAAAATCCATGTCTTCACAAATAGAAGAGGGCTCTTCAAGAAATGGGGATCTTTCCCTTGGAAAAATATCATGCATGTTTTTATCCCCCTTAAAAATATGGAGTGGAGTTGGTTTAATAGGTCTCTCCAACTCATGCAAAGTGTTTGAGTTTTTGTTTGTAACAAATGATGGTTCACAATGTTTTACTTTAAATCATCTCACCAATTCCTTAGTGAGCCCAACATAAGTTTTTACATTTGCATGACAAAATGAAGTAGAATTATCAAACCCCCAATCATGGGCCATACCTTTGAGGTGCAACGCTGCTACTCTGATGGCCTCCTTCTCTGAAACTTGGTGTAGCTGAAAATAGGAATCTAGCTCTTCTACCCAAGCTTTGGCTATGCACTTTGCTGATCCATCAAAGTGAGATAGGAAGATTCTACCTCTCTTACTTCTTTTGTGGCTACTGGATCTTGCCTCCTAGATTTTGCAAAACCCTTGGAAGTCCAAGTGTTCCTTGAATCTCCATGATTGAGAATCATACTCCTGAAGATAGTCACTCAAGGTCTCCTCCCTTGGTGCATCTTCTTCCTCCATACTTCTTGCAGTAAATATGGCCAATAGACTGCGTTGTGGATCTGCATGTGTGGCTGAATGCTCACACCCATCATGTGAATGGCTAGGGCTTACTTCAAACCCTCTAAGATATTTCCTACACTCCTCCCCTTTCATCTCCTTTGGATCTTCTTTGATATTCTTCATAGCTTGGAAAAGAAGCAGGGAGATCCTCTCTTCCTTCATTCCTCCAAATAATGGAGTCATGCTTTTGTTTCTTCTGCACAACTTCTCTTTTCTATGAGAAGCTTCTCCTCCTAATGGCATAATGTATTGGATACACAGGTTGAGCCAAGATTATGCTCTGATACCACTTTAATATTACAAAATGGAAAAGACAGGAATATAGAACATATGCACAATTCTAACTACGGTAAAATAAGAATTAAACATGTAGAAGTGGAAAAATGCCAGAATACATCAAAACATCATAAACATAGGCAGAAAATAGCTGAGCCATCTCATTATATATCAGTGTCAAATGAAATTACATAGTGTTCCAAAATGAATGCACTCAAGCCACAAGATGGCTGAAATACACCAAAGAAACCAAGTATTGGAAATGTGTGCTGCTACTGCTGCTGCTGTTGGAAACTATTGTTATTATGAATAAGAACCATGTGCAGAAGGCTGTTAGAGTGCTCAGAATGATTCGCTCTTTCAACCATGGACTCTATTCAAAAAACCCAGAAAAACCCAGAAATGGTTTGGCCAGATTTTAAGTTTGGATTTTCAACCTTTTTTGAGTTGCCCACTGCATTTTTGTTGCCTAACTTACGCACTCCCTGGGAATGATTGCTGATATGGGGCTAAAGGAATGATCTATCAGCTACAACAACACCCAATCAATTCAATAGGTGAAGGGTTGGTCCCCTCACTAGAAAATAAGCTCAAAAATTGGATATTTCTCTCCTCCACTGCTACACCCCTGCAACACAACCCAAATCTAAACAGAACTGCATTGTACATGAGACTGAAGCTTGGAAAAATGCCTAATTATGGAAGTATATTGCAAACTCCTCCAAGAGATCCTCAATGGAAGAGGTGGGATTCCCGATCAGGAACACCCTGTGCTAAACAGCACAACAATCTCAACTAAACAGTTGAAGAATGCAAGTAGTCTAAACAGACCATAGACAAAATAATAATCCAAAACGTGAATAAAATGGCTGTCCTCCTCTCCATATATAGCAAGTGCTCTTCTCCACAATGGGTCCCATCCATATGTGCCACCTAGCTCATGCAAGTTGTCCTCCATTAAAACTGTGCAGTCCATCATGGAGATACAATGTATGTAGATAGTGCATGTGGACTTGGTCAAATATGACTAAATCAACATGATCCAATCCTGTTCACACCTGTAGGTGCTCAATCTAGCTGCTTATTCTTCCCCTTTTCACATGAGGAGTGTTATTTTCCCTTCTAAAGAGGTTAATGGGCCTCCCTACCCATTTTATTCATCTACCAAAAGATAATGCTAACTATAATGTTCCTTTTAGCTTGAGGCTAAAATTTGGAAACATTACAATACCATCCATCTTAGCTTCCATTCCATCCTTCAATGATCTAGGTGGATATTGGTGGCCACCCGCCTATTCCACTTGGGGCCCCACCATTGCTTCTTTCAATTTTTAAATTTCCTTAATTGTAGCACAATTTACTATTTTTAGTAATTTTTCAGGTCCTGAACTTCCAGAGCTGTTTTGAGGCCCTAAACAACGTTTTTTGGAACAACTAGGAGCAACATGGAATTCCCTTTTATGTTTCTCACATCAAAATTTGTAGTCCTTGAATATATCCTTTTAACCAGGTATTGTGCGTGTAAAAAGGAGATCGTATGCCAAAGTTGCTTCCTCGGGAAGATTGATGTACCAATTTACCCAAACAAGGCCCATATTTTTGGCGCTTCATCTCCTAGGGTTAGGTTTTTGGATGTTTATGGTTTTCCATGGTTTCTCAATAATAAATAGGCCTTTGAGCCTCATTGTAACATAGTTCAAAGGCATGTAGCCGCCACATATCTTCTCAAAGATAAGCTACCAGTGCCCTAGCTAATTTATTTCGATTCTATCTGTAAGCATATATCAGTTATTTTTTATTAATGAAATGGAGTTTTATTTATATTGCATCTTTTCTTTTATGTGTATTTATGTATTTCATTGTGTTCCTACATAAATCCAGATTATTCAAACCTTCCATGTATGAAAACCAATCTTCAAACCATTTGTTGGGTCGAAAATAAGGTACGTTTTCACCCTACCTTTACCTCAAATTGTTATACACATTTAGGAACTTTTCCTCATCTTAATACTAAAGGAAAGAAAGATTAATGTAAAATCAGGACAAATGGACTAACGGTAAAAGGGTTGTTTAACAACAGGAATTTTATTTATTGTATCTCTATTCACAGGGAAACAAATCAGTTGAATCGACAACAATCAGAAGACAGCCGATAGGCAGAGACTAACATAATCATAATGACTCCCATGGGCTAACGGAAGACAGAAAAGCATATCCACATTCGAAGGACTCAAACGACAGCCACGAGCAACGGGCTGTCATTTGGAAAAAATCGTTATCGCTGATTGAAATCACCTTTAAAAGGCCGAATAAAAACAAGATAGATAGAGTTGAATAGGGATTTTCTTCTGTAATATACGTATTGAGACAGAACTGTCCAATTGTACTCATGTGTTAACCTTCAACATAATAAATAATTTGGTGTTTTGAATAGTCATTGTCTGAGTTTTCCTTAGCAGTAGACTTCTGGTGGTTTGGGCCCAGCCCTGGGAGTTTCTGCGCTAATCTCTGTGTTATACGTTCAATTACAAAATTTACATTTCAGTCATCGAACGCGTTTCGTGAGATATAATTTAATTGGTTGAATTATGAACATAGGACACTACAGCTTTCTCTTTCATTAGAATAGTTTATCGTTCATGCTTTCTGGCTTACACTCCATTTTCTTGTAACTATTAGATGCTTCCATCATCTCCCAATACTATTATATTCGTTTCATTAAGCTTTAGCACGACTGTTGTTAAATTTTTTATATAGCTAAGAATTGTTTCCATCATTACTATAAAGCGTCTAGTTGTTAATTGATTCAAAAAAATGTTAGCTATTTAGTTTACAAAGATAATTCCTTTGCAAAATCATATAAGTAATTGATGTTCAATTTATTGAAGTTACTTTTCAATTCAGTAGGACTTTTGTTCAATTCATCAATGTGTTGTTTAATCGTAGGTTGCTCTTTTCCACGCTTACTTAGACATAATAGTTAACGACATTTTACAAATCAATTCCCCTTTGAATTGATTGAACTTTGAGAATTAGATAATCCTCTTCATGGTAATATAGATTACCTGTTCTTGATATAACTTGCATATATTGTGTTCATACTCTTGAAATAAAAAGACTTGCCCTGGGTTGACAATTGAATGAGAAACATCGAAGTTGCCTGTAACAGTCACCTTTGTGAACCAATATTTTTGGTGTTGTTGTCGGGGAGAGTGTTTAAGAGTGATGTCCTTCATTTATTTTTCTCTTTTGTTACGAAGAATTGGGTATTAAAAATGAGAGGTAAGAACCTGCGTACCAACAAGCAAAACACTTGCTCTCCAACCCGCTTCTCAGCAATTGTGTAGAGGCTAGTAGGATAGGTGCTCGTGTTTTATGACTAGGAAGAAAAAGATAGAAACAACTCAAAATCATCCACTTAAGTCTACGAAACCCAAAGGACCGCTGATCCTTGGTAGAACAACATATATAGATGAAATCATTAAGAAGTTTGAATTCCAGGCATCCGTAGGACCTAGACCCATTCCTATTCAAAGTCCTACTACACTCCCTCAGGCAGCAGCCTCACCATCTGTAGCCCACGCCGAGATTCACAGTGAAACAGAAGGATCTGAACAGAGCCTTCAGACTGTTGATCACATAAGTATTGATCCTTCGATAGAGGGAGGTTCATGTAATTTGTAGGAAGGGGAAGGAGAAACCAGCGGTGAAATACAAGTAAGAACTCTAGAGCCTGGATCCCCTGAGAGTGTGGTCGAAACAGAGACACTCAGTATCCCAGATCGGGGAAGTGCTATAAGGCTTCCTTCGCATTCACCCGCTAATCCCACCAAGATTATTCCTCCAGAACAAGAAATCCCTGAAGATTACTGGCATATATTTGATCAAATGGAAAATAATCGGAACCAGAATCAGAGGTAGACATCAACATTGGAGTATCCCATTGTTGATCATGCTGCAAATTTCCCTATGAAATTCATTCCCTTAAAAAACATCCCCACCTTCCATGGATTGACCTCGGAAGATCTGGATGCATTTCTATTTGAATTCGATGTCTTATGTAGGGGGTATGAATACACCACCGACCCTCAAAAACTAAAATTTTTCCCCTCTACTTTGAAGGGGACATCATTACGTTGGTTCATGGGGCTCGGTGGAGGAACCATCAATAATTGGGACCAAATGAATAACACTTTCCGTAATAAATATCAAGATTATTTCCGGACTCGAGAATTAAAATATGAAATTTTCAATATGTATGCAAAAGACAATGAGACATTAGAAGAATATGTTGAAATATTTCAATATAATTTACAAAGGTATCCATATACTGCACTATCCAAAAACATCCTAAAAGCAACAACGATTAAGGGAATGAAAGAAGAATGGGTTGAAACACTTAACATAATGGGAAAAGGAGACATCTATCAAGAATAATACGATGATATTATTTGACTGTGTATCAGGTGCTCTCGGGGTAGTACGTGAAATAGGCCAATTGGACGAGACTCAACAAAAAAAGATCCTAAGCAGTCTGGTGGCAATGTAACTAGAGCAGAGTTTGGTAATATTTTAGAAGATTTTAAAACTGACATATTGGGTACTTTGACAACACAACTTGATGTCTTACAAGCCAAGCAGAAGCCAGATATAGCAAAACAAAACTTTTTCGTCTTTTGCCCACGCTATCGAAAGAAGCACAACCAAAGGGAATGCCCATTGGACATGGTTTAGACATGTGCTATCTACACTAAGGACCATGCCACAGACCATTTCCCTTCACTTTTG
This sequence comes from Pinus albicaulis, assembly GCA_034641835.2. Taxonomy (NCBI): domain Eukaryota; kingdom Viridiplantae; phylum Streptophyta; class Pinopsida; order Pinales; family Pinaceae; genus Pinus; species Pinus albicaulis. The sequence continues at coordinate 1,150,573,028 of CM076582.1, forward strand.
GGGCTGAAGGCAATTTTCAAAGAAGCAAAAGAAGAGAACCAGCGTCGACAATGGCAAGCATGACCAGGTATGCCTCAAGACTTGCCTTAGTTCTTTTCTTCTCCACAATTTAACTAACAAAACCCTGTAGCAGCTTGGCAGAATCAACCACCTTTTTCTACTTGGCCATCTTAGTCGTTTCCTATGCCACCTTGGCCAACACAACCCTCTTCAGGGAATAATTGTCCAAGTTTTCCTTGTTCTCCTCCTTATTGGAAAAACACTCCATATTAAACCCAATGGCCAGCTTCCCCTTCTCAAACCATGAATTGGCCTCAGAATTGGCAGCGACCTCTAGGAATGACCAACCTACCAATGGGGATAGGAGTTCAAAATCAACCTACACTACCAGCTCCATACCCAGTCCAGCACAACCCTCAGCCCATCATATGGCCTCAATTTCCTGCTCAACCCAATCCTAACCCCAACAATCGGCCAGTTCAGCCAATTCAGATTGTAGAAAATCCAAACTCAGAAACTGAACAGAAGCAATGTAATGAACTAAGGATGAGATCTAGATGTATTATCTCGCCAGCAGAAGACACAACCCCACCACAATTTGAATCTGGAACTTCAACAGAGCCTAAACAAACAGATATGAATGAAACAGAAGTAGAGTAGGGAAAGGGAACGGTTGATCAATGGAAGCCTGAAAATATTAGGATTTCTCTCCCTCCATTCCTTGAGAGGTTAACGCTACCTAGACCGATAGTCTCTCTGGATTTTGATATCCTATGAGAATTAAAGAACCTTTGCATTAAAATTCCTCTTTTGCAGGCCATACAAGATATTCCCATCTACACCAAGACAATTAAAGAACTGTGTGGGAAGAAGCAAGTGAAAAGAGCAAAAAATTTACCCACTGTTCATGTGGTGGGAGCACTATATGACTTACTGTTGGGTAAGGAAACATCCGTGAAATATGAGGATCCAGGGAATCCCATAGTAATTGTGCAAATCTCTGGCCACTCCTTTCCAAACACATTGGTTGACTTAGGGGCGGCCATTAACATCTTAACCATAGGGGCCTACAAAAATCTAGGCATATCAGCTTTAAAACCCACAACTACTTTGTTGGAACTTGCTAACAGGTTTGTTATCACACCAAAAGGAATATTACAAGACATCATGGTTTCTGTGGACTCATGGTAATATCCAGTTGACTTTTTAGTTATTAACCCAAAGAATAGAATGGATGGACACCCATTAATACTTGGGCGACCTTGGTTGGAAATAGTCGATGCTTACATAAGCTACCGGACAGGTAGCATGATCATTACTAGAGGAGATTCCATAAAAAATATCATCATTTACCCACCTTCCAAACCAAGTCTACCCATGGTAAACATTCACAAGCATCCACATACATATTAGGAACAAAATATTCGTCCACCTCTGACACTAGTTGAGGCTCTTGAATTTAAGGATCAAACTGAAGATGATTTAATCAATAATTTCATGAACCAACCAGCTGCGTATAAAAACTTGAAATTCCAAATTTTAAAAACATTTCTTGAAGACGAAACACAAGAAGATCCCTTGGCATACATTGATGATCAATATATACCCACAATCGATGTACGCAACAACATAACCATTGAAATTGAGCCAGGGAAAATTTTTAATATAAATGGCAATCTGGATAGTAAGCAAAAGCAAAGGCTCATAAAGGTTCTACAGAAGTATCAGGGGGAATTTTCCCGGGACTACCCAGACATGAAGGGTATAGATCCTCAGCTATGCACCCATCACATCTATACTGACAAGGAGGCTCGGCCTATTCAGCAACCTCAGCGGAGGTTGAATCCACATCTAAAATACATTGTAAAAGATGAGCTACAGAAGCTGTTGGATGTAAATTTCATTTATCCCATCTCGGACAGCAAATGGGTCTCCCCTCTAGTAGTCGTTCCTAAAAAGAATGGGAAATGGAGAATCTGTGTGGATTATAGAGAACTGAATAAAGCAACATAGAAGGACCACTTCCCCCTGCCTTTTATTGACCGATTCCTCGATACTTTGGAAAGAAAATGGTTATTTTCCTTTCTTGACGGGTTCAGCGGTTAGAATCAAATCTAGATAGGCCTCGAAGACTAGGATAAAACAACCTTTACCTACCCATGGGGTACATTCGCCTACCAGGTACTACCATTTGGATTATGCAATGCTCCAACTACCTTCCAAAGAGCCATACTTAGCATTTTTTCTGATTTAATAAATGAGGGACCTGAAATTTACATGGATGACCTCACCCAATATGGTGATGACTTTGATCAAGCATTAGAAATGCTAGAAAAGGTATTGGAATGATGTATTGCTACCAAGGTATGTTTAAGTAATGAAAAATGCAACATGATGATGACCGAAGGAGTAATCCTAGGACACTACATCTCTGCAGCTGGGATACAGGTAGACCTGGAAAAAATAGAAGTAATCCTTTTATTAGCCACACCTTGTACAGAGACAAATGTACGCAGTTTTCTTGGATACGCAGGGTATTAGCGCAGGTTTATAAAAAAAAATTCACAAATTGTTGCACCCTTGTATGCATTAACTGGAAATGTTGAATTTCATTGGTCTGATAAATGTGACACTGCTTTTACAGACTTAAAGAAACTGGTCTCGACGGCACCAATTCTATGTGGTCCTAACTAGAAGCTGCACTTTCACATTTCTTCGAATGCATCTGACATAGCGATAGGGGCAGTTCTTGGTCAACAAGAAGACAAAAATCCCTATGATATTTATTATATCAGCGAAAATCTCACTCCTGCTGAATTAAACTATATGGTGACTGAAAAATAATTCTTGGCTGTCATTTATGCTATCAATAAATTTAGGCATTATATAACTGGCTATCAAGTACTCCTGTATAATGATTATTCTGCCATTAGATATCTAGCTAATAAACCAAACACAAATGGGAGAATAACTCGTTGGTTGCTGCTTTTGCAAGAATTCGATATAACTATCAAAGACCATCTAGGGAAGGAGAATGTGGTTGTAGACTTCTTATCCCTAGTTTCGAAGACAGATGACACACTAGCGGTGGACGATTAGTTTCCCGACGAACATTTGTTCGTTGTAGCAGTAAAAATTCCATGGTACGTAGATGTAGCAAACTACTTGGCAGTAGGAAAGCCACCCATACATCTAACATCAAGGGAATGGAAACTAATTATACAATGCAGTTCTAGGTTCTCCTGGATCAGTGGATACTTCTTTCATATAGGGGCCGACATGCATATACGCAAATGCATCCGAGAAGATGAGATTTATGACATCCTACGGGCCTGTCACGGTGAACCTTGTTGTGGCCATTTCGTAGATTGCAGAACATGGCACAAAGTATTACAATTGGGTTATTATTGGCCCACGTTTTTTAAAGATGCAAAAAAATATGTCCAAGCCTGCGATAGTTTCCAAATGATGGGCTGCCTGGGCCAAGCTGATGAAATGCCACTACAACCACAATTGGTAGTAGAACCGTTCGAACGATGGGCACTGGACTTCATTGGACCATTCAACCCACTATAAAATCAGAAAATATACATATTGGTTGCCACAGATTACATAACAAAGTGGGTGGAAACAATAGCCTTATCAAGAGCCACAGAAGAATCTGTAATTAACTTCCTTTTTGAGCTATTTTGCGATATGGTTTACCACGGGAAGTGATAACTGATGGAGGGGCACAGTTTGTGGGTAATGAAATTACAGCCACCCTGAAGAATCACCATATCATCCATAGAGTCATGTCTCCTTACCACCTGCAGGCGAACGGGCAGGTCGAAAGTACCAACAAATTCCTTGAGGCAATTCTTACTAAAACAGTATCAGCACATCATCAGGACTGGGCCACTAGACTACCAAAGGCCTTGTGGGCTTACTGCACAACATGGCGAAACACCACTAGATATTCTTTGTATCATCTAGCATTCGGGAGAGAGCCTATTTTTCCTATTGAATTCGAAGTAAAGACTCTAAGGACAGCCCAGGAAGTAGGGTTGGACTTGACAGAGGCCCATATTAAAAGACTCTAGCAAATAAATGAACTAGATGAAATATGGCTACTGGCCCTACAGCGCACAAAAATCATACAACAACAACGAGCTAAGTGGCATGCAACCTAATAAAAAAGAAGACGTTCCAAAAAGGATATTGGGCACTTCTCTATGAATCCAAATTCCAAGATTTTCCAGGGAAGTTGCAAACAAGGTGGCTTGGTCCATACTAAATTCAAGAAGTACACAACAATGGTACCCTCACCTTGACCACCATAGATGGGTCGGGTTCTACATTTCGAGTCAACGGGGACAGAGTGCACCTCTATCACAAACCTCTTACAAAAGAGTCTTTTTGCCAACAGGTACACAACGATCCTACTATCCAAATTCTAGCAGAAGGGGGTGACAACCCCACAACTTTAAGTACATAAAGAGCTTATTGTTTCTTTTTGTAAATATTGTATATAATTTCCCTGAAATTTTTTATTTTTTTTTACATTCCTCATATTCACAGTAATATCCTTTTCCTTCATCACCCTTTGCATTTTTCTATGTTGTTCGAATTTGTGAACAATTGTTGTTCAAACGGATTGAACAGCCATTTCCTTGTGCGTTTCTACTTTTGTTTTTCAAACCTTTGAATGGCTGTTCAATCAAATTGAACAATTGTTATTCAATCGGATTGAATAGCCGTGTTTTTTTGCGTTTTTACTTTTGATGTTCAAATATTTGAACGACTGATATTCAATCCAATTGAACAGTTTTTGTTCAAACAGATTGAATAGTTGTGTTTTTTGTGTTTTTACTTTTACTGTTCAAATATTTGAACGACTATTGTTCAATCCAATTGAAAATTTGTTGTTCAATCGGATTGAACAATCGTGTTTTTTTCATTTTTACTTTCATTGTTCAAATCTTTGAAAGACCGTTGTTCAATCCAATTGAACAGTCATCTTTTTTTTGCATGTTTGCTTTTGTTGTTCAAATCTTTGAATGGTTGTTGTTCAATCCAATTGAACAGCTGATTTTTTTCTCCCCTCTTTTAGCATGATTTTTCTTTCTTTATTTTTTGATGACCTCTCCTCATTCCACACCCGAGTTATAAAACACATTTTTGAGTGGAAATTGGCACCTAAAGAGGAGAAAAGAAACAACATTACTAATATGATGATCCTTTGGAATTTTAAATGGAAATCTTTACTTCGGAAGCTGACATGATACATCTATGCATTGAACGGCTAAGACATCTCCTATTCAAACATGTTATCACACAATACATAGTCTTATAACGGTATATCTTCTACACTCTCGAGTAGTATTTCCCTTTGACATAAGGATTTAGGAATAAGGGGTATTAATTGTATTGGCGTTCTTTTTACTTCTCTCACCATCCCTAACTCTTAAGGAGTTAATGAGCCTCCCTTCATGTATAAAGAATAAATATTATGCTAGCATGAAAATTTTTAAGAGAGAATAGGGGGTCTCATCACGAGCCAACCTACCATGATCAAAAGGGTTTAGCAAGTGACATGCCCACAATGGCCAACACACCAGGGTAAAGACCTTCTCAACTGCTTGAAGGATAGGAGGTCTCATCACGAGCCAACCTGATCACTCTGTTACAATCCCAGTGAATGGCACTGTGACTATTTGGCTACCACACGAGCACAGTGGTCTCTTCATAAAACAAAATGCCTACTTTTCAAAAATAAGAGCTATGTCTATATGCAAATTTTTAAGAGAGAATAGGGGGTCTCATCACGAGCCAACTTACCATGATCATAATATTTTACCAGGTGACATGCCCACAATGGCCAACACACCAGGGTAATGACCTTCTCAATTGCTTGAAGGATAGGAGATTTCATCACGAGCCAACCTGATCACTCTGTTACAACTCTAGTGAGTGCACCTTGACTATCTGGCCACCACACCAGCACGGTGATCTCTCCATAAAATTGGAAAAATAACTACTTTTATATAAATGATTCTAGCTCATTCTTCGAGTTAAAATAGAAACCCTGTTGAGGCTATGAACGCCTGCTGGAAGTAGTGGCTCTACTTGTGGTATGAAATTATGTTTCAACGATAGCCAATTACTCTTACATCTACCTTATCTCCTATTTTCTTCCATTCCCAAGATAAATCCACTACTTGAATTAGTGATAATACTATTTTACCTCATAAGTAACTATAAATGAACTATGCTTTCATGTTTGAATGCCGAGATGACGCAACCAATCATTATCTATTACAATCATGCTTCTGTCACACCATACCATTAAATAAGGACATCCTATCATAATAATTGTTGTACTGCTTTCTTCCCTTCTTCAGTCACTTCCATATGAGATGCACTTATGATAAATTCGAATTATGACCTTTACACTGCACGCGTTCATAATTGTTACAATCACCCTCTTTCCTCGAGCTCCAAGGCAACGGACACCTTTCTCGCGTACAAACTGTGATTACTGACCCCTGAAATTTTCCCCTGTATGCATTCATGATTTATCAAATCTCTCTTGTACTTAAGGACATGGATGTCCTTATTTCAAGAGAGGGGGTGTAAATATCCATAAATATTAAGCATGCAAATTCCCTGCACAAATTCCGTTAGATAAGCTGATAAGACCAAATAATCATTGCAATTACGATATGAACTTACCTACATTTACGATAGAAGGCTGCAATTTCTCTTTCTCTTGCATGCAATGTTTATTCTAACCAACAGGACCAAAAGGAAACACAGACAGAAGGATAAATTAGCTCAAGAAAATGCATAAGACATGTGAGGAAACTCTCTCCAGAATGAACCTACAACCTTCCCAATCTTAGACACAGCTCACACCATTCTCCAAGAAGCTGGTTGGCTACCATACTTACACAAATTGTAAGGATTTGATAGAGAGATAGCAATTGAATTCCTGCAGAACCTACAGGAGGGACAGACCAGGCTCATGGGAAGGATTATATTGGTCATAGAGGATATCATTGTTGAAGTCTCTAGAATACCAGCAGAGGGAGAAATATGGGCTGAAAAGCACCTTCTTCTACGAGAAGCAATCACAATGTACTAGGACCCAGGAGAACCATTGGAACGAAAAGAAAAAGGGATTAACCCTAGCTCTTTACAACAACCGTGGCAGGAATTGGCAGCATTCATCTAGAGATTCATCACATGCAATGGACACCAAGATGTGGTAAAACCTCGACAACTCAAACTATTGGTTGTTCTTAAACAAAATATTTCAGTTAGTTTGCCTTCTTTCTTAAATTCTGTATTACACGGCACTTTTATTCGAATGAGAAAGGCTAAAAACCCCCAATCAGTCATCAAACACCATGGTTTAATCAAATTAATCATAATGCATGAGTTAGGAAAACAACAGACATCCTAGGACAACTTTGTTACCCCTGCCGTGCAGGCACCTGAGGAAAACCCTGTCAGAACTGAAATTGAACTCCCTAGAATGAACATACCTAGATGAAAAGGACTCGCTCTTTGACCTCGGAACCAAGCAAGCGAAGACGGTCCAAAAGACAGCAATTACAACAAGAAGCCTCAGAATTACCTGAGGAATGTAGGGCCATCCCACTCACCACCTTCAAGCCCTCAAAACATACCCTTACAATACTGTGAGGAAGAGGTGGCTCAAGTTCTGGAGCAAATGAGGGCACCCTGAGAAACTAGAAGCTCATATGAACAAGCTAAATAGAAAGAGGAACCGTTAAACCAATCTTCCACCGCCAATATCTCTGGACACACCGAGATATTACCCCACCAAGATGAATCACAAGCTATTAGGGCCTTGTCTCCTCTCGGGAGTGATGGGGTGAATAGGGAAGAGTAGGCAGAAGGGGTAGCCGAATTTTAAAACCATTCAGGAGACACCATCCCCTTATAACAGAATGCAAGCATGGAAATGGTCCCTCTAACGCCTGAAGGGAATAATATTTCACCCAATCGGGACATTAATGAAGAAGTAAATTATGGAGTACAGATGGACAATGCAATCACTGAAAACCTTGAAACGGGCACCACCATTCCTGGAAATGAGGTTGTTGCTCCTCCATCCCCTGCTAAAACCAGGCCAGAAGATAATTTATCTGGAAAGAAGCTAAAGAAAATGAGCAGGACCTGCAAAAGGTTAAGGAAAATGGTAAAACATTTGAGGAAGAAGAAGGAAGTAAGCAAGGCTCGTAAACCTAAGAAATAATTAACCACCATAGAAACCCAAACATATTTTTTCACCAATTTAATAGACACTTTTGAGGTTGAGACACAGACTGACTTAGCAAACATTGTTGAGATTGAGGTACAGACGGACCTAGTGGACACTACTGAAGCCTCTGTGTAGACTAGGCTGGAATTCACAGAAGAAAAGGAAAACCAAATGAAGGAAGCCCCTGCCTACACTCCTCTAGTAGAAAAGGCTGCCAATCAAAAATTTCATAATGAATTAATTCAAACGCAGCATGAGTTAGCACAATGCAAAAAGGAAGTAGTGCCCGCACAAGAGTATCAGGCATTGTTAAAGAAATTCACAGACCTTTCTGCAACATAGGATGAGACATTTTCTCAACTCGGAGAAGCACAGACAAAGGTAAAGAAAGCACAGGATCAGGTGGAACAAGCCAAGAAACAAACCACTATGGTTTTCTCTCTGTACTTTGATGTGCTAACATGCAGGGCACCAGCCACCAACTATGCCCTATTTCTAGTAGAACGATATCTATTACTGAAGATCAAGGCCGTCAAGGCAGGGAAGCCCACAACTTTTAAAACCATAGAGGAATTCATCCATTGTTGCAATGATCAAAATGGGCAAGTCCAACACCTTTTTTGTGAACTATACATGCACAACTTCTTCTTAGAGGAGGACAGGGATAGTAATCCCAGCCCCTTTATAGGAGATATCAAGTTCCAGGCTTTCCTCTCTTTTGCTAAGAACCAAATTCGGTGGGCTAAAGCCTACAACATTTTCTAGAAGAGGGAACATGGCCTAGATCTGTGGGTTAGAGGAGAGCCTACTAGACCCCTGCAGCTGTTCACCCAACATAATAATTTCATGCAAAGAAAGGGAGTAAGGACTAAACTAGGGCCTATCCATAAGGATATTATACAGCATGGGCAGGATTATTTCGAAGACATTTAGGAAGCAGCTCTGGTAGCAGCCAAACAGAGGTGGATGGCCTCCACGATTAATGTGAAAAACAGGGAGTCATTTGTTTACGAAAACTTCAAAGCGTATGCCTCCAGGTTCCTTTTATACAGCAATCTAATCTTCAACATGGGCCCTGCATGGATAGGGTGCAAGTATAGATGCCCTCTCATCTGGTACCCCGCTGAGGGTTATGACCATGACTACAAACTGCCAGAAGGGCACACAAACGTTGCCTTTGCAAAAATCAGATAGAAACATGGTTTCATAGCACACAAAGAAGAAGTCTACCTTGCCTATTCTCTGACCTAGTTACACCTCAATCATTTGTTTGCACAAGGACCTGCAAAGAGGTAAGCAGGGGATTATGTTGGACCAAAAATAAGGTACGTTTTCACCCTACCTTTACCTCAAATTGTTATACACATTTAGGAACTTTTCCTCATCTTAATAGTAAAGGAAAGGAAGATTAATGTAAAATCATGACAAATTGAATAACAGTAAAAGGGATATTTAACAACGGGAATTTGACTTATTGTATCTCTATTCACAGGGAAACAAAGCAGTTGAATCGACGACAATCAGAAGGCAGCTGATAGGCAGAGACTAATGGAATCATAATGATTCCCATGGGCCGATGGAAGACGGGAAGGCATATCCTTGTCCAAATGACTCAAACGACAACCACGAGCAATAGGTCGTTGTTTGGAAAATATTGTTACCTCTTATTGAAATCACCTTTAAAAGGCCGAAGACAAACGAGATAGATAGAGATGAATACGGATTTTCTTCTGTAATAGACGTATTGAGACATAACTTTCCAGTTTTACTCATGTGTTAACCTTCAAGTTAAAAAAGAATTTTGGTGTTTTGAATAGTCATTCTTTGAGTTTTCCTTAGCAGTATACTTCTAGTGGTTTGGGCCCAGCCCTGGGAGTTTCTGTGCTAATCTCTATGCTATACAATCAATTACATAATTTACATTTCAGTCATCGAATGCGTTTTGTGAGATATCATTTAATTGGTTGAATTATGAACATAGGAAAATACAGCTTTCTCTTTCATTAGAATAGTTTATCATTCATGCTTTCTGGCTTACATTCCATGTTTTTGTAACTATTAGATGCTTCCGTCATCTCCCAATACTCTTATATTCGTTTCATTAAGCTTTAACATGACTGCTGTTCAATTCTGTATATAGCTAGGAATTGGATTTTTCCATCATTACTGTAAAGCATCTAGTTGTTAATTGATTCAGAAAGATGTCAAATATTTAGTTTACAAAGAGAATTCCATTCCAAAATTAGATAAGCAATTGTTGTTCAATTTATTGAATTTATTGTTCAATTCAGTAAGACTGTTGTTCAATTCATCTGTGTGTTGTTCAATTATAGGTTTCTCTTTTCCGCGATTACTTAAACAGAATAGTTAATGGCATTTTACAAATCCATTCCCCTTTGAATTGATTGAAATTTGAGAATTAGATAATCCTCTTCATGGTAATATAGAGTAGTTGTTCTTGATATCACTTGCATATACTATGCTCACACTCCTGAAATAAAAAGACTTGCCCTGGGTTGACAATTGAATGAGAAACATCAAAGTTTCTTGTAACAGTCACCTTTGTGAACCAACACCATCCATCTTAGTTTCCATTTCATTTTTAGTTAATCTTTGCGAGAGTGAAATTTTTTGCACTAGGTCTCGTAATTTTGATATATCATGTTGCATTTCCTCCTCTTCTTTATGTGTAAGTGTATAGATTTCTAGTTGCTTACTAGGTGTTTCCATTTTATTGATTCAATTCATTTTGGAATCAAACAATGATATTTATGCTTCACTATGCCCCTTGAATCACTTCAAACTTATTTTTCAAACAAAACTTATGCAAATTTTAAAAAAATACACACCTTTTTCTTGCTTTATAAGAGCTCGATCTTGAATCTATTGTATCTCTGTAATTTCGGATCTCCAAGGTATGAAATTTCGTCTTATGGTAGCCCTCTGAGTCTTCTTTCCAAAATCACAAGCCAGACCGAGATTAGAGTCTTCAAGAAAGAGTTATGATCGATCTTCCACGATGTCCTGATTATAGACTAGTTCAGTATAACAGACTTGTACGGAGTGCCATGTGTCACTGTTTTGAACTTCGGCCATGAAATTACTACATGAAAAACTGCAATCCGTTTTATTTCAACCACTTTTATCATAATTGCAATCTGATTCCTGAAACAAAATTTATGACAATTTTCCCTAGGTCACATGTTTGATATCAAATGTTGGATCCTACGAAAACCCTGACTTCCCCAGATTATATCTTAGAAAATATAGCAAACCAAGATCTGAAATTTCTATAAGAAGTTCACCAAGATTTCGGCTCCACGTGGTTGAAATTTAAGCTTATAAAGCCTCCTATAAAATAAGTTATAGTGAAAATTTTAAGATGACATGTTTGAAGAAGCAAAACCCTAGAATCCAAAGCTCTGATACCAAATGTTATGCAACCAGCTCACAAAATAAGAGAAATAATAGATCAATGACTTAAAAATATCCTCCTCAAGGAGGAAACCTCCTTTACATTACAAAATGAACAATTCTTGGATGATTCAAATGACAAAACCTCCTTTCTATATATAGGAGTCTAAGGTGTCACAATATAATCAGAGCCTACATAACAATAATAATGTAAGCGCACAACAATAACAATAGTGGGCTTCTATGGGGCACAATAGTAACAACATGGGAACTACATGGGGACAAAAATAACAATAAGGAGGATGCACTAACAATAAAAATAAGGGACTACACTAGTATTATAGGGACTGTTGAGGAGGTAATTCCCCTCTGCGGACAGAGGCGATCCCTACTAGCCCAGCAGGGGTCTAGCAACAAACAAACAATTTTATGACGCAAGTTCCTAATTACGAATGAAAAGGCTGGAGATAGAAGCCTACCTAGATTCCAACGCTAGGATCTGAAGAAGAAGCGTTCTCGTTCCTCAGCCTTGGCAGATCACAATCCCTCCACGATCTCCGCGGATGAACACCTGCACATAGAAGAAACGAACAGATACAAGCATAGAAACCAGCATACGTAACTAAACATCAGTCAGAAAGGACGTTACTCACATTAACATGATGGAAAACAGAGTGGAACCATAATCATAATCATCTATTAAATAACCATCGAAGAGAGATTACAACCAAGTTCTGACATCGCGGTCTCCTTCGAACGGGTCTCCAGTCGTCCACGTCTCGCAAAGCTCGCCAAGGGAAGGGAAAACCTCTCCAGAGTCTCGTGACAATGGTCTCCTTGCTTGAGTCAGCCTTAAGGGAAAGAGAGGATTCTTTACAACACAAAGGCTTTTGGGAATATGGAGATTCGGAGCTTAGGCACTTCAAGACTAGCTTGCCATGGATTTGAGCAGGCTTTTATAGATGGAGAAGGAGGATTTGGGATCCCTATTATTATGGGATTGGCCCTATCAACAAGGAAGGTTCCATGGGAGGTGGCAAAACAACTTCCCTTCCATAGAACTCCCGCAGCCAAACCTCCCAACTCAAGATAGGCAATGGTTTGTGAGTTTGTTGGAACTCAACTTCCGCCATCCTTATTTAAAAAAAAATTCCCAAATTGGGTGGCGCGACTACGGCTCTATTACAGAGCGCCAGCTGGCACGACCTCTTTGCAGTAATTTCCCCATTGGCGCGAGTACTGAACTGCCTGCCCGCGCCAATACCAAAAGGGATGTTTTTCATGACTTTTGCAAGGAGATGTCTCAAGGGAAAATAAAGCTCATGCTCAGAGGAATGCATTGATGATGTTTTCAAGGCATGACAATGTTCACAGGTCACAGAATGGGTCCTCCATTGTGCGGGATGGGGAATGGTGAGGACGGTGACAAATTACTGTGTAACAGATGCCCCCTAAAGTATGAGGCCCGAGAGGGAGAGGGGTGAAATGC